>JAMZAV010001120.1:0-447853 GCA_024449915.1 Sweltsa coloradensis
CCCTAGGGCAAGTACCCCTTTTGTCTAATAACACGTTATATCGTGGGGGGTATCCTAGCCCTGCGGACGGTACTCCAGCCCTAGGGCTAGGCTACCGGGGGGGGAGCCCATCCCTAGAGCTGGGTACCGGGGGTATCCACCGGGGGTATCTGGTCCCTGCTACACCGGCATATTGTAATGTCGATAATTTTAGTATACCTATGGCTGTACAACTTCGAGCAAGAAAACGCTTTTGTTGTGTTTTGTTTTATAGGCCTATTTATGAAGAAATACAAGAGATTTTAAATATTGAAATGGTTAAGAGTTCTTTTAATTGGTAAAGCTCTGTTTAAATAGAGAGCATTTTTACGACTATAACTTCAATTTAAAATTTAACTCATAAACCTCCTGACAACCCTTATAAAAGCAAAAACGCTTTAGTAGATAAGCCACTGAGTGGCATACGCAGTTGAATTGGGTGGCAATGTACATGGCCTTTGTAAATGGAGCTTTCGCCCCAACCTGAGCAGTGAGCAAAATAGTTTGGAAATGAGGACATTTTTTTCTAATACAATAACGACAGAACTCCAGAAATGATTCCTATCACTGCTGGTCAAGCCAATCTTGATTGATTGTCATCAAAGAAACCCAAACATCAGCTAAACCCAAAGCATATATTTCCTTCAGGGCTACTAACTATGAATTTATATAGTAAAAGAAAAAAATATTGTTTTCAACATCACCCATGAAAAAATGGTCAGACCTGGTAATTACCTAGGAGGATTTGGGTCAGAAAAATATTGGTCATTATTGAACTGTCATTTGTTTGGATAAGTGATTCAGTAAAAATATGCTGATTACCAAGAAGAGATATAATTTTGATATGCATATTTTTGCGTGTTTGAGTGTATAGACAAGTTATTTTTAAATGGCCATTTTAGATTCGTGCAATCACGCCAAATTCCATGGTGCAATGATCTAGTCTCTAAAGGAAACAAAATAAACAGTTTAACTGGTTAAAGTCGATTTAAAAAAATCGACAAAACGCAATTTTTCACATCTAAGAACATTGCTTTTTAAAGATTCGTGTAAAATTACAATTAATATGCAATTTTGAAAGAGTTTTTTAAAATTTATTTTTTGTTTGGTAAATGCTGTACGATTGTGGTAAAAGTACATTTTTGGGCACTTCCCTGCAAGACAGCAATAATTATAAAAACCGTTCAAATATCTCTACGGTTTCAACCTTCGGTGAACAAGAAAAACACTCGATATGGGGACTGAGGAGTCAGGTAAGATAAAGCGCATGATAGTGTTTGACTGTAAAATGTAAACAAAAACAGGTGCTCTCTGTCTGTCTCCCCTCTGCAGCTGCATCGCGGACGTTCCAAGGTCGCCGAACAAGGGTTGATAAAGAACAAGGAAGCTAAGGTGAGGGAAGTAAAAAACAGACGCGGACCTGACCTGAATTACATAACGGTGTCTGCCGTCCACCCTTCTCTTCCAACCAGACAGACAGGTATGCAGGCCATGTCTCGACGAGGCGACCCGTTCACCGTTAGAACAGCACATTCCACATCCACAAACCTTCATGCAACGAGGATTATCGAGACACAAGACCTTGCACCAGGACGAGGACATAGACTCCAACCAAAACAAATTTATTTTCGGGCTCGGGTTCATGCAAAATTACATCGGGGGCATGTTCAGGATCAGATTTAGCATCAGAATTTTGTGATATTTAAGTTCAGGTTCATTCAGGTTTAGGAACAGAATAAGGTCAGGTTTAGGTTCAGGTTGGCCTCAAAATCAAATAAAGTTTTTTTTATTGTTAAAACCACGAAAATAGCCCCAAACACACCCCAAAAACCTCGAAATTTTCGGGTCTTTGGGATCAGACCTGCGAAATTATTAGATACTCTTCCCCTCCCACCCCTACCGCTTCCAACCCCCATAGGGAACCACAAGTCTAACGCGGGAAGCGAGTTCAGTGCATTAGAAGAGAATGTCCCCATAAGAATAGCATTAGGCAATTTTTAAAACGCTTGTATCTTTTGAACGAGAAGTATTTAAGAAATATCATTCACATTACGTCATAAACCATTCTTTTCTTCATCTATCACATATAGTAGAATTATAATACCATGTTTAGAATTTAAATGAGTTCGAGTTTAACAAGATGATGTTTGCATTTTTCATCTGCGTCGCGCGCCGATCCTCCGTGATTGGCTGTTGAATCGAAGAAACTAACATGTCGGACAGTCGAGTTCGCCGTGCACTTGGATGCTGTACGTGCAAAGCTGCTCCTCGCTAGTCGGCCGTGCGCATGCGTTGGTTCTCTCTCTCTCTTCTACCGTGCGTCTCTTTCTATTGAATCGCTCCAAAACGCGAAACATACATGTGTTTCTAAAACGTTTATTCAAATTCTGTTGCGACTTTTGTAAATTGAATGCATCAAATGTGTCAAGAAAAGAACGGTGATTAACGTAATGTGAATGATATTTCTTAAATACTTCTCGTTCAAAAGATACAAGCGTTTTAAAAATTGACCAATGCTATTCTTATGGGAACATTCTCTTCCAATGCACTGAGCTCGCTTCCCGCGTTAGACTTGTGGTTCCCTATTGATATTGCGCGACCCTATGATAAACCTAAGCCAAAGTGACTTTAAACATTAATATTACTAAAATTATCAGTTGTCACAGGACGAAATGGCACAGGGGTAAATGATAGGGGGAAGAGGGGGCAAGATTTGAAAACCTTGACCCCACCCCAAAGAGAAAAATGCAACAGTGAGTATCAGTCACCTTTACCATTTATTGAAACTACTAATGAGTCAGTGTATCTCCTATCACTATGGCCAGAGAGAAAACTGCCATATGGTTATTCTTGCCACCTTGAAAACAATTTTTAGAAACTCCAGTTTGAAATATCGTGGCCAAACTCGAACAGGAAATTGGTTTTGCAGACAATCTTTACAGTGTATAGGTTCAGCGTTGTACAAAATATCTTTAGGGCTCGGGTTCAACTCCTTGGCATACTATGATGATTGATGATTATGATTAATAATTGCCTTATAACCGTGTGTTCTCCTCACGTTCTTGTTAAAATTAAAAATGTGGTTATATTTCAATAAATAAAGCGTCTATTTTGTTTTTAAATATCTATCACTCTAGAAATGGAATGCAATGTTTCAGAACATCACAAAGAAAATTAAATTTGTTCCACTTTTGTGATTTGAAACAATCTATTTTGTATTTGTTTCCAAAAGGTGAAACATTTTGTCAAACGCATATCAACTTACATAATTTTGAAAAGGTTTGTGTGATAATTCACCAGTTAATTATTAGTCTGAAGAAACATACTTACATTTTTTCTAAACAAATAATCCATTTACAATTTACAAATTTTATTTGTCCCAGTTCCTAATCAAGTCTCTTCCATCCCGTTTTACAATTACTCAAATATGCAACTTATAAGAAATAAATTGAATTGAATGAAAACCTGGCGCTTCAAGAACATCTAATTTTTTTAACACATTGTTTGTAAATTTTCTTGATCGGGCCCACGACAAGATAATATAACCTTTTTTTGTATGTGTGTGTGGCTCGTTGGTCTTGTTGTTAGCGTATCTGCTTTCAATGCAGAAGGTCCAGGGTTCGATTCCCGCCAAATAAAGAAGTTTTTTAACTTCTGATTTAAACTTAAGTCCATCAGTTCGTGTCTTAGGAGTTTGTAAACGGTGACTTTGGAGCCGTCCCAGCAACGAAGCACATAATAATTCAGAGTTTTTCTTAATCGGCCTTGTTGATTCTGGCGTTGATCTGCATGTAGTAACAGACAGAAGTATTACATTTAGGTCCCCGAACTCGGACATTATAGACATAGAATTCGTAAATAATCCTGTACTTGAAAGTAGGTTAAATCTAAACATAGACTAATTATACCGTGTCATGTAAACTAACGCCCATCATTGCACTGGATAGATAGATGTGTACGTCCTACATCCTTTACAGATAATCAAATGTTTTATATATTTATTATGAAGTTTATACATTTTGTAATAGTTTATTTTAGCTTTAAAGCCATACTGTTGATATTTGACATGCATTTTTATTTATAATTTTTATTAATATTTTGTATATATTTCTTTGGTTTTCATAACAATTTTTTTTCATACAAGTTTAACCCAGTTTGACAAAGACACTAGAATCTGTGTCGAAATATTACAAATAAAATATTTATTTTTAAGAACAGTGTACGTCCAAATAATTTCAATTTAACATCTCTTTTTAATTTCTATGTAGGCCTATCATTCGCCACGTAATTTCTTAAGATATAGTTAGGGTCTTACTCTTTTCAAAATGGTACTAACGTGCTGTGTAAGGCTTGTAATAACAAATAAATAATTAAATGATTGTGTGTTCTATGTGAGCACAATATTTTTAATTTATGTTGTTTGTTCATCGTATATCAACCAGTCGCTTATTGATCCCCGCACAACTTGGTATCAGTATTGAGTAGGTCTGGTTCCAAAATACAGATAATTTACAATGCCTTGAAGGAAAAGTTTGTGTACATCACAAAACAACTTTCATTTGTGCTGTACTTGTAGACATTTACTTCAGATTCGAATAAATTCGTCATTTCAAAAAAATATGGGTATTGGAAATTAGTACTCTATATTATTATCCAATGCCAAAATTTAGGAAAATACCAATTACATTATACTGAAAATATATTCGTAGTTAGTACAATACCACTCAATGATAATACCCTTTGACTTATTTTCAGTGTGGTCTGCAAATACAGACTCTAAAGTCCGAACTAACCTATAGTACAAAATCTATCGCTCTTTGTTGAACGAGGAATCAAGCACATCAATTTTACTAGTTTATTTTTTACACATTTCTAAAGCATTGTTCAACTGTGATTTTACACGAATTATTTCGGCTTGTTGATCCTGAAATAAGGGAAAGTTGGTGAATTTCTTACATCTGCTTTGACAAGCTTTTTTCCGTCTCGTAGATTTTTGAGCACAGCATGAATCTAAAATGGTCCCATAAAAATTTATATGGCTTGAAATTGTGTACAAATAACACTCAAATAAACAAAAATATGCACCCCAAAATTACACCCTGGCAATTGGTAATCGGCATATTTTGACTGAAGCTATTAAACTCAATTACAAAAACAAAGCGTTCAGCGTATGGATAGAAAATGTATTTACGAGAAGGTCAATATTTTTATGACCCCAAAACCTCCAAGGTCACGGGGCATTTAAAGATCGCGCGATGTTAAATCTTACGCGATATTTTTAGCGATGTTACCAAGCTATAAAATTACCAACTTTGACAATTTTTCCACGGCTAATGTTGAAACCATTATTTTATCCCTTAATTGATGAATTCATAACTTATTAATTCGCCTGCTAATATATGTTTTTGGTACAGCGAGTAAATAGCTATAGTTAGATAATGATTCGTTTGAGATCCAGCAAATAAATATTTCGTAAAATTGCACTTGTACTACATGTATTTTCACTTTGCCAAGGGATCGACAATAGGCAAGCCTGTGACTGTTAATACCTTATTTTATTTTCTACCATTCTTTCTATAGAACAATATATAATATTATTATACATAATATTTTTGCTCGATTATCACAAATCCACGTTTGCATCCACTTCTAATTCAAGACATTTTATATTTATTTCAATCATTGATTTACACTACAAGAAAGTTGAAATAAGTTTGTAGACGACCTCATAACTTCGGGCCAACATTTTTTTACATTATATAATACTAGGAAAACGCTAAAGTCCCGAGGCGTTAGATGAGCTTTTTAAAGTTTTTAGTTTGCGTAGGATATCTTTACTTTTGCAAGTGCTTTGTTTTGTTGCCTACGCATTGTAGGTGATTGTTGTCAAGTTTCTATTGTTTCTTGTCGATTGGTATTATTTACCGTAAAAAACTTATATTAAAAGCTTTATTTCTATGGATTCTGGCTAACATTTTCAACTTTTTCTTTCAAAAGGTACTACGTCACCATAAACATATCCATCTATAATATGAACGTGGTAGCCCCACCCGTTTGGTCAGAATTGGCCCAAATGGCACGAAAATATCGCACAAAAAAACGAAAAAAATCGTAAAAGTACGATATACATGAGAAATATTTCTTCGATTGTACCCAAAAACGTGGCAAGTCTAAGTTCAGAGATTTCGAAGATCCTGTCAAATTTTCATCAAGATCGCATATGCCGTTTGCCCGGTAGAGAGCGAACAAACAAACAGACAAAAAAAAACACCTGAGCTAAATTTTTTGGGGGGTCAGTGAAATTGAAGTCTTCGCTTCGCTCATCCAATAATGTGTATATTTAGAAATCTCTTGATTGCGAAACCCAGCGAATTTCACATTATATCGCGGAGCACGGGCCACTTTTTGACATAAACATTTCGACTGATTTTTTTTAACTTTTGGAGATTATTTTGGAAATAAGTGTGCTTGTGTCTATCAGACAACATATTTTCCACACTTCAAATAATATACGTCACCAAGAAAGATATTTCATGCAAATGGTCCCAAAAAATATAGATTATGAAAATGTACTCAATTATGCACATATCTTTACTAAACAAACTCCAAAAGTTACAAATATGTTGGATGAAAATTGGAGGTACAAAATTGTTCACGAATATATCCGCATAGCGCGAGCTCAATGCTAACACACTTGTTAATTTGATTATTATGAGACAGATTTACTGAAGGATGTGAAACTATCATAAACCTACTTACATTACATACTTTCCTCCCGGATTTTGATTCATGTAGGATATCAGTTATGTGACTGAGTTGGTAGACTAAATACGAATTTCTTTATTTTTTTTATATACATGCGCAAACGTCTTGATATCCGCCATTCATACACAATATCCGAAAAACAGATGAGTAATACAAATCTGAAAATAAATCTTTAAATGTTTCACAATAGCGGATATAGCGGATATAATATAGTTTGAGATTCGTGTATATAGCATTATCAAGTGTCCTTTTATAGCGTTTTGTATCATATTCTTTTGGCCACCTTCAAAAGCTTGTGTATGAAGTTTTTTAATATGTTTATTTTAGAATCATGTCATCGAGGTTGAATCAATATCAACTGATTAAAAATGTGTAATATAGAAAATAATAGATACTATATATATACATATATATCGGTGGCTGCATAGCTCAGTTGCTAAGAGCATAGCCCGGACAGCTAAGGTCCCGGGTTCAAACCCCAGTGTAGTCACTTTTTTAATTGCTGTCTAAAGTACTTACATGACAACGTCATAGTCGCCTACTATAAAGCCAAGTTTAAACATCATAGGGTTACAGAGATGGTTTGTATTCTCCAGTTAATTTCGTATGTAGTCTAAAAGGCTGTGCAGTACAAAACAGACCAAGAATCTATACAGTTTTTAATCGGTGGCATGCATAGCTCAGTTGAAAAGAGCATAGCCCGGACAGCTAAGGTCCCGGGTTCAATCCCCAGAGTAGTCACTTTTTCAATTTCTTTCTAAAGTACTAATATAACAGCGTCATAGTCGCCTACCATAAAGCCAAGGTTAGACATCATATATCCCAACTCTAGGGTTACAGAGATGGTTTGTATTCTCCAGTTAATTTCGTATGTAGGCAGTGAAATCTGCTCTACACACGTTATTGACAATGTACAAAACAGACCAAGAATTAGACGGCTTTAAATTTGGTGGCTGCATAGCTCAGTTTGTATAAGAGCATAGCCCGGGCACTTAGGTCCCGGGTTCAAACCCCGGTGTAGTCACTTTTTTTATTTCTGCCTAAAGTACTAATATATATGTATAAATGAAATATAAATAATAAAATATGAGATTTTCTTAGTCATTTCTACGAAACAACCAGAATGTTGAAAAACCCAAGCTAAGTAAGAAGGACAACGCTAGGATTTCCGCTATTGCGCAGACAAACATAATCATCTGTCCCAAAGGCAATGATTCCACTGATTTTATATCCATTATGGAGTCAATTAATAGACTAGCGAGTAACAAGACTTATCAAAAATTATCTTATTATGTTGAATATGATATGAGGGCACTTGTCAATTATTTTTACCAAAGTCTATTATAAAGCGCAGTATCGAGAGAGGTTTCCCCAATTCCCATGTTGCGCCCAGAAAATACCCAGTTAACTGGCTAAAGAGTTATTGCTGTTGGTGAAGGATTGGTTTGGTAGGACCTTTTAAACCCAAAGGTAGGACATGTCAATAACATGATCAAATATGTCCACTTCATGATTATTTTATAACATTGTTATCAAGAAATGACATAAATCAAGGAAAAGGGAAACTATAATACGAATTTTAAAAATTGTGATAAATTAGAATTATAAATAATGTATTAGGTTTATCTGTATATATATTTTTTTTAATTAAAAACAATCAAATACCGTCAAGTTACCCTATCGCAGAACACTTCGTTTCATGTCATTATAGGCTTAATGTTCTTCAATAAGAGATTCAAAGATAATGGACACGATGTTATTTCATGCGATTGTACGCATCTCTCAATAACACACCATACGTTATCAATCCGTGTATTATTTGATATTGACCTTCATATTTTGCTCATTGTTTCAAGTGCAGACCACCTGCGGATTTCGTTTTTCCCAAATATTTTAAAGATTAAGAAACAACGCAAACAAAGATAGTAGGTAATATTTGTGATTAATCACGCGAGTATAAAGGAAGTTATCTTCACATTAGTGCCCCATTGTTTGTTTGTAAGCAAGGAAGTTGGATTTAATCATGATGGGGACACGGTTTGTGGCTGTGATGCTGTTAGTGGCACTGGTAAGGACAGAATTGAACTAAAATAATCAGACATTCTGATTATAAGGGAATGAGGATAATAATTTGTGACAGTGTAAATGAAATTCAGGATTCATTAAAAATGTAAGGAGAAACAGACTGTAGCCTGTTTCGTGCTACGAAAGGAATACAGAGATGGAATATGATTAGCGATAAAACTGGAAAATGATTTTACTTCAAAGGGAGGAAATACCATGACTGGAAGTTGAAATGTAAACTAAAAAAGAAAGTTGGGAAGTGGTGTTTTTTTAATAGAGCATTTGTAGAATGGAATCAATTATTGACAGCTGCATCTGTTGAGGAATCTTCAGTGATAAGAATAAGAAGGTATTTGGAGGAAATGGATTTAGATTTGGATGAATGGAAAGGGATACTTTTGATACTACTACAAATTAATAATTTTAGGTACTTTTCACCATGTAGAAACATAATGGCAAGGTAAAATAGAATAAGTAAATAAATCTTGGTTTGGGGCTGTAATGCTGCTAAAGTGGCACTATCAAATTCCAACTCGCAACCTTCTCGTGGTTTGGCCCGTGATTAGGGGAGTTTTTCTCCCTGAAACTAATAACGAGCTCTGGGTCGTCGTCGGGGAACTTTCCCCTTCCCTTTGACAGGGAACCCCAAGTCTAACGCGGGAAGCGAGTTCGGTGCATTGGAAGAGAATGTCCCCATAAGAATAGCATTGGGCTGATTTTAAAACGCTTGTATCTTTTGAACGAGAAGAATTTAAGAAATATCATTCACATTACGTCAATAACCATTCTTTTCTGCAACTATTACATATAGTAGAATATTAATACCATGTTTAGAATTTAAATTAGTTCGAGTTTAACAAGATGATGTTTGCATTTTTCATCTGCGTCGCGCGCCGGTCCTCCGTGATTGGCTGTTGAATCGAAGAAACGAACATGTCGGACAGCCGAGCTCGCCGTGCACTTGGATGCTGTACGTGCAAAGCTGCTCCTCGCTAGTCGGCCGTGCGCATGCGTTGGTTCTCTCTCTTTTTTCTACCGTGCGTCTCTTTCCATTGATTCGCTCCAAAACGCGAAACATACATGTGTTTCAACAACGTTTATTCAAATTCTGTTGCGACTTTTATAAATTAAATGCATCAAATGTGTTAAGAAAAGAATGGTGATTAACGTACTGAGAATGATATTTCTTAAATACTTCTCGTTCAAAAGATACAAGCATTTTAAAAATAGCCCAATGCTATTCTTATGGGGACATTCTCTTCCAATGCACTGAACTCGCTTCCCGCGTTAGACTTGGGGTTCCCTATGTCAACACGGGCGGATGATGACACAGACGGAGACGACCACGCCGTGGGGGAACCCCTGCCCTCCCCATACGCTTGTAGCTGGTTCTGACCAGCACATGCCTGTCCACCACTTGTCCCCCCGCGTCATCCCTTACGTCCCTCCCTTCGTCTCGATTACCCAAGTTGCATAAATATGAGATGTTAAGCAATATCCAATCAATCAATATACCAAAGTGAATTCTCACTACCCGATATGGGCCTATAAAAGGGTTCACGTAAAATTATGCACATCGGTTTGGCTGGTCGTTCTATAGTAACTGTTTTTGGATGAGCGAAGCGAAGACTTCAATTTCACTGACCCCCAAAAAATTTAGCTCGGGTGTTTTGTTTTTTTTTTTTCTGTCTGTTTGTTAACTCTCTACCAGGCAAACGGCATATGCAATCATGAAAAAATTTAAGGGGACCTTCGAAATCTCCGAACTTAGAGGTGTATTGTTTTTGGGTCCAATCGAAGAAATATTCCTCATGAATATCGTACTTTAACGATTTTTTTCGATTTATAGTGCGATATTTTCGTGACATTTGGGCCGATTCTGACCAAACGGGTGGGGCTACAACGTTCATATCTCACATGGGCATTAAGGTTATGGTGATGTATTGCTTTTTGAAAGAAAACGTTGAAAAAGTTAGCCAGAATCCATAGAATAAAGGTTTTAATATGAGGTTTTTAAGGTTTACAATGACAATTTACAAGTAACAATAGAAACTTGACAACATCACCAACAATGCGTTCAAAAGGCACTTGATAAGTAAATAGATCCCACGCAAACTAAAAACTTACAAAAAATCTCATCCATCAACGCGAGTAAGTAGTAGTAATTTACGTAATTGGATGAGCGAAGCGAAGACTTCAATTTCAATGACCCCCCTAAAAAATTTAGATCAGTTTTTTTTTGTTTTTTTGTTTGTTTTTTGTTTGTTTTTTTGTTTGTTTTTCTGTCTGTTTGTTCGCACGATCCCGGGCAAACGGCACATGTGATCTTGATGAAAATTGAAAGGGACCTTTGTTTTCTCTGAACATAGACTTGCCACGTTTTTGGGTACAATCGAAGAAATATTTCTCATGAATATCGTACTTGTACGATTTTTTCGATTTTTAGTGCGATATTTTCGTAACATTTGGACCAATTCTGACCAAACGGGTGGGGCTACATCGTTCATACTTCACATGCACATTAAAGTAATGGTGATGTATTGACGTTTGAAAGAAAAAGTTGAAAAAGTTAACCAGAATCTATAGAAATAAAGGTTTAAATTTGAGTTGTTTGAGGTGTTAAATATTAAAACCTTTATTTCTATAGATTCTGGCTAACTTTTTCAACTTTTTCTTTCAAATTCAATACATCACCCTTACCTTAATGTACATGTGAAATATGATTGGATACACTTGTTTCGGTATTTAATAGTTTGACAGTGTGATTTGTTTTTTCGAGCAAAAATCATCAAATAATCTCAATTATTTGTTGTAATTTAAAATACCATTAAATTCCAGTTTTCAATAAAGCAGATCCCCAAAACTTACGAATTTTATTAATAAAATTCGCGGATGGTATGATATGTTTCGTAAATGATCAGAAATTTAACATACATCAAGTTGAACCCAACTGCAGAATATACAGCGCCGCCGTAAGCAGCTCGCCTCTATCACCGATCGGGCCGACATGTTGCATCTATCTTTCTTTGGAAACGCCGAACGCGTATAAGGGCACCTTAGCCAACTAGACTAGGAAAACGCAAAAATCGTTGTTAGACGAGTGAGCGAGTCATGTGTTGAGTACCCGGGGACATTTGCATTTAAGTTTGATAATTATATTTGTATAAATAATATGTTTTTTAAGTTTAATTTGTATTAGGGACGTGCCAACTGTAAGGCCATAATGCGCCACACTACCCTATGAGAAGCTAGTGAGGCCTTAGGTAGGGGGAAGAAAGGGAATGTTACCGGATACTCAACACATGGCTCACTCACTCGTGTAACAAAGACTTTGGCGTATTCCTAGTTAGTAATAATTGACAACAATGCAGCCTTTTAAGTTTACGTTTATGTGGATTTGCTGCAATACCTTGTCAATGTGGTGCTGCGTACATTGGAGAGATCAAGAGACCTCTTGAGGTTAGGTTGAAGGAGCATAAATAACAACGTTACGCAGCATAAAGTATGTTCCTCTAGATGTAGATAGATAGAGACCAGGGAGTTGATATCCACAATATGACTTTGATTGCTTTCAAAAGGTATATATGTAACCTTTCAAATGACCCTCCTGAGAGTTAAAGATAATCCATGTTCTTTTTTTCTTTTTCTTCTCATTGTTACATGTATTCATTGTAACTTAATTATACTATTAGCTTAATTTTTCTTAGTATATGTATAACTGTTCTCTATCTGCAGTATATGTTTTTGTGACTTTATGTGGGTATCTTCAATATATTATATTGCACTTGTGGGATCTTGATCCTGTTGCGAATAAAGATCTAATAATAATAATAATAATAATAATAATAATAATTTGCAGAGAATTAATAATAATAATAATAATAATAATAATAATAATTTGCAGAGAATGTTTATGAGAATCGCCATTATGTGGATTGGAAGGCTGAACACATCAGCCTTCATGAAGCCAATGCACATAAACGTAAAGAGAGGAGAGGAGAGGAGAGGTTGTATTGATGTATGTTACTCATAATGTAATAAGTGCGCCTAGCATTGATTTTTTTGGAATTTGGAAAGTTTTTGGAACTAATCAGCCATAATGTTTCTCCGTTATGGTTTGTAAATTTTATAATTTCTTTTGCTGCTTTTTTTCTTTGGTGCATTTTGTTTTGCTGAGATGGCAGTGTTTTGAAGCCCATTCTGTTGTCATGTCAAAGAACGTTGATAAACCCTTGAAATATCGTAACCTTTTTTATTTTTTAGTAGTATATAGTCCTACTAGGAAGCTTCGCAAACGCTTTTTCAGGCGCGTACGTTGTTGGATGAGCGTAATTGGTGCATTGAACTGCCATGTGTTATGCGGATTTTCTGTTGTTCTGTGAAAAAATCATTACTAAGTAAAATTTTTTGTTGAAATTAAAGTAAACAAAATAAAAAATTAACTTAAATTTTGTAAATTTTAATTAATTGTAATTTTAAAATAGAAAAAGATAGTAAAATGGCAATTTTCCTAATAAATAATTATTCGATTGCGCTCAAATTTAACACGAATATATTAATTCATAAAATTAAGGTTCTGTGAAAAAATCATTACAATAGGATAAAGCATGTAGGTGTTATAAGTCAAAGAACTGTTTTAAAAAAGAAAAAACCCGTAAAATTTCGATATTCATGACAAATAATTTTTCGATTGCGCTCAAATTTCACACGAATATCTTAATTCATAAAATAAAGGTTCTGTTGAAAAAATCATAAAAATCGGATAAAGCATGTAGGTGTTATAAGTCGAAGAAATATTTTTAAAATCGAAAAAAATCGTAAAATAGCGATTTTCATGAAAAATAATTTTCCGATTGATGCGCTCAAAAACGTGGCAGTTCAGAGATTTCCAGAAAATTTCATCGCAATTTGAGTATCAGTTTAGCCGGAATCGTGCTGACAAACAAACAAAAATACAGAAAAAAAAGAAAAAAAACATTCCGGATTTTTTTCTCCAGTGTATTGGAATGGAATCTTACCTTCGCTCGCTACGCTCGCTACGCTCATCCAAAAAATCATGATAAAAATTAATAATATGTCAATGTTATTGAAAATAGATGTATGCAATGGAGTAATATTGTAACTGCATAGATGAAAAACTCAACTTCAAATATTAAAATTAAATATCTCGTTATAAACCTGCACAGGTTCAATAAATTGTATACCAATACTAGATATTTTGAAGTAAGGGAGTGTCCACGGAACACTTAAGACGACTCAATTACTTGCATTCTCAAAATCGTAATGTGCCAATAAGTTCAGTGATTTCGAACGTTTCTGTTAGTTTCTTTCGGAGCGGAGTTGCCGTTTGACCGGTGGAGAGCTAAAGACCATGTCGTACATAGATAAATCAAAATAACAAATCATAAAAATAAGATATTCCTAAATAATATCTTACCAAGATTAATAAAAATAAAAAATACGATATTCCTGAGTAATATTTCTTAGATTTTACCCAAAAACGTGGCAGGTCGAATTTAAAATATTTCGAAGGTCCATTCAAAATGTCATCAAGATCGGATCAGCCGTTTACCCGGTAGAGAGCAAACAAACTGAAAAAATACATCCTTTAAACCTCTAAAAAAATCACACAAGCTATTTTTATCACGGAAGTGAAATTGAAGTCTTCTCTACCTACGTTCAACAACGTGGTCATGCTGTCGTTGTAAAGACCCCCTGTGTTCTAGGTTGGAGGATCTCGAGTGGATAGATTCCCAGGTGATCTGTCCTTCATCGAGTCCGTGATTGAGCCCTATGTAGACTGCAAGATCGGCGAATTGTCTTGCTCGCCAGATTGTAAGAAAGTCCAGATATGTATTGGACCTGGTGTCTTTGAGGATGTTGAGGAGTGTACATTTGGAAGTCTTTGTGACGCGTCTAAAAACACGACATGTAACGCTGACTTGACTGTCTGCAATGTGGTGGACCCAGATAAATTCACATGCCACGGTATGGTTATGGGTAATTTCCCCAACCCTACCGACTGTCATTCATATTTCGTATGTCCTCAAGCAACCCCTTCCGCTTTAACCACCACCAAAAAGCTTGCTTTATCAGGAGATCTTAGAGCTGTTGCTGGCGTAAAATATATGTGCATGCCCAACACGAATGCGTATGATTCACTATCTGGTTCCTGTCGCTTCACTTCGAATCACCGAGTATGCAAAGAAGGTCCGGTTCCCAAGTGCACAAATGTGTCGGATTCGGGTGCTTTGATAGAGAACCCAAACATCTTCTATATCTGCGTGAGTGTTGGTGGCGTTCTACAGCCTTGGCTGGCGAAGTGTCCACTGCTAACAGATGTCTATGAGGACGGAGCATGTGTCAACGTGGATTATACGTCAACCTCAGTCACAGGACCAACCACCACGGCGGCAACGACCGCAGCATCACCAGTAACGACTGCAACATAATCAGAAACGACCCCAACATCATCAGTAACAACCCCAACGTCACCAACACCCCAGCATCGCCAGAAACGACCCCAACATCAGCAGTAACAACCCCAACGTCACCAACGACCCCAACAACACCAGAAACGACCACTAGGAAGTATTGTCTTTGCTCAATGGAATCGGATCAAATTCATTTCATGTGCCAACAAGGTTATCACTACGATAAAGTACTACATAGACAAACACAAAATATAACTCTGATTAAATGAATACATATTATCTTTTAAAATCACATTTATTGTCTTAAATTATACTTTGTATCATTTTTCTCTCCCATATTTAAATACAAAATAAGAATTGTTCTTGGCCATAATCATGGATATCATTTAAATGGAACTAAAGCCATTTTACAGAAATTGTTACAAGAAAACTGTTAGAATACCAGCTTTAATTATTTTCACTGACACATATCGTGCTACCAGTTCTTAGTCAACTGGTCACATATGTCTGTTTAAAATTTCAGGTCAATCTGTTCCCTCTTTCCTTTCCCCTCCCTCCTTCCCCTCCTTTTCCACCACAGCTCAATCTCAAAGTGAAAAAATAGTTTCCTCCCCAAAGACACAATCCCATCCTTTCAATAAGAGCACATTAGGCTCGGTGTCAAAATATAGCGTGCACAAAAGTAACATACTGTGTAATGCATTCGACATAAGGTCATAAGGTCAGGTCAATACGTATGGCGGTTCGGCCGGCCCGTGTGGGACCGGACAAACAAACATACAAGTATTAATCACGACGATGACCCGTTCGGCTTGCGTTGTAAGACTCAGTCGCTGCGCTCAATCGTCTAATAAACTTGGCAGTAACCAAGTGTGTTTTGGAGCTATTATCTTTTCTGCCATCCTTGTGACACATTTAATTAATGAATGTGTTGCGGAACAAATAATAAATAAATAAATAAAAATTATTTATTATACTGATATAAATTGTGGTAAATTGATAAAACATTGGGCAAAGAATTGTTTTATTGTTTCATTACATCACAACTCTTACATTACAGTATTGCTATCGAAAAATTGCTCTATGGTTACTTTTGTACGACTAGGTTATTTTCTCTACACCAGTTAATAGAACAATTTAATGCAAATGACAATTAAAATCGTGGGTGATATTTACATTCTCGTTAACAGTAACATGTTGTAGACATTGTGTCAACGAATTCCAATTCAACGGTCAAGATCTAAATACTCTTGAATGTATATAATGTGCAATGTGCATACATTTGTTTTAATTGCTGATATTGAAATTATGTCCAGACCAGAAAGTATTTCTGATTGTGTTTCTTCATGTTTCATATTCGTGGGGGACCACCCCTCGGCCTCTCGACGACCTCCCTGGCGACGATGACGACGAAGATGACGACGACGACTGCACGAACGATGACAAAGACGATGACGATCTCGACTTGAGAAACACACAATTATGTCTTTAGATCTGTCCAGCACGGGTCTTTCCACACCCTACATCCCCTAGCCTAGGCTACACCTTGGATCATTGTGACTACGATTGAAGCGCCCTTACAAATAAACTCAAATATAGCACCTAAAATGTAGTAAAAACCACTGAATTTGATTTGATTTTGCACCATCTCATTGACTGGATGGTGCAAAATACAAAGTGTGTTTCACTCTTTTCTATGAGCGAGATACATAAGATGGGACATACGCTGAAGGAAAAGTTGTGGTGAATCACGGGGTTGTTCATTGTAATTAGGTCAAAATAGTTTCTGAATAACCTAGGATAATTAGCTTGAGCATGGCAGCGTACCCTTGTTTTTTTGTAACCTCATTAGATCAAAGGTCATGAAAGAGGTATGTGGGTATAGTCAGTGGTGTCTTCCAAAAATAATTTATATATGTATACACTTTTTCCTGGGTAAAGTACATTTCTTATTGCGTAATGTTTTTCTAATGGATTTGTGTTTGTTAGATTTTTGTTTGTCACAATTATGGGAAAAAGTGTGTGTAATTAACCCTTGTACAGCCGTGGACATATGCAAATCAAGAGGTCTGGAATATATATCTGCTTCGCCGACATCGCGTGGTTAACTTTCAGTGAAAATCCCATGCAGGTCAGAATTAGCTACGGGTAGGCGAAAGGAAAAGGGAGGTTCTCACGTCGTGGTCGTCATCGTATTTGTCATCGTTCGTGACGTTATTGTCGTCGTCATCGTCGTCTTCGTCGACGGGGAGGTCGTCAGGGAAGGAGGAGAGGTCCCCGACGACGACTACCAGAGCTCGCCTCTAGTTTCGAGGAGTAATATAGGCCTACTCCTCTACTTACCAGCTGACGTTAGCGAAATAGAGTTCGTCTCTTTCCTCGCCTTTTACGCTTAGGCGAGCCATGCTCTTGGCCAAATGTCCTTACAGGCATACCAAAGCATGCCTATATCTAGACTTCTTTTTTAGAGTAATTTATAATAAAGATGGTTGGTTAACGATTCTAATATACTGCGTATTACCTTTAAATTTACTGTAGTGCACTGTTTCTTGTAAATAAGGACAACAAAAACAAATTGTTTATCTGTCACCGAAATCATAATTTTTTTTCATTTTAACCATGACTGTGGCCTTCTTTGCATAAACATTTGCTATCTAGGTTGAAATTTTTCACGTTTTTATTTCTTGTGAGTTTAAATCTCAAAGGATTTTCCACATTTTGTTAGCAGTTCTCAGTTAACTGGTTACGGATGTCTGTTTTATTTTCAACACAATCTGTCTGGTCGTTCGGCTGTATGGGACCGAACAAACAGACATTTTACAGATTTTTTACAGACAAATTAATCACGACGAAGGCCCGATCGAGTTGCGTTGTAGACTACGTTCGCTACGCTCACTGAAAACAAATATGTGGGCCACACAAAACAGCGGTAATTCAATGAGCAAAGTCGATTCCAATTGTTTAAAAACTTGTTATTTCTAGTAATTTAATCATAAGGAATACCACGAGCATTACATAGCATTGTAGCTCGTTTAAAATGTGTCCCAAAAGCTTATACACAAAGTAGAAAGTACAGCTGTTACATTCCTTTCACCCAATATAGGTTACAATTTACATGCACATTTGTAAATACTGATTTAAAAATGGCATTCAATTGTAAACACTTCAACATTCAAGCCAAAAACTGTACTAATACCTTAATCATGCAGGTACCTAGTTGGTAAAGTAATACTTAAAACCCACATCTTGATACAGATCATTCCTATATAAAAAACTTTGTATTTACATAAAATTCTTATTTAATATGACACACGATGTTTATAGGTTTTATTGGTATAATTAATATGGAATAGTTGTATAAAGCTAATACGTCATGTCCACCTATAAGCACACATTTACCGTTGTTAATAATAATTACCGATTCTCACTTTCACAAGCGGGCAGTTAGAATAGCCCTCGAAAGACAGCATAGATGCGTAGTATGACTGTACTTTAATGATTCGTTTGGCGATATCTAATTTTCTCTGAGACATGTTGTTCTCTTTATGTGACCAGGTAATTAATGGATGTAAAGCGAACTATAACACATTTCTTGCCCAAATAATTGTACATCAAATTCGGCATAAAATATAGCAGTTATTGAAGAGTAAACTTAAATCCACCATTGATTGATATTTAATTTATTCTTCTTAGCTAGAGGTTTTCGTAACCGAGCCATTTTAACCAATTCAGATAGGCTACGAATTATTTAATTTAAGATTTTTTAGTAGGTACAAATTAATGAAATATTGTAATTTTTGTCCGATAGCATGTAAGTACTTTTTTTGAGGGGCGATATTTATTATTTGTTCCCAAATTTGGATTTACTAGGAAAACGCTTAAGTCCCGCCGCGTTGTTGGATGAGCGTAATTGGTGAATTGAGCTGCCATTGTGTTTTGCGGATTTTCTGTTGTTCTGTGAAAAAATCAGAACTTTGTTGAAATTTTTTTTTAAATAAAATCAAATTAAATAAAAAATTAACTTTTTTTTTTAATTAATCGTAATTTAAAAAAAGGAAAAAATCGTAATATTAAAATTTTCATAAGAAATAATTATTCGATTGCGCACAAATTTTACACGAATATATTAATTCTTAAAATTAAGGTTCTGTGAAAAAATCATTACAATCGAATAAAGCATGTAGGAGTTATAAGTCGAAGAAATTTTTTAAAAATCGAAAAAAATCGTAAAATTGTGATTTTCATGAGAAATAATTTTTCGATTGCGCTCAAAAACGTGGCAGTTCTTAGTTCAGAAATTTCGAAGGCCTCCATAAAATTTCATCGCAATCGGAGTATCGGTTTAGCCGGAATCGTGTTAACAGACAGACAAAAATACAGAAAGAAAGAAAGAAAAAAAAAAAAAACATTCCGGATTTTTTTTCTCCAGTGTAGTGAAATGGAATCTTCGCTTCGCTCGCTACGCTCACTACGCTCATCCAAATAACGTAGTCAAATAATTTAAAATACAGATTTTTTATATGTGTGTTATATTTGAGTCGTTTCAAAATAGAGCAATTTAATGTCTCTTTTTTAATTACAGAGAATTTTTAAATGTCTCTGTTTTAGTTTTTTCTACACCTTTGGATTTTGAATCATGAATAATGTTCATTACAGCCACGCAATTCATAGTCTTTGTTCTTAGTTTTAATAACTGTATTTTAATATTTTAAATTTTTTAATTTGTATTTTTTCATTTTTAAGACGACCCTACGACGAGCCATACTCATAAATATATCTAGGTATCGACATTGAACATCAAATTTTCTTAAAATATGCCAGTCCAGGGACCCTTTAATTTGTCACTTAGGGGAGGTTTTCACTTTAGTACATTAAATGCTTAAATGCAAATGTTACCCGGATACTCAACAGATAACTTGTGAGAATAGTAGGAGGGAAATATCCAAGGACAATTATTATTACATAGAACCATGCCCCACAATTCGCCTTGAAACTGACGAAGTTTTGGAAAGATACCTTCAGTCATTCTTGTCGGTGGTGGGGATCAAACCAATGACTTTCAAAAGGGGAATAGGGTGGTACATTTTTGTTACGTAATGCCTTCTTCGTTATTCCAAAATTATTCTATTTTGATGAACCGAGGTGATAGAAGATATGAGTAATATATTTTGATAGTCGATTGGAATATGAATACATATTTTTTCGAATTCGTAAATAATAATGTTTATTTTCAAAGTTATAAGAATTAGACCGATCATTTGCGTATCAGCTCAGAAAATATTGAAAAGAAGGCCCCCCCCACCTGGTAACTCATTCGTGCTTTGTCAAAGAAGTTTGTGTTTGCCTATCTCAGTCAGGCATTTTATAGTTGCACCTTAGATTATATAGCATTATCCTCCCTGCCCTTCGTGCAGGTAAACCTCAATACAATATAACAATAATAATATATTATTGCAGTAGCAGTATTGCACAGATAATATATTTCACTTGCTTTATAATACATGATCAGAATAATTTAAAAAACAAAACATTTTGAATCACATTTTTATAAATTAAAATTTGACCATTTTATGCGTGTCCTATTAGTTTTTTTTTAAAATCAAATGTCCTTGTATTTAGGTGTGTGTATTGACATTTTTAGACAAGTAGCACTATTCTCACAACAAAGGCAACACGCTTGCTAACGACCAAGAACAAAGACTAGACTTACCCTTTGATGATGTCATAAATTTATTTAGCAACTAATTAAAATTCAAGTAATCAAATAGGCAAGGTTTGTCGTTACACACAATTTTATTTTTTACATATTTAATTAGGCTGATTGAACCTGTGCGTGTGCGTGTGCGTGTGCGTGTGCGTGTGCGTGTGCGTGTGCGTGTGCGTGTGCGTGTGCGTGTGCGTGTGCGTGTGCGTGTGCGTGTGCGCGTGTCACACGTAATACTTTAATCGACGATGCTATTTGAAACGGTCCATTGTTCAGAACTAAAAAAGCCATTACCCGCCTCGAATTGAGAATGTAACTGTAAACAATAGGTGCCAAGGCTACACCCCTACCCCCCCGACCCTACAAAAAACTTCCCCACTCCCTTGTTTTTTGTGTCACGCACCTGTACACGTAAGTGGGTCCTACTTCCTAGTCCAAGATATTCCGGGGCTGCGCGAGCCTATATTTAACATCCCTGTACCGTTATGATGACGCAGGTAGCGTAGCCATAGAGCGGGAGGGGCGAGGCTATATAGTCTGGGGTGGGTGAGGAGAGGTGCTTCAATCAAGTCAAGACCACACGGAAGAAACATTAGTGAACAGTGCTCCGCAGACAGCAACACATACAGGTAAGACATACATTGCTCATTGTCGTTAAAATTTGTTTTTAATCAAGTAGTTTCCATAATATTTTATCAATGTAATGTGATTTATTTTGTGAAGTGTCATTTTTATCATTTTCAATCATTCTCCTTGAATTATCGATAGAATTGCAACTTTGACAAATTGTAAAAACATTTCGCCGGTACCCCGTACTTTTGCAGCGGTCGTTTTAAAATTCCCCCCATAATGGGGGGAAAATTGCTGACGATTTCATACAAAATAAATTTTAGTTTGTATCAATTCGCATGTTGTCTAAACAGATTGTATTTAAGAATATTATTTCCAAACCTTGACACGAGATGTATTTCCGAAATTTATTAAACACGCGAAATATTTTATGAAAATATTTTATGGTTATTTTCAGTTTTAATTTTTAATTTAATGACATAACAATAATTGTGTAAAATATCTGGCTAATTAATATATGAAATTCCTTTGTATCACATTGAACCTTTCGAGTAGGTGTCAAATAGTCTGATTTTTCTTCGTGGAATTGAATGTCTCTTTTCAGGGATCAGTCTAATTATAGGTTATTTTGGAGTTAAAAGCCTGGAAAATTTCAATTAGGATTGCTGGTGGTGGGTATCGAACCTGAACCTCCAGAATCAGAAAACGACATTCCGGTTTTATGTTGTCAGTCACAGTTGGTCGCAAATAATGTTTAGGACAGTTTGCATGTACCAGTTTTTAGAGTAGGCCTTGCTATTTATTTCCCACATCACTTTTAAATGCTTATGTTACAATTATTGTTTTAGCCCACACAAAAACATTAATTGGCCCTACATTATTTTGAAAATATAACATTACATTTTTGCTGTTATTTACATTTTCAGTATATGACATTTAAAGTCAAAACACATTTCATGTCAATCATCGATTATTGCAAAAGCACCCTTATTTGTTTGCCGTTGCCCATATAGGGAGACAAAACAATCAAACTGTTCACACTATCGCATTTAAACTTTTAAAGCAAATTTTAAGTTATTTTGACTGACAAGATTCATTGCAAATTACGAGTGCTTGTAATTGATGTTAATATTTCGCAAATTTCGTTTTTAAATCTATTAATGGATTATTAAGTGGATCTATTAAGTGGTATAAAGTAAATGTTTTTGTTTTTTAGCATTGCTCTTATTGCAAAATAGTGAAATCTATTCACAAGCTTCACTTAGGCCCACAATGATATTTCCAGTTCAAGCATAATAAACTCGGCGATCATTTAGCATTTGGATAAAAATAGGGGGAACATATTTTGCAAAATTTGATGAAATTAAGAGAATGTACTAGGCCTTTAATTTTATTTTTGTTGTAACTTGTTTGAGCAGGTGTTTGAATGAAGTTCTTGAAATTATTAGAAATTCAGGAAGAAAGTGTGCAAATAGTGAAAACAATGGAGTGATTTTACTGGAAAATGATAAAAATGGCTTCATTTGGTTTTATATCATCTTGTTGAGTTCTATGTTTGTGAGACAATTGACTATAATGTGGCAAATAATTTGTTGTTTATTTTGTATATTTATTAACAGCTACATAGAATCTCATTTTGCATCATTGCAAATAGTGGCAAATAGTAAATAGTAGCAAGGTAACTAAAATAAGCATGATTTAGAGTTGACTGGTCAAACAAATCTAAAATGATGAATAGTAAATGTTGTAGTATGTAAGCACTACCGATAATATTCATTGTTGAGGGCAGACAAAAATGTACTTGTATTCAATAACCGGTACTGAAATAGTTGTAGAAAGAATTTGAAAGTTTGATTTGCTATTTAGGCACGGCCTACGTTAATTTTAATATGATTTTTGCAATTTGACAAAACGATCCGTGACATAAAATCCCTAGATCATACACTTTATACAACTTTATTCGGTCTCGAAAGTACTTTGTAAATTTTAGAATTTGTATCTCTAAGCTTTACTACCAAGAAATTAGTTTTTTTGTTCTCCAGAATAATTTTAATTTTCAAAACATTTATTTACTGATTTTGTATTTGTATGTATTAATGAATTTGGTATTCATTTCTTTATTTGGGGAATTGGGTTCATAAAGGTTCGTATTATTCCAATGTATTTCATAACCCCAATATCAGTTGTGCATTAAATAATATGATCACTCCCACACGACAGAGTATTGAACCTGGGTATTTCCGATCAGTTTTAAACAAATTTAAAATGTTGATATCCGGATTGTATTACATGTTATAATATTCCACGTACAGGTAGGCCTGTGTTTCCCGAACTAAATGTCGAACTATACATTCTCTTGCATAACGTCATAGGAAATTACATGATAGAATATTATTTGGTTGGTCAGTTCAAAGTCAGCAGTTTACTTTTAGTGCAGTATTCAGTTATATATTTGTAGTGTGTATAGTAATGTAATAACACTACACTGGCATTTTGAATGTTGTCGAGTTTTGTTTTCTGTTGAACCAAAGCAATAGTAAAAATAATAGATAATAAAATAAAAATTATTTCGTCTGGTCATTTCACCGCGTCGATTATTTATTTACTTTAAACGTTTCAGAAGAGGTAGTTTATTTTAGCTGCTGAATTGTTTGTTTTATGTACGGGTCTTGTCTTCGACAATATTTTGTAAGTTTTAAGGTCATTTTTCATTTTATGAAGAAAGCCCACACAGTTTGATTCATATGATGGACTACTGACGAGCTCAGACGATGTAAATATGTTTTAACTAATTACTATATTTTTCTTTCTACCCGGATATTTTACTTTTTTTGCGTTTAATGTTTTTTTTTTATAACAGGCCATAGATTACACATTTAATTAGTCTGCTATGCATGGAAGAATTATCAAATTTCCGTTAATTTTGTCTTTCATTACACTAACGTAATAATCTTAAGAGTGACAGGAGAATTAAATTATAAACAATTAATAAAATAAATATGATTTACGATGGCAAAATATCGATATTAAAGTTTTAAGTAATTTACAAAATTACGTATTTTTTCAGTCAGATCCTAAATCAATCACTGAGTTTATCAATATCAAACTAGTACCACAAAGTTGTATTTATTTATTTATTTATTTATTTATTTATTTATTTATTTATTTATTTATTTATTTATTTATTTATGTATTTATTTATTTATTTATTTATTTGACGTCTATTCTATTTATTAATCTGTTCAAGGAGGATAACTTATTAAATGTAATTACATATAAATGCAGTTACAACAAAGAATAATTTACGTTGTTTGATACGGAAAAACATGCCTGAAGAAACCGAGAAATGTATTATTAGAAGCTTAAGCGTGTGGCATGTACAATGCACATAACAAGCGTATTGTAATCATCTTGTATCTAATTAGTTTGTCTGCTATTTTCGAGAACATTGATTTACACACATATTCGTCGACACTTTAACAAAATGATAATCCTAGTAATATTTTTTAATCGCTATAAGTAACACCCCCATCAAAATTAAACACAAACAAGCATCAACATTTCATAACAAGAGTTTAACATTCAGTAATCGACAGTTACTATACATAGAACGGCGTTATGATTATGGACGACCTTGTGATCCTACTACACCCAGTTCTTTATTGTAGTATAAAATAATCTGCTGGTTTTAAATTCCAATTTATCATACATTTAATTTCATTGAAATGCACCCAACTTATTCATTTCATTTGCGTATAGCTTTTTTAATTCAATTCAATTTGTAGAAATAATATTGGTTTGAAAAATTATGTCAATGCTTTAAAAATCATTCGCTCATTCATTCATTTGTATAATGTGTAAAATTATTTTGAAAATTATTCAGAAACTGTTCATAATCTTTAATATTGTGAATTGTGTAGTTAGTTCGCTATATTTTAGTTGATAAATCATTATACATAAATATAATTGACACGCCAAGACATTGACCCACTTAACATGCTTGGCTAACGGCCACACCCATATGATGTACATTAATAGCATGAGAAAGGAATGTAGGGAATTTAATTTATATTTCTATAACGAGGGACAAATATTATACACCAGCATGAGTGAGGCTTGGTTTACAATATCGATTCTGTAAGTCATTGGCGCCGCGGGGGGTGGGGGGCAAGAGGCAATTACCCCCTGGATTTAAGGAAGAATTAAAGTTTAACTGGATGTACGCTATATTTCATCCAACTGTTTTATAACTTCTGGATTGATTTTCGTATGCTATAAATATTAAATAAAATTGATAAAAAAAATGGCTTGCATCAAGGCGTTCGAAATTAGTAGTCAATAGCCAGCTGCTGATGGTTTGCGCTGCCGAAATAATACTTTGTGTGTTTCATTTTACAGTCTTGAATATCGTAAATGTTGTTTCTCATGCATTTACGAGTATATAGTACGACATATATCTTGCAATATATTTCGATTGTATATTTTCTTTCTGTTTCAAATAAGAAGAATAATTAAAGTAGAAGAAAATTTAATTTAATCACAATATTTTCGTCAGGACCTCCTCCCTATAATCACAATAAAGCAAAAGTTTTGTTAAGTATTCCGTTTACATTCAAAGAATATATAATTAATTGGACGAGTGAGCGGAGCGAACGGTCGGCACTTCGTTTGTGTCTGTCTGTGTGTGTGTTCGTTGCGCAGGGGCCAAACTACTCGTCCGATTTTGACGAAATTTAACACCAACGTCAAGGACCAATAGATTGAGTGCTGTTAACATGGACAAAAAATTCGCAGGAATCCAACCCACAAAAAATTAAAAATTAAACAAATTACTACTAAATTTTTTAAACTTAAAGTACGCTTTGGAAAATAATACTCTTTCGCACCATTGTAACCACAATGAATGTTGACAACTGACAAAAATTTCAGAATTATTTCTGGCCCTGCGAACTTACAAAAAATTGATTTCCGCGAAAGATCGTGTTTTGCAGAGCTTTAATTTGGGTTTGATTTAAGGAGCATAAAAATGGATGCAGAACATCTTAATACGAAATGGAGACGAAATGGAAATACTGAATTGACCTTTCCAACACATATTTTGGATTCTGGATAGCTATAATACTTTGGCGTTGGCGATGTGATACGTTTTTTATGTCGCCCGCGTCCGCTTGCAATTTTAACAATCCATAATCGATTATAAATGACCAAACTTTTAAATGAAATCTTTGCGAAGCTGTATGCAAATTCCCTCCCCCCCCTACATAGGGATAGATACAGTGTTGTTTCGTCATGTCACCCCCCCCCCCCTAGAAAACATTTTTGTAACCTCAAAAGATCAATGGTCAGCACGGCTAGTGAAGGGGTATGTGGGTACAAGGGTCATTGGTGTCATCTAAAAATAATTAATGGGTGAACGCTATTTCCTGGGGTAAGGTAGCCTACATGAGATTGTGATTGAATAATGGGGGGGGGGGCTGGGGGGAGGTTCCACAGATAATGCGGGTCTGGGGCGCATAGAACCGGAAATTTGTATATTGTAAGAATGTGACTGGAGTATTTTGTTTGATGATTTTTTTTATACAAAACCAAAAAATATGTATGAAATAATTACAAATTCATTAATTTATCTCAATATCTACGTTATATAATATCTCAATTAATTTCTCATATCAAATAAAAATTGTGCAAACCCCTCTCCCATCTGACCATTTTTTAGGGGGCGGTCGCCCACCGTATTTATGCCACTGGGTAAAGAGCTAGAGGAGTTAACAGGTGCAGTAATTGGGTCCTAGGTGTCTATCTAGGCAGAGGGTGTGATAAAAGTTGAGAGGGAAAGTCCAAGGATCAAATCTTGTTAGTCTCCTTCTGAGTGACCTTGGAGCTGAAGAAGTGGCTGCCAATGTGTTCGGCGGCAGACTACCCGAGCACGTGCTATGTATGTGTACAGCGGGCTGCCTCAGCTCTCCCCTGCAGGCGTACCCGTAAGGTGGCGCTCCGATGGCATGGTGGCAAATGTTGGAACCACAGGACGAAACATTATGGCGCTGTACGTAAGATTTCTCGGCTCGCTCCAGGACAGCTGCAGGGAGAATTGTAAGGCCCGGCCGGGTTAAAAATTTAACGCGGCTCTTATAGAGAATCCCCTGCCAGGAATGATAATCTCTCTCTCTCTCTCTCTCTCTCTCTCTCTCTCTCTCTCTCTCTCTCTCTCTCTCTCTCTGTATTTAATGTATTATTTCAATATTTTATATCATCATGTAATGTTCTCTTCATTATCAAATGTATTATTATTAGTATTAGGTTGGATGGAAGATAAGGCTTCACTAGCCTTAATCCCGCCTTACAATAAAGACCCTTATCTATCTATCTATCTATATATCTATCTATCTATGTCTCTCCTAATCCAAGCCAAGTGTACGATGGGCAAATATCCTAGAATTAATTTTTTATACGAGGGAGCTGAGCGACTGCGCTCTCCAACGTCTCCTTCAAATTAGGCCTAATCTTCAATTTTCTCTCGGTCCTCTTATTTTCGGATGAGCGAAGCGAAGATTCCATTTCACTACACTGGAGACCTACAACTGACGATGCTGCCACCTGGCGATGTTTTCTTTTCTTTTTTTTTTTTTCGTATTTTTGTATGTCTGTTAACACGATTCCGGCTAAACCGATACTCCTATTGCAATGAAATTTACTGGAGGCCTTCGAAATCTCTGAACTTCGAACTGCTATGTTCGCAATCGAAAAAAAAGCGCAATCAAAAAATTATCTATCATAAAAATCGCAATTTTAAGACTTTTTTCGATTTTTAAAAAATTTCTTCGATTTACAACACCTACATGCTTTATATTTTAAGAATCAATATATTTGAGTGAAATTTTTCGTATTCAAAAAATTATTTCTCATGAAAATCGCAGTTTTACGATTTTTTCGATTTTTTTAAAAATTCTTTGACTGATAACTCCGATTATAATTATTTTTTTACAGAACCTTAATTTTATGAATTGATATATTCGTGTGAACTTTGATCGGAATCATAAAATGATTTCTCATGATAATTGCAATTTTAAGATTTTTTTTTATTTTTAGCCTTTCTTCGACTTATAACACCAACATGCTTGATCCGATTGTAATGATTTTTTCACAGAACCTTAATTTTATAAATTGATATATTCGTGTGAAATTTGAGCGTAATCGAAAAATTATTTATTATGATAATAGCAATTTTACGCTTATTTCTTTAAAAAAAAACGCTCATCCAACAACGCGCCTGAAAAAGCGTTTGCGAAGCTTCCAAGTTATTTTTCCGTCTTCCACCACTCGTCTTGGCTTTTTTGGTAAATGAACTAAACAAAATTTCCTTTCCTAATTCGTTCTAAAAGTTGCCGATAGATCGCAGCACCATCTTGAGTTTGGACAGTTACCACCAGGTGGCAGCATCGTCAGTTGTAGGCCCTACTCCTTTGAATAGTTGCAAAATGAGGAATGACAATGTTTGAATCATTTTTATCAATTTACACAGTACGTTTCATGAAAATACATAGATATAATTAAAAATAATACATTAACTCGTTATAATATTATACCTATTTTTATGATGTGGACAAGGTATTGGTGCGTTAAAGGTTAGCGTGAAGATGAGCACTAAGCATGGCAACACTTTTCATGCTTCACGTAGCATATATACGAAATCCAACTATCTGTTTATGTACTCGCTTCGGCGGTACATATACTAAAATTGGAACGATACAGAGAAGATTAGCATGGCCCCTGCGCAAGGATGACACGCAAAATCGTGAAGCGTTCCACATTTTTTTGGGAAATTAATTTTCGATAATATATATTTTTATTCATGGTTACTGCATAAACCACTTAGCTTACTTTTTAAATGTTCATCTTCACAAAAAAGTGGAAATATGGTGTTAGATTAGGGATGGTTTTGTTATAGTACAATATTGTATATAAGGTATAATATAATTGGATGAGCGAACCGAAGACTTAAATTTCACTGACCCCCCCAAAAAATTAGTTCGGGTGTTTGTTTGTTTGTTTTTGTTTTATTGTATTTTTTGTCTGCTTGTTGATGCGATCTTAATAAAAATTGAAGTTGACCTTCGAAATCTCTGAACTTATACCTGCCATGTTTTTGGGTACAATCGAAGAAATATTTCTCATGAATATCGTACTTTTACGACTTTTTTCGATTTTTAGTGCGATATTTTCGTGACATTTCGGCCGATTCTGACCAAACAAGAGGGGTTACAAGGTTCATATGGTTCATATACGGATATTGAGGTTATGATGATGTAGTACCTTGTGAAAGAAAAAGTTGATAAAGTTAGCCAGAATCCATAGAATAAAGGTTTTAATATGAGTTTATTTTAGGTATATAATAATAATAACAAGTAACAACAGAAACTTGACAACAATCACCTACAATGCGTTCAAAAAACACTTGCAAAAGTAAAGAGATCCCACGCAAACTAAAAACTTACAAAAAAACTCATCCATCAACGCGACTAAAAAAAGTGTTTGCGAAGCTTCCTAAGTCTATCAATCCTTGAAGTACAAAGTGACCATCGACGGACGCGTCGGGTATGGGTATGAGGCAGCTGCTAAGGGTTGTCGTGTGTAGTCGTAAAATAGACCCTGAGGGTTTTCTACCTGCTGTATTCTCTTCCTGTTCTATTATTCTATTTATTTATTGATATGTTTTTGTTTAATTGCAAATATCTAATAACGTTGTCAAAATATTAAGCGTGCATCTTGAATTTCATTTTTTTGGACGAAATTCTACGATAAAAACTGACTGAGTTACGGATAATTCTTCTATAATATATTTTTAAAATATTACATAATAATATAATAATATTGATATATTTCAGTCAGTTTTGGTCGTAGACACTAGGGAAAAAAACGCATTTCCAAACTCAAGCTACACATTTGAACCACGTTATTAAAATATATTGGCAATTATAAAAAAAAATGTCACTGAGTTCATTATTATAATCACAATAGATTTGAAATGGGCGAAGGCAGGTAGAAAAAAAACCATGTTCGCTCCCAAGTTCGATCACGCCAAAAAAGGTGGAAAGGGAAAAATGCAGACAATAGACGGGACGACCGATCCCGGTCTCGTCCGCCGATGGTCACTTTGTACCTCAAGGATGGATAGACTTATATAATAGCATTTGTTTGAGCTTCATTCCGAACTTTAAAAGTTGTGGGCTGAATGCAATACCAAAATAATGGTGTTATTGTGTGATGTTGTGGACGCTAAAAGTTCCTTAATATACACTAGATTTCACCTTCAACGCTAGATTTACAAAACAGTCGTTTTAGCAACGAAAACAAATACGCCACTGAATATTTGTATATTCACTAGTCCGCTTCGCGAACGCTATTTCCAGTCGCGTTGATGGATGAGCTTTTTTTTGGAATATTTCTGTCCAATGATTACGTTTTTATGTGGAATCTCCTTACTTTTTCTTGATATTATTACTTGTTCATTATACACCTGTCAAAGGCTTATATTAAAACCTTTATTTCTATGAATTTTGACAAATTTTTTCAACTTTTTCTTTCAAGAGGCACTACATCACCATAATCTTTATGTCAATGTAAAATATGAACGTTGTAGCCCCTCCCATTTGGTCAAAATCGGCCCAAATATCACGAAAATATCGTATAAAAAACCGAAAAAAAATCGTAAAAGTACGATTTCTATAAGAAATATTTTTTTCAAATGTCTCTGAAAGTGATTTTAAACGTTCCTATAAAATTTCATCAATATCGGAGTAGCCGTTTGCCAAATATCACGAAAATATCGCACTAAAAATCGAAAAAAAATCGTAAAAGTACGATATTTATGAGAAATATTTCGTCGATTGTATCCAAAAACAATACAGCTCTAAGTCCAGAGATTTCGAAGGTCCCCTCCAATTTTTATCAAGATCGCATATGCCGTTTGCCTGGTAGAGAGCGAACAAACAGACAAAAAAACTAACAAAAACAAAACACCCGAGCTATTTTTCTTGGGGTAACGTATGTAAAACACAAACAAAAAAACACAAAGTCAAATAATTTGAAGTCTTTGCTTCGCTCATCCAATTAGATACAACCCCTCACCTTCTTTCTCATGCACGAATCATTGTCAATGTTGACACTTGTGCATTGCCTTCTACAAAATGTCTATACGCATTGGTTACCTAATAATAGTGTTTTCGCATCGAAAAGTACACTGACCATTTACCCCACATACTTCATCCTGTACCAGTCCTGCAAGCGCATATCCTCTCAAGACGCGAGTGCGAGCCTCCATATTAAAGAAGACATAATTGAGAATTTCCTAAACAGAAACAGAAATCGGAACCATTCGAATGACCATACTGATACATTCACAAATCGAATTCCTGACCTCGTGAGTTGCCCACACGTTTTTCGTAGGGTCTGCCTATTTGATTACAGTTCCCTTTCAAAAACGGCAAAGTGACATTTCAATATGAAGGAATAGTGCATGTAGTCAATTTATTCCCGGGGGGGATAGATAGATAGATATAGAACGGGAGGGGATCACGATAAGATTAGTGAAGGCAATTTTTATAACGTCAATAATAAGTATGTCATAATTACTAGGAAAACGCTTAAGTCCCGCCGCGATGATGGATGAGCTTTTTTGTAAGTTTTTAGCGTAAGACCACTTTTCCTTTGCTTTGCAAGTGTTTTTTGAATGCATTGTAGGTGATTGTTGTCGAGTTTCTATTGTTAATTGTTAATTGTTATTATAAACCTAAAAAACTCCTATTAAAACCTTTATTTCTATGGATTCTGGCTAACTTTTTCAACTTTTTCTTTCAAAAAGCAATTCATCACCATAACTTTAATGTCCATGTGAAATATGAACATTGTAGCGCCACCCGTTTGGTCAGAATCGGCCCAAATGTCACGAAAATATCGCACTAAAAATCGAGAAAAATCGTAAAAGTACGATATTCATGAGAAACATTTCTTCGATTGTACCCAAAAACGTGGCACGTCTAAGTTCAAAGATTTCGAAGGTCCACTCCAATTTTCATCAAGACCGCATATTCCGTTTGCCCGGAAACGTGCGAACAAACAGACAGAAAAAAAAAACATTGGAGCTAAATTTTTTGAGGGGTCAGTGAAATTGAATTCTTCGCTTCGCTCATCCAATAAATAGCTCTAGCTCAGCGAACAACTTAATCAATTACCACTTATGTTCTTTCAGAATGCTTTCCTCCATCATGGTCCTGTCCCTGCTGGGCGTGTCCGGCGTGTTCGGCGACACTACCGCCTTCCAGCCTAGCGGAGCGGCCAGCAACTACGTGCAACAGTACGCGCCCGCCACGACAGGAGGAGCGCAGTACCCGTCCAGCTACCAGTACTCGGAGCCCGCGCCAGGTGGCGGGTACAGCGTGCAGACCGGGTACGAGGGGTACCTGGTACCCGCCGAGGAGGAGGAGGGACTCTTCTCGTCGTTCGGTGGTCTTCTACCTCGCTCTGGGCTCCTCCACCTCCTGCCCAAGGCCGGACAGATCGCCGGGAAGGTAAGAACTACCCCCACACACCCCCACACCCCCCGCCACCACCACGAGGGGTATCTAGAACCCGCCGAGGAGGAGGAACACTCCTCGTCGTTCGGTGGTCTTCTACCTCGCTCTGGGCTCCTCCACCTTCTGCCCAAGGCCGGACAGATCGCCGGGAAGGTAAATCAGACTTTTTTCTGTGAGCAATGTTTTCTGTTCAATTCTGGTCGGGAAGTGTCCTCGTAATTCTTTCAGTGGGTTATAAATTTAGCTTTCTATGCATCATCATCATCATCATTAGCATCATCATCTCCACACAACAATAAACGATTTAAATTTAAGTATTTTTCGAAAGTAGTGTTTTCAGTGAACATTAATTATTGTTTTCCTCATGAAAATCAACCACGCAAAAATTCAAAAAATGATATTTGAAGTACAGGTAAAGTGAGACTTACAATAGAAGCATTATCTCGATTTCACTAAAATTCACTACAGGTGTACGGTTGTAGATAGTGAAGGTTCCTTGATATTTTGTTAAAGATTTGAGTAGCCACTAGGTTCCGGTAGTCGGAGAGTGAAGATATTCCTTAGGATCTGATTGTTGCTCATGTATTTGTGTTGTCCTCTAGGTCGCATTGTTCCTGCTTGGAGCCGCAGCCCTGCTCTTCATCGGCACGGCGTTCACTATCGGTGTGTGCACGTTCACCCCCATCTGCCACCTGAAGATCTTCGGCTTCCCCTTCAGCAAGGAAACGATGCGCGGCTACATCACCCCCGACCGTCTCACCCAAGCCACCATCTTAGTGCGTCGCGCCATCGACAAGTACAGGGACATGCAGAAGGAGGTTAGCGCGGGGGAGAAGAGGGAGGCCAAGGAAATCAAGGAGAAGGAGAAGGATGCGAAGAAGAAGCAAGTAGAGTAGACAAGCGTCAATACACCGTTGCCGTTGCCCGCGATCGTGTTTCGAGGCTACATTTAGAAATAAGCATATCAAATTTCAAGTATTGAATCAAAACAAAATTTATTCCAATTAATTCACCCCAGAAAGATGTTCACGTTCATTGAGTAGATTTTTAGAACACTATTTTGTTTCGAAATGAATTCCTTGTGATGGTAACGTTATTTTTACAAAAGATCCACTTTTCTTTTCCTTCACATAGGTCGCCAGTGTTTGTTCAGATTAGCTCAAAAGCTAAATTTTAGTAGCTCTTACTTATTATATTGTGTAAATATCTTGGAAATCAACAATGTGAAGGCTAAGTATTAAAAATTAATTAAAATGAGATTGGAGTACTTATACTGTAGCTCAATACTAAAGACTGAATAAGAATGAAAGACAAACTACTGTAGATCAAGACTGAATAAGAATAAAAGACTTTTATTGTAGCTCAAGACTAAATTAGAATGAAAGACTTATACTGTAGCTCAATACTGAATGAACGAAATACAAAGTTTTTACCAAATTTTACTATAACACACCTTGCACTAAACACTCATTTTCAACCGTATATACAAGAATAGGCCTAGGGGCTAGTTGGTGTAATTTGGTTCAGTTGGCTGCCATACTTAAGTAGGCTACTGTGTTGAACTATAGCCATGTAGGTAGACTATAATATTCCTAATTGTAGAATGTACAGACTTATAATTGAATTAGTATATATATTTATGAAGAGTGAAATAGCTTTTTACCGATAGGGTAAGTGTACAATTGTATTGTATGCATGCCAAATCCACATGAATTCAAAAATACGTGTCACACTTAAATAAAATGAACAAGTTTCATATGGTTCTGAAATTTTCACAACTTTGTATTGTTTGCAATGGTATTACAATGTAATTATTGTAGTTGCGCCCATCTCGCGAGTTCATTATATTATGCATGTTGCAGGAAGCCTATTGAGTTGTAGGTTTAAATTAATTTTCATCGTGACTCATCATCCACCTTATTTATACATTACTAATTAATCGCTAATTTATTACTTTAATTTATTGATTTATTTAAATCGCCTCATGCGTACTTTGTTTGCTGGAAGGAGGAGTTTCAAAATCGCTCACATTATTGCTTGTTCTCTCATGTATGCACTTAGATTCAAGAGAGAGCAAGTGCGACGATTATAACCTCGTTATCTTCAGACGATTTGTATGTGAATGTATTATGATAAAAGTATACAATAAAATGTAAAATTGTGACTAATCTTCATGTTAATAATTTTAACCAGCAGAACATCCTGAAATCTCCCGACCGCGACGTAATCCAACATTATAGTTGTACTTTATTTTGGTCATTTTCGATTTTCATCACTTTCGAGTTTTCATCGTGGCCTATGCCTGATGTACACATCACTTGCACGTTGGCGCCCGAAAGAAAACAATAGACCTAGAAACAAATTTCCATAATATATTTCCACTGTCATGAGGAACTAAATATAATAGACCTTGATACACTTATCACCATGTCAATCAAGTGCAAACATGGCGTTTTGACACTCAACATCTGGGCCGGTGCATTCTAGTGACAACGTTTGGAGGCATGTATCAGCTCTCCTATGACTATGAGTTATTCATTTGTAACAAACATGAACTCGATAGTTAAATATAAGTATTATGTTATAGTATATATTTACTTTTGTCTTGATTATGGCAACTCTATGAATTTCCCCAAACAACGAGGTCTAACCTTTTTTTTACAACATTAGCGAATATTTGTCTCGACATACAACACAAAACAATGCACTAAACTAGCACAGGAACATAAAATATGTTGTACATTGCTATACCCCTACTAGTTTAACTCTGTCCTGTACAAATAAGTAGGTATTCACATATTTCTCTCCCCCCAAGGCAGAACGCATTAACTCAATAATGAAAAGTCAGATACAATGTTGAATACATAAACAATAGTATGTACATTTTTGAAGTTAATGCATTCTGTCTTCTTGGGTGCATACATCTGTATTTCTCTTTACTCCTAAGGCAGAACGCATTAACTCCTGACACTATGATAAAAGGTTTCTAGCATACAGAGCTGCAAAAATGAGTTAATGCGTTCTTAAATGCACATATTTATCTTTGTCTGTAAATTCACCAAAATATTTATCATGTATAGTAGAAGTAGTACTCTTTAAGTTTTACAATATCAGAGGGCAAACACAGATCCCCGTATCTGTCACCCGATAGGCCTACTGTATTCTACATAAATATTTTGTATGCACTGTATTTTAAATGTCCGAATAAACTAAACATGACACAGTGGTTGGGTTGATTACTCCTTCTATCGCTGATGTCACTGTTTCTAGCCAATCGGAAGTGTGCGTGATTGGGTCACATGCTGGAGAATCACCTAATGTGCATACTGTTCCCAGAGGAAGTTCTGATGTTTTGTTGGGCAAATATGGTATGTTGGTGAAGGACTCGGGCAAGCACAGTGTTTTTTCCGTTTCTAGATCTAAATTATAGGAAACTTTAATGTTGTTCTCTGGATGCTGGATAAGGGAAATGCTCGTACCATGAAATGAGTTCATTGATGTTGCTGAAGATGTATTCTGGTCAATATATTGTCTATTGCCAAAGTAGTAAATACTTTTGGAATGGCTCCTGGTGTATTCACAACCGCCAGTTCTCTGTGTGTATTTGCACAAAACCTGGAGATGGACTCGGTAGCTGATTGGACACGGCTATATGGTATACACATTCCCAGTTTAGCTAGTTTGTGCTTAGCCAGTGGACAGGTCAAAGTCCATTGAGTGTAAATGTACCCAAGCCGTTAAAAAACTTATTTTCGTTCTAATTCGTATTATTGGCATAATTTGGGACAAAACAAGTGGTCACACAATACTCTTTCTTTATTATTGAGTAAATTAATGAAAAAGTGTCAAAGGGGGCATAATCTGATCAGATTTACATAATAAAGTGAAATTTTAATTTTTTTAACTAACTTTTAGACCTCATCTACACACATACATATTCATATCTATATACATATTCATTTTGCGCTAAATATTATATTTGAATACGGATTTATTTATTTTAGTTTTATCAACCCCTTTTAGTACACCCCCTCTTTCTCCTATAAACAAGCAACTTATTTGAAAGCACGTCGAGTCATTTTTTTCAAAGTCCCCTATCACAAAACCCATGATGTGTAGGCTAATCCTCCCAGCACAGAGAGTAAATTTGTGAATAAATGTCATAGAGTGCAAAATCTGGTTAGATATACATGTGTAAGACATACATATTTTTTATTATATTTTGGTCTTTTATCTATAATATGTATTAATTTTGTAATCTTAGGATTAAATTTAGTTTGATTTTTGAATTTTCGAATTCCAAAAAATGACTTTTTTCACGCCCTTACACCCCTTTAACCAGATGAATTTTATCATGGCACCTCGAGGCAAATTTCTTAGAAAATTGTTCTAAAGTAAACAATCCAAAATTCACGCCTCTACCACAAAACCCCTAATTATTGTTCTTGTATTTTCGTTTAATCCGCTTGACTACCTCTGGCTCTTTACTTTTAAGCTGTTATACGCAGATGAGTGGGATTCTTCTGTACGTTCTTAAGAAGTATGTAGGCTAGAATATAATATATCATCAATAGAAAAATAAAATAAATATTGATTACAATGGAGCTAATAAATAAGTCTAACAAATAGTTTTTTATGTTACGTTCAACCCCTCCAACACACACTGTGAACGTAGCATCCACTATCAAATAATTGCTAACGTGTAGACGATCGTTATTGGACGAGTATCTTATACTTAACGAAGGTACAAAACGGATTTTTTTGATTTTTTTGAACCAACATTTTTCTTATGATTTCTCGTTGTTTTCTCCTTCAAATTACCTATTTTCAATACGTTATTGAAAAGTTAAATTGTCTGATGTCTATAAACATGGTCTCTAATATATGTTGATATGCAAGTCATAAAACAAATTGAAATGCTTTCTTTATAAAATTGGTATTTAAACTTAAATGCAAAAGAAAAATTATTATAAAGTCTTGTTTTAAAATCGTATACCGCCAGTGATAATGCATAGTACATTAGATTTGGAGGTGCACGCTTACTTTAAAGCCTGGCCTGCCATGTTTTATCCACGCGTTACAATACAACCTACCGGTGCCTTAAATAACGAACAAAATATAACCGTATGCATATTTTTTATAACAATAATCATTAATCGAAGGTCTCTAAATTGACAACAATGCTTGATCAATTAATTGACACATTTCTCAATACTTTGTAAGCTTTCAAAAGTGGCTCAGGATCGTATAACTTTGGGATGCAAATTAAAAATCACACTTACAATCTTGCTAATTAATTACGGAGAATAAGTCAATTACACAATATTGAGATCGCGACCTATTTTCTTTCAACATTCAGCTTTGGTCGAGGTTGTACCGTGGTTTCCGATTGGCTGGTCCGGAAAAAGAGAAGTTGCTACTCTTTAATTCAGACTGACACTTTAACGATCATGAAGTCTTTTGCAGCCATTCTTTTGTTTGACTGTGTGCTATCCGTCATGGTAAGTATGTTATACTAATAATTAGAGATACGTGAAAATATCGTTTTGTAAATAGATGCCACAAAACGCTATTTATGGTTTCCAGTCCTACTTCATTTAATATTAGATGGAATCTATAATTTGCTATACGCATTTTTAATCAGATGATATTGATTCAACCTTGATGACATAATTTCAAAATGAAAATATGAAAAAAAACTTAATACTCAAGTTTTTAAGGTGGCCAAAAAATAGATGCACAAAACGCTATAAAATGATACTTGAAAATGATATATACACGAATCACCACTAATAATTCACATCTCGTCTCTATATCAACGTTTTGTAAAAGTTATGTATAACAACTTAAGAAATAAAATACCAAAGTTTATTTTTTATCTGGAATATAATAGTAAACAAGTATACGTAAATTAATTAATTTTTAAATAACTCCACTCGGTGCTACTAATATTTAAGGTAACGGGTCCCGACTCTATGCAAGTAATACGTTTTAAGCGCGTGTTCCTTTGACAAATCGCATGCATGCAACATAATGGTTTAGAGCATGTTTAATTTCAGGTTTGTAAAAATTATCACGCCTTAGTAAACTTAATACGTGTTTTAATTGTTATCCAAAATTTTAATTTTCCCCGGTCCCTGTTACCCGATTTTGGTTTTGAAAGCAAAAGTATCTGCGTCTGAGGTACATCTAAGTGTGGTCCAAGTTTAATTGTTCTAAGATGTACCGTTCAAATATGGAAGGGAAGATGATCTTGGCCATTTTTTTAGATCTAATTTATTTTGAGTGTGTAAGGTTTGGCTGTATTTTATTATTATTATATTATTATTATTATTATTATTATATTATTATATTATTTTATTATTTATTATTATTATTATTATATTATTATATTATTATTATTATTATATATTATATTCAATAAATCAAATTTCAATTATATTAGGTTAAGTGTTCAGAAGTGAATAAATCCTTATCTTTAATAAACATAGTTCCACAGATAAGCTGCATGCGCAGTTTGTGGAAGGTCGAATGTATGAAATATGTAAGGTTATGGAAGAAATGTATCTACAATAATAAAAAAAAAAAAAAAAAAAAAAATTATTATTATTATTATTATTATTATTATTATTATTATTATTATTATTATTATTATTATTATTATTATTATTATTATTATTATTATTATTATTATTATTATGTGTTTATTCCGTACATTCATTACATATTATATAATAAACATACGGATGGATGCTAATAGCAGACCGAAGATCCATTTGAGACAATTTATACACCCATCCTAAGAATTATATACAACAATAATAAAATACATATCAAACAAGATGAAACAGACATACATATCAAACTCTTAAAAAAACATTCTCTTGACTGCTCCCTCGAACCTACCGAGAGGAAGTTCCTTTACTTCAGAAGGTAGTGCATTCCAGAGCGCTGCCTCCCTGTAGTAAATGGATTTCTGGAATGCACTTGTTCGAGCAATTGGCGTCCTTAAGGTCAACCCCTTATTACTTCCGCGTCCTAAAATCTCAGTCCGATTTACTGGGGTAAGGCGCACGAGAGGGTCAAGATCAATGGTTCCACTCATACACCTCTTGAGGAAAATAATGTTACATCTCTTGAATACAGCCTCCAAAATAGGTATATTAAGATTTTTTCTTCTAGAAGCGCTACGGAGGTCAGTTTTGTACCCCAAGATTGCTTTAGTTGCTCGATTCTGTAGTGATTCTAGGTTGTGCATGTTTTCTTTGGTGGTTGGATGCCATGCTGGCGCACCATACACTATTTTAGGCCTAATTAGCGTAATGAACACAGACCTTAGAACTCTAGGTTGGCTATCTTTCAAGTTACGGAATACAAAACTTGCCAGTTTAGAACATTGTGACTTAACAATATTAGTGTGCCTTTTCCAACACAGGTCATGAGAAATGTTTAAACCCAGTAATTTTATAGATTTACTTGATTTAAGTTGACCGTTGTTCAAAACGTATGTTCCATTAATTGGGTCTGATGATCGAGAGAGTCTAAGAAGCACAGATTTTGAGTCGTTTAAACACATACCATTTACAGAGCACCAAGAGTTTATTGCATCCAAATCAGCTTGTAGAGCATCAACATCATCGAATCTTGTAATAGAGCGGTATATGGTACAGTCATCTGCATACATAGCTAGCTTAGATTGTACACATGAAGGAAGGTCCATCATATAGATGATGAAGAACAAGGGACCAAGAAAAGAACCTTGTGGTACACCTGAGATTACATCAATGTTCCCTGATCTTGATCCATCAAATACAGTGCATTGATTTCTCCCAGTAAGAAAACTCCTACACCAAATTAGAAGAGAACCTTGTATGCCATAATTCTCAAGTTTTGTCAGAAGACGTTCATGTGGAACACGGTCAAATGCTTTACTCAAATCAAGAGAGATAACGTCCACCTGCTTAATTGACTTTTGATCCAAACTGTGTTGCCAATCCTCAATTACTTTTGAAAGCATGGTGACACAGGATCTTTTTGGCAAAAACCCATGTTGGTTTGTATTTATAAGTCCATTGTCATCGAAGTGAGTAAGAATGGATCTACTTACTAGTCTCACAAGTACCTTACATAACACTGATGTCAATGCTATTGGTCTGTAGTTAGAAATGACCTCTTTGTCACCAGATTTGTAAACAGGTACTACATTTGCCGTCTTCCATGACTTAGGAACAGTGCCAGTCGATAATGATAGGTTGAAAAGGCTTGTGATCGATGGCGATATAAATGCTGAACATTGTTGTAATATCTTACATGGAATACCATCAGGTCCGGATGCTGCACCAGGCCGAAGGTTTCGTAAACATCGACACACATCTTCTTCAGAAACCTGTAGATTCAGCAAAGGATCCAAGAGGCCAACACCTAAGGGATTTTGACGTAGCAAATCTTTGTGTCACATACCAATGGGCAGAAGTTGTCTTTAAATGTATCATTAAAAGCATTAGCAATATCAGAAGATTTTTTAAAAGTAATTCCATTTGACACAAAGTGAGATGGGGATGCAGTTCCATTCTTACTATGAATGTACTTCCAAAGTGCCTTACTGTTGCTTTCTTCTCCTAGTTTCCAAATATAATCTCTGTGAGCTTGACGTATAGTACGTTTAATAAGTTTGCTAGCTTCTATGTATTTAGTATGTTTTTATTTACTACAATTCAGAAATTAAAAAAGTCCGCCCCAACCGGGAATCGAACCTGGCTCGATTCCCGGTTGGGGCGGACTTTTTTAATTTCTGAATTGTAGTAAATAAAAACAATTACACCCACGGGAGTGTTTCCCGATTAACCAAATCGAGAAATATTTAGTATGTATTACATCTGACTGTGTTTTCTTCCATTTCCTATAGATTGAGTCACGTTATGTGTGGGATGATGTTTACTAGAATCGTTATATATTATGTCCTCTTGTATAGATCAAGAATATTTACAAAAATAATCCACACAATCTTTGAGGAAATGCTTAGTGTGTGCGTTCCGTCATTACTTTTTAATTACCCGCTCCATTTTCGATTTTTAATTTTCAATCCTAATCCTAAGCTAACGGGTAAAAGAGTAGTTTTGTAGTAAATTAAATGGGGATGTGGAGAGAATTAAAAGTAAACCCGTGTTTCATCCTTGACGGCACTCACAAGTCCCACACTTTTATTGTGGCCTGACGGGACGTTTGAGTCCCACTGCTCCTGGGCACATAGAGCTATCGCACGTTCACACAGGATAATATTTACGCCTCGTACATAATTTTTAAACTTTTTTGGTGTACAAAATTGAAAAAAGTTAAATTTTGAAAATAATTTAAAAATCAAAAACGATAATAACTTTGCCAATTAATATCCGATTTTCAATAATTTTTTTTGATTAATGAAGATTCTTGTTCTTGTACTAAAATTAAAAAAAAAAAAGTTACAAATTGCGGTAAATATTCAAAATCCAAAAATTTTCAAAAAAAGTTTCAAACAAAATTTCTTATTGGGCATATTTGTTTGATGAAAATGTAAAAACAAACAATATTTTTTAATTTTTTTCTAGGTGCTGGAATGAAAGGGTTAATAATACGTTTATTATTTTGAAACATTTCATTGTTTTCAGATTGCTCGTGGTGAGGCTGTTTGGCCTCTTCCGACGGACTCTCCTCTGGCCGCTCTCCTCCTCAACATAGTGACCACCACCACTACCACCACCACCCCCGCCACCACAACCACCACAACCACCACCACCACCCAGCCCACTACCACAACTAAATACTGCATTAATTGGCCTGATATTGGTATTGTTTGTTATGATTCTGTAAACGGGTGAAGTTTAAAACATTCTTTTAAAATGTTACAAGTTTTACTATTTTAAAAATAAATTTGATGTTATAATTTATGTGTATTTGGCTGTCCTTTATTGGTTGTAAGCAATAAGTGTAATATTCATTGGGTTTGTGCCAAGTGAGCCAAATCCCAAGTGATCCAAAATAATTGTCAAAGAATTCAAATTATTACATAAATATTTAATAAAATCGTGTTTTTGCTTAAAGGGGCTAAAACCCCCAAAAATTATTTTTTACCACGTGATCTATAGCACAATACTACACTTAAATGACCGTTTAAAAAATCATATATTGTAACTTTGATTTAACACGAACTTTTTAATTTTTTTGATCCAGAAATTTGCGAAAATTGGTGTTTAGGGAAATTTCTTAAATCGGCTTTAACCTGCTTCTTTTTTTGGTCCACATAGATACTAGAGCATAGAACCAATCTAAAATGCCCCTTTATAACAGCGTGTCTTGAAACTGTGCCCAAATATACCCTCAAACACGCAAAAATATGCATTCCAAAATCACACCCCATCTTGGTAATCAGCATATTTTGACCGAACTACTTGCCCAAATTACAAAACAAAATGAAGAGAATTTACAGAAAAGGCTGTAGAGTACGTCGATAATGCCCAATATTTTTTTGATCAAAATCCTCAAGGTCACGGGGCATAAAGATCGTCCCCATGTTATTTCTTATGGGAGATTTTTGCCGATGGGACCTAGCTCTAAAAATATCATGTTTGACAATTTTTTGGGAGGTCATGGTGGCCCCAATAATTTTTCTGTTAATTGCTAAATTCATTACCAATTAGCCTGAATGAAATATATTTTTTGAGTCTAGCGGTTAAATACCCCTTTAAGTGATTCTTTACCCAACTGATCCAAATGTAAATAATCATCAAAATATTAAATATTCTAAAACAAATAATTCCGTTTTGGATCAGTTGGGTTGTTTGGAAATAGTAAAATAATAATATACGGTGACGTCAGAACCGACCCAACTGATGCAATCGCGCAGCCGGCGAGCACGGCTGGTACACTAGCGCGCGCAATGTGGAGATGCGGGCTTAGGGATCAAGATGACTTCATCGTTCATCCTTGAACGATTTAGAAGTGTGAGTACATCATATCGAACGAGAAAACTACTGGGATTCCGAAAATCTAGCTTTGAAGGTGTTAAGTATAATATTTATCTCCCGTTTTACAATGTACAAATGGAAAAATGAGTTTTTCTCTAACGTTTGCTTGCATTTACGATTTAAATTGTTCGGGGAAGGTATGAGACTTCTATTGCACCACGGTGCACATTATAAAAATTATTAAATTCAACCAAAGTAATTTTGTTTAGTTAGAGACGGCGGGAATAAGAAAGCAATTAGCTGCTTCTGTGATGTGACGTGAACTTTAAAACTGGGGCACCTATATATTACTTATTTATTTATTGTCGCTGGTGAAGCATGATGGTATTTAATTTATTCATTTAAAAACAATATTTCTTCAACAAAAGTTGAAATTCGTAGTTCGATATTTATCAGATATATTAGCTTCATCTAGGTGCCCGTTAGGGCGCCGCAGCCAAGCCGCAGTGCGATACACACTCAAGCACCTTATACAGCAAGCAGGGTGATTTCGAGGTGTCACCCAGCCGTCATGAAACGTGATGTGAACTTAATAACTATCAACATCAGGGGGATTTAGGTACCTGACAACATCACATGCCAAATTTGGTTGGTGTACGAACATTCCTTCTTGGTGAAAAAATGACTTGAAACATGCTCAAAATCACTTTAAGGATGTTAGCTACTGCATGGCTACTGGCTACTGGCTACTGGCTACTGGCTACTGGCTACTGGCTACTGGCTACTGGCTTCTGGCTATTGGCTACTAGCTATACTATCTAATCCGTCAGTTTCATTTGGCCAGCAATTCTGGCCAAACGGGTTGGAATACAACGTTCATATTTTGCATGAACATTAAGGCTTAATAGTGCCTTTTGAAAGAAATAGTCTAAAAAGTTTGTTGGAGGCTTCCAAATAAAGGTTTTTTTATTAGCCTTTTACAAGAATATAATCAACACGTAACTAAATAAATTTGAACGGACTTTTACATTTAAAACAATATTTGCAAATAAAATTTTGCCACGCTTTGCAAGGATGCAGTCACAGGGCAAATTGGATTTATGTGTTAAGACTACGAAAATGTAGGAGGGTACATAAGCTTGGCATTTCTTTTAGTTCTCATTGCTTTTGATTGTGTAAGGTTTGGCTGTATTTTTACAAGTTTTTTGTTATGTTTGGTTTTATTGAACCAAAGTTACCAACAGATTTGGTCAAGCTAAAGAATCTTCACGAGACATTCATGCATTCTCACGCTCGTCAGTAATCACATTAATTTGTACTGCGCTTTGGAGAAAATTTCAAATAACATATTATGCAAATTCTAAAATGCACAAAACAATGACATTTTTATACAGAAAAACATATAAAAAACACAATTTTTTTATGTAATAAACACTACTATAGTGATACACCATATTTAGAGTATTTGTCACACATTGAACGGAACTCGAGCGCTTAGTGCGTGTTATTTAGAAATCCTCAATTCACATAACAATTAAGAACAAAGTTAAAATGTTGTTACATAGTTCAGTCCACGTTTAAGGTTGCTGACGATGTTGCTGATGATGGTCGTGATGATTGTGTAAAAATATTTCGAAGTTAAAAAAGTTGTACATCAAAGTCGAAGGCCTACTATTAATAATGCATGGCTAAAAGGGTTCATTAAGGTATCGCCAATATTGAATAGCTATTAATGAAGGAATGAAATTGTTTTAGTTCCCTTACTCGCGTTGAATGACCCGGCACCTCCACCAATTGTAAAATTTGTTGAAATTTATTTATGCTACCCGGCAATTTCACCATATTTAAGCATTGCGACCGAACATGTAAAGAAATAGATCATATTTTGTAATATATTTACATTTTACATTCCCGAACATTTTTATCCTAGTCCTAATTTTTTACTGTCTTGTTTAAATTTGAAATTTATTTTTTGAATAGTTTCTTCGTTTAGATATTTCGATAGTCATTAAATATCGATGTCGAAAATGTTCCTACATGTCGATATGGTATCGAAATATCGATATATTTTCCCAGACGCGTGGAGGAAACGAGCGCGTTGAGTTTTAGGTGACCTTGACTTGAAACGGTGAGAATTAAACGTGAAAATTAATTTCATACTTACTTACACTACATGCTAATACGTGTTTTAACATTTTTAAGATTTTTAACGTGCAATGGAATAAGCAGTTCACTCTTCACCACACTATTGTTTCTGTTTAGGCATTTTAGATTTCGAATAAAATGAAAAATAAAATAAAGTAATCCATTGTATTACGACGACCGAGTGTCATATTATTATCTTTCCGTGTAAAGGTTTTGGCGAAGAAATCACGCCCGTCGACTTGTTTGTGTTTGTCATTTTGTTTTTAGTAAAACGTCAGATTTGCTTCAGGTAAGTGTTTACTTTTATTCGTATTTTTATTAAGTGCATAAGATAATTTTTTTTAAACGGTGATCGGTTATGCCTTGGTCAAAATAAGAGCTAATAAGTAAACTGGACACTTAATCCCGGTCTAAAAAAGGCAATTTCTCATTATATAGGCCTAGGCCTAATCTTCCCGTTTACCATTCCGTTCCCTTATTACAATTTATTTTTTTGTGGGAAGCCTGCCCAGGGTGCAATTCATGCCCATTGTCTAACTAGGCCTGTGGCGGATAGGACAATTGTGAAGGGATGTCCGAAGGCTGTTTAAGAGGACTCAATCCCTTGAATTCGCATTAACGACTGAGGAAAACCTCGGAAAAACCTTCAGTCAGGATTGCCGGTCTCGACGGTATTTCAACCCGGGACCTCCCGAATCAGAGTCGCGCGCAATCACCCAGGGTCAAAATGTTAGAAGTCCATGAAAGTTAATGAATGAAAGAGTAGGCCTACCTTTAGTAAAATTCAAATTAAATTGGTGGAAATTGGAGGTCAAATGTCCAGAGTGAAAGCAAAACTCGCTTGATTCGGCGATCAGTGATATTTAAATAGGTTTTAGTTATAGACCATAGAAAAATTTAGTCTCTGCTAATACATTATAGTCTAGACCCTAGACACTCGAGAGTATTACTGGAAATTTCAAAGTTCCCCTTATACCTACTAAGACTTCTACTCTTAACAGTATAAGTATAGCCTACTTTATATCAAGTGATCGCCGCCAATAAAACACGTTTCATGTAGTTCAACGAGCAGTTGCCGTTAATTTCCGTTTTGGTGGAGGTGCCGGGTTATGAACGTATTTTGCTTTTTACTATTTTTTACCTCGATTTATTAACTATTTATACTACTAAAACATGCCTCTAACCACCGGAACGGTCAGTGGTGGCTCGAGCACAGTGCGCGCGACTCTGATTTGGGAGGTCTAGGGTTCGATTCCAGTCGAGACCGACAATCCTGACTGATGATTCTTCCCAAGGTTTACTGTTTGGCGTTGCTCGCGAAGCGAAGGGGCAAAGTTGGCAAAGGCAAAGGCAAGTTCGCCGTATGTCAGCAACACTTGTTATATTCACAGAATCACAGATTTAATTTAGGAGGCCATTTTAAAAGAAAAACATGGCTAATCATCATTCCGACTATTATTGTTAGGTATATAGAAATATAATGTAGAATCGGGGCATGGGCGGAGCAACTTATTTCCTTGTCGCAAAGGCAAAAAAGATGAACTTAGTTTATGTTTCTTGCGAGGCCTCGCGCCTTCGCGAGTTCGCTATGGAAAACGCACGCTGATTAGTCAACGCGCGTTCGCTTCGCGAGCAACGCCGTATGAATGCAAGGGATTGTGTAGGCCTACTCTCACACAGCCCTTGTACATCCTTACACAATTGTAGGGACACTTGAAGAGGGCCATGAATTGGTTAGGCTAGGCCTAGTTATTTTTTTTTTTTCTTCATTAGGGACTAAAAGTTTAAACTCAATTATGATTTGGCATTCAATTCGTAGTAAAATCAACTTTATAAACTGGTTAGGCCTACCTACGCTAAAAAATACACCAATTTTTCAGATTAGGTGGCACAAGGCTAAGAAGCAGAAGGTTTGTAGGAAGAAACCAGAGAAATGGATTAGAGCTGAAAAGAGGCCTGGAAATCTGTCAGTTCTTGAAGATGAACTGCGATACTAGAATATGGGCCAGTCTGAGAACTCTGTGCGTCCGCAGTTCAGCGACCACTCAAGCAAGAGAGAAGCATCACAGGTACGTTGACTTAGAGTGAAAGCTACACGTTAGCCAGTGGCGGCGGAAGTGCATTCTGCTAGGGTGGGGGGAGGATAAGAATTTTTTATAGCTGCCCTTGAAACAATTGTTTCAAGAAAAGTATTTATCCCAGCACAATGGGGGGTCTAGGGTGGATACCCCCCCCCCCCAAGCACATGTCTGGGGCGCAAAGTCCCACAAATATTTTGATTTTTTACATTATGCAAATGAAATTTTTAAAAAATACTTTAGTTTACTGGGATTTCGTTGATAATTTATAAAATTGTGATGATACACATTGATTACTTACTTATATAAAATCTCGACACTTCTAAATTCAATGATGCATTTGATTATATTGAGGAGGGGAGGGGGGGGGGGGCCAAAACTTTGGTCTTGTCCCCCTTGATGTCGCTTTGGGGGCAAATGACCCCTCTGCTCCCTCCTCCGTCTCCGATGCCACTGTCATAACCTTCTCAATATCTGTAGTTTAAGGCTACTTTCGCAATTTGTGATTGTAGCCTACGTTTGATCGAAAACAGTCATAGACGATTAATCGAAATTTTAAAACAATACTAGAAATTTCGTAGAGATGTCGTTAATGATTGGGCCCTACATTAAAGCGCAACTATCTTCTATTTGTTAATTCTATTCATTTGCAATTGACTATTTTTGTTGCAGCTGCCGCGCGCTGATACTAGGGGGAGGTAGCGGAGGCTGCACAATGGCTGCCAAGCTCTGCAAGCAGTTCGGCAAAGGCAGCGTCATAGTGGTTGAACCTTCATGTGTAAGTATTGCTTTCACGCATGGCTGAGTCACACTGGATGAAAATACTTTTAAGTGCTGCTAAAAGCGTAAATTTCACGACCTAGTGAAAAAAAATTACTACTTAGCGTTCGCTGCTTATGTTAAAAAGGCCAAGGTCTACAAGTTATTATAGCCAGAAATATCGTACTTAACCCTCCTAGCAATCCATGCCTACACAATGCACGGCAAACGCCTTGTGCAATATTTTACATTCATCTTGATTTGTGTACGACTCCTATATCTTACTCCCCAAGGTAACAAAATCTACAGTGGTTTAATCATAATTTGAGAATGAACATATAAAATGCATGCTTCTTTTGTCTTAATAATAGGTATCTTTAGTTAACTAGGGAAACGCCAAAGTCGTTGATAGACGAGTGAGTGACCCATGTGTTGAGTACCCGGGAACATCTGGGGGCTAGATCCAGCCTTAGGTATAGGGGAGGAAAGGGGATGTTACCGGGTACTCAACACATGGGTCACTCACTCGTCTATCAACGACTTTGGCGTTTCCCTAGTCTAGTTGGATAAGGCTCTCTTATACCCGGAATGTGGGAGACCTGGGTTCAATCCCCTGGTCGGATAAGATTTTGTAGTTTATGTATGGTATTTAAAAATCTATTAAACATATGTTGAAATGCATATAACGCAGTTTAGTCTAATAATTACAAAACAGAAAAATACAAAATACGAGTAAAAGATTGAAGGTTTAAAACATGTTTTGAAGTCCATATAACGCAGTTTAGTCCATCATCTGTGACAATACTATGGGAAAACATAGCCAGTACGAAATACGTGAAAATATTGCAAGGTTTACTCAATCTACGAGCGAAATTCGGGGGTACCTTGACGTCCAACATTCGATTAACCTTGGACACGGCATTTCACAGCGAGGTAAATAACAAACAAAAAAATATTTCAAAATCAAAACCTTTGTCGTTAAAATAATTCCTATACATTGGCAGCGTATTTTTCAGTTTATTATTTCTTGCAGGTTTAAATCGCAACGGATTGTGCTCATTTTGTTAGCAGTTCTCAGTTACATGGTCACTGATCTCTTTTTAAAATTTCAGCTCAGTCTATTTGGCCGTTCGGCCGTATGAGCCCGGACAGACATACATTGGACACAGTCACAACGAAACCCGATCGAGTAGCATTATAAAGACTTCGTTTCGCTGCGCTCACTCGTCTAATTATGATAGTTGTGTTGGAAATGGGAGTGGGAATTTCCTAGGATTGTTCAAGAGGAGTCAGTCAAGCGCATTTTCATTAACGATTGATGGAAAGAAAATCTCCTTTTTGCCCATAATTATTTGCGCGTGAAATGGCGCTGGGCTGGTTATTATGAAAATCGTCAATTATGTTAACGCGTTTTAACCTTAGAATCTTGCCACTTCTAGGAACACTACAACCAACCGCTCTTCACGGCGATAGGTGGTGGAATGAAGGAGCTGAGAGATTCTGTGAGGCCCATGGAGAAGGTCCTTCCCAAGGACGCGTGCTGGCTCAAGGACGAGGCGGAGTACTTTGCCCCTAATCATTCCACGGTCTGCTCGAACCTTTTAATGGTAGAATCTTGCCACTTCCAGGAACACTTCTACCAACCGCTCTTCACGGCGATAGGTGGTGGAATGAAGGAGCTGAGAGATTCTGTGAGGCCCATGGAGAAGGTCCTTCCCAAGGACGCGCGCTGGCTCAAGGACGAGGCGGAGTACTTTGACCCTAATCATTCCACGGTCTGCACGAACCTTTTAACGTTAGAATCTTGCCACTTCTAGGAACACTACTACCAACCGCTCTTCACGGCGATAGGTGGTGGAATGAAGACGCTGAAAGATTCTGTAAGACCCATGGAGAAGGTCCTTCCCAAGGACGCGTGCTGGCTCAAGGACGAGGCGGAGTACTTTGACCCTAATCATTCCACGGTCTGCTCGAACCTTTTAACGTTAGAATCTTGCCACTTCTAGGAACACTACTACCAACCGCTCTTCACGGCGATAGGTGGTGGAATGAAGAAGCTGAAGGATTCTGTAAGACCCATGGAGAAGGTCCTTCCCAAGGACGCGTGCTGGCTCAAGGAAGAGGCGGAGTACTTTGACCCTAATCATTCCACGGTCTGCACGAACCTTTTAACGTTAGAATCTTGCCACTTCTAGGAACACTACTACCAACCGCTCTTGACGGCGATAGGTGGTGGAATGAAGGAGCTGAGAGATTCTGTGAGACCCATGGAGAAGGTCCTTCCCAAGGACGCGCGCTGGCTCAAGGACGAGGCGGAGTACTTTGACCCTAATCATTCCACGGTCTGCACGAACCTTTTAACGTTAGAATCTTGCCACTTCTAGGAACACTACTACCAACCGCTCTTCACGGCGATAGGTGGTGGAATGAAGGAGCTGAGAGATTCTGTGAGGCCCATGGAGAAGGTCCTTCCCAAGGACGCGCGCTGGCTCAAGGACGAGGCTGAGTACTTTGACCCTAATCATTCCACGGTCTGCACCAACCTTTTAACGTTAGAATCTTGCCACTTCTAGGAACACTACTACCAACCGCTCTTCACGGCGATAGGTGGTGGAATGAAGGAGCTGAGAGATTCTGTGAGGCCCATGGAGAAGGTCCTTCCCAAGGACGCGTGCTGGCTCAAGGACGAGGCGGAGTACTTTGACCCTAATCATTCCATGGTCTGCACCAACCTTTTAATGGTAGAATCTTGCCACTTCCAGGAACACTACTAGCAACCGCTCTTGACGGCGATAGGTGGTAGAATGAAGGAGCTGAGAGATTCTGTGAGGCCCATGGAGAAGGTCCTTCCCAAGGACGCGTGCTGGCTCAAGGACGAGGCGGAGTACTTTGACAATAATCATTCCACGGTCTGCACGAAGGGCGGAATCTTTTAACGTTAGAATCTGCCACTTCTAGGAACACTACTACCAACCGCTCTTCACGGCGATAGGTGGTGGAATGAAGACGCTGAAAGATTCTGTGAGGCCCATGGAGAAGGTCCTTCCCAAGGACGCGTGCTGGCTCAAGGACGAGGCGGAGTACTTTGACCCTAATCATTCCACGGTCTGCTCGAACCTTTTAACGTTAGAATCTTGCCACTTCTAGGAACACTACTACCAACCGCTCTTCACGGCGATAGGTGGTGGAATGAAGGAGCTGAGAGATTCTGTGAGGCCCATGGAGAAGGTCCTTCCCAAGGACGCGTGCTGGCTCAAGGACGAGGCGGAGTACTTTGACCCTAATCATTCCACGGTCTGCTCGAACCTTTTAACGTTAGAATCTTGCCACTTCCAGGAACACTACTACCAACCGCTCTTCACGGCGATAGGTGGTGGAATGAAGACGCTGAAAGATTCTGTGAGGCCCATGGAGAAGGTCCTTCCCAAGGACGCGTGCTGGCTCAAGGACGAGGCGGAGTACTTTGACCCTATCATTCCACGGTCTGCACGAACCTTTTAACGTTAGAATCTTGCCACTTCTAGGAACACTACTACCAACCGCTCTTCACGGCGATAGGTGGTGGAATGAAGGAGCTGAGAGATTCTGTGAGGCCCATGGAGAAGGTCCTTCCCAAGGACGCGCGCTGGCTCAAGGACGAGGCTGAGTACTTTGACCCTAATCATTCTACGGTCAGCAGTCTGCACCAACCTTTAACGTTAGAATCTTGTCACTTCTAGGAACACTACTACCAACCGCTCTTCACGGCGATAGGTGGTGGAATGAAGGAGCTGAGAGATTCTGTGAGGCCCATGGAGAAGGTCCTTCCCAAGGACGCGTGCTGGCTCAAGGACGAGGCTGAGTACTTTGACCCTAATCATTCCACGGTCTGCACGAACCTTTTAACGGTAGAATCTTGCCACTTCTAGGAACACTACTACCAACCGCTCTTCACGGCGATAGGTGGTGGAATGAAGACGCTGAGAGATTCTGTGAGGCCCATGGAGAAGGTCCTTCCCAAGGACGCGTGCTGGCTCAAGGACGAGGCTGAGTACTTTGACCCTAATCATTCCACGGTCTGCCCCAACCTTTTAACGGTAGAATCTTGCCACTTCTAGGAACACTACTACCAACCGCTCTTCACGGCGATAGGTGGTGGAATAAAGGAGCTGAAAGATTCTGTAAGACCCATGGAGAAGGTCCTTCCCAAGGACGCGTGCTGGCTCAAGGACGAGGCTGAGTACTTTGACCCTAATCATTCCACGGTCTGCACGAAGGGCGGAGACCAGATCACGTACGAGATCTTGGTAGTAGCTGTCGGCTTCCAGCCCAACTTCGAGAAGGTATTGGAAGACAATTTGTTTTATGCACAAAACTTTTTTAACCCCATTCAGTCCCGAATTAAATTGGTGCAATTTAAGTTATTTTAAGCAATAAAATCTAATTCGTGATATTTTTATTAGATTGTTAATATTTTCAAAATATTTTTATCACTTTTTTTTTAGTGAATTTTGGGAAATTTTGGATTCTGAATGAAAGTTTAAATTTAATTTTAAAAATAAATTTTAAGACTTCCTAAAACTAGATTTTTTTCTGAATTTTTTGCACATTTTGCATTTTTGGTATCTCAAATAAATACTAGGAATATATTACTTTTCTGGGACAAACCCCATTTTTTACCATTTTTACCCTTTTTTGCAGATGTGAATTTTCAAACGTCTGGGCACTTTTTGTCCCATTGACATGGGGAAAAATGTATTTATTTTTTATTCACAAAAAATGGGGTCAAATTGGTAAACTTATCATTTGCCCGGATTAAAATTTTAAATTTGATGTCTATTTAATTTTTAAATGGACGCAGGGACTGAGGAAGTAAAATAATTTTTCGTAGGAAACTAGCCCAGGGTGCAAAAGTGTCTATAGCTATAGGTATTTTGGAGTAAGGACAAATTTGAAGGGATGTCCGAGGGCTGTTTAAGAGGATTCAATTATAATCCCTTCGGGGAAAACCTTCAGTCAGGACTGCCGGTCCCACCGGGAATTGAACCCGGGACCTCCCAAGTCGGAGTCAAGCGCTAAAAGCTCGAGTCAACACTGTCGGCATAATTTGAATAGTGAATGCGAAGCACTGTGTAATTGCTTATAGACTAGGAAAACGCTTAAGTCTCGCCGCGTTGTTGGATGAGCGTAATTGGTGCATTGAGCTGCTATGTGTTATGCGGATTTTCAGTTGTTCTGTGAAAAAATCATTACTTAGTTGAAGATTTTTCAAAATTATATTAAATTAAATAAAAAATTAACTTAAATTTTTAATTTTTTAATTAATCGTAATTTAAAAAAAGGAAAAAGTCGTAATTTTGAAATTTCCATGAGAAATAATTATTCGATTGCGCACAAATTTTACACGAATGTATATATTCATAAGATTAAGATTCTGTGAAAAAATCATTCCAATAGGATAAAGCATGTATAGGTGTTATAAGTCAAAGAATTGTTTTAAAAAAGAAAAAAAGGTAAAATTTCGATTTTCATAAGAAATAATTTTTCGATTGCGCTCAAATTTTACACGAATACCTAGATTCATAAAATTAAGGTTATGTGAAAATATCATTAAAATCGGATAAAGCATGTAGGTGTTATAAGCTGAAGAATTTTTTTGTGTCGTTTGTTTTTTTGTCGAAAAAAATCGTAAAGTTGCAATTCTAATGAGAAATAATTTTCCGATTGCGCTCAAAAACGTGGCAGTTCTTATTTCAGAGATTTCGAAGGCCTCCATAAAATTTCATTGTAATTGGAGTATCGGTTTAGCCGGAATCGTGTTAACAAACACACAAAAATACATACAGAAAAAAAAGAAAAAAAGATAAACATTCCGGATTTTTTTCTCCAGTGTAGTGAAATGGAATCTTCGCTTCGCTCGCTACGCTCGCTACGCTCATCCAAAAATGTACTTCTATCGTAGCAGATTTTTTACAAGTTGTCGTCAATCATTCAGAAATAATTAAATGCACACTTATTTGTCACTTTTGACCTTTTTGTTGGATTCAAATGAACTAACGTTTATTATTTATATATTAGACCTACGTCTATTAATTTTCTTAACTCAATTTATGGAAAAGTGCTATGATGATATTTTATGAATTGGTTGTTAAAAAGAATGAGACAATTGAAATATGGATATTAAGTAATTTTTATTTTCCTAGTGGACAAGTGACAAGTGACAAATTAAGTGATCATGACAATTCCAGTGGAAATGGGAGTAGAGGGCGGGGTTTACAAACTACGGGGGATGTGAGACGAATTCCAACAAAGAAGGGCCAGCAAATGAAAATATCGAGTTTTAATTTAATTATTATTGTTTCTAAAATAGCTACAGCTAATTCCAATAAATTAAAAGCCACCTTAATCACAATCTCAATCAATCGAAAAAAAACTCAAAACTTCACGTTTAGGAAGAATTTAAGGCAATCTAACCTAAAGCCAAAACGATTAATATATTTATGAGGGTAGGTGATTTTGTAAGTTACTCGCAATCTTAATCAAACCCGACTTTCTTCCAGATCCCTGGTGTAGAGGAAGGTTTGAATTCTCCGTACAGTGGAGTGTGCTCTATATACTCCCCGCACACGGTGAAGGGGGTGTTCCACGAGTTTCAGAGGTATGGTGGGGGGAGCGCAATCTTCACGCAGCCCTCCACCCCGATCAAGTGTGCAGGCGCACCCCAGAAGATCGCCTACCTCTTTGAACATTACTTACGAAAGGTTCGTAGTCATTATTTTATTACTTTCGCCGTTACGTAAAAATTAATTATGCTCTTTTGAAGTATGTCAATCTGTTGCTTTGCGTAGCAGCAATATACAAGAATTGTGTTTGCAATCGATGGAACTTAAAGAAGTAATAGCCCTAATATATTCTACAGGTAGTACTATATTTAATGAATCCTTTGTATTATTGATGTTCTTAAAGGAAACACTGGATAATTTTTGATGAATTTATACTCTACCTGCCTGTTCTTGTTCCAGACATGTAAACCTAACGACACGAGGATTATCTACAACACAGGCATGCCAACCATATTTGCGTCCAAGCACTACGCAGACGCGCTGTGGAAGGTAGCCAACAAACGCGACATTATCGTCAACCTGCATAGAAACCTAATTGAAGTAAAACCCGAAGAACATATTGCCATCTTTAAAGACACAAATAAGCCGGATGCTGAGTACGAGTGTAAGGTAAAACCTAAGATGACGCATCGTGTATTGATTGAACGACATTTCAAATATGTTCAATTTTATATTTACATTTTGAATAAGACTCAAACTTTTTTGAAAAAAATTTGAGAAATAATTGAGATAGTCAATAGTTACCCATAAAAGAAGGAAATTGGATTGTACAGTGCTTGAGGTATTTAGCGAATTGAATCATATTTTCCAGATTAAAATTGTTGGAAATATGATTATTTTAAAAAAAGTGTATATTTAGATCATACGACTCTGTCCGAACGGCAACTCCAATGTTTATGAAGTTAGTGTCCTACTGTAGCCTTTTCGACGAATATGAGAATAATGCAATAAAATAAAAAAATAATCGTTTGTTATAACCCTACCCGTCGTATCGTAGACCATTATGATAAGTACTAATAACCAGGTATTGTGGGTGATTGCAGTACAGTTTTCTCCACGTGACTCCCCCTCAGAGCACGCCCAAGGTACTACGAGAGTGCAAGGCCCCAGACCTGGTGGACTCTAGTGGGTGCCTCAAGGTGTTCCCGGACACCCTGCAACACGTCACCTACAAGAACATATTCGGCATAGGTGACTGTACTAACGCGCCCACCTCGAAGACGGCCGCAGCAGTCGGTAAGTCCTGGCATGTAGGTACTTTTGTTTTCGCTTAATTTGTAGTTTTTAATAATTTCAATTAATTTTTCGTGGAAAGCCTACCCTGCAATAATTCATGTCCCTCGAGGACCACAGTGGGCAAGACGAGAAGGGACACAGACATTAGAGAAATGCTAAGTGTAGAGAAGTTAAAAGTGACAGGATAGGATAGGAAGGATACGGTTGAAAAGGTATGGACATATGAAACGAATGGGGGAAAATAGGATACCCAAGAAAATGTATGAAAGAAGAATTGAAGAAGGAAGAAGATGACGGGGTAGACCAAGGAAGAGATGGAAGGACATCACATCAGGAGACTTGGAAGCAAGAGGAGAGAGCTTGGAAGATGTGGAAGAGATACGACAGTGTAAAGATAAAAAGAAGTGGAAAAATTTGGTTGCTAAACTCAAGCTAACCCTGCCAGAAGCAGAAAATGGCGATGGATAATGATGGTGATGATAATCATCATTATCATCATCAATAACCGTTTTCTGTTTCTGACAGTTTAAATTTTGGTTTTGCAACCGAATTTTCCCACTACAACCTGTATCTCCTCTTCCACATTTTCCAAGCTCTCCTTTTGCCTGAAGATCTGCTGCTATGGTCTCCAACCATTTCTTTCTTGGCATCCCCGTCTTCTTCTTCATTTAATCCTTCTTGCATCCTTGCAAAGCTTGGCAAAATAACTTTGCACGAAACTATTATAATTGAAACAACAGTTGCAAGTAAAATATATCCAAGCTTTGCAAGTATACAGTCACGCTACAATGTGGTTTTATGTATTAGAAGTGCTCAAAATTAATGTAGGCTAAGTTTCGAAACCACACAAAATGTGAAACATATTTTAAAATTTCCGCACAAAACATCTTTTTTATACCAAGTGTAGAACATAACAGTTTTATTTTATATTAATGGGGCTATGTTAGATCCCAAATTTGCCAAATAATCATCAATATTGTCCCGAGAATAGAAAAAAGTACGCCTATTTCTCATTCCTATAACTCATTTTTTCCAATTTTATTAAAATAAGTATTATATAAAATAAAATTCCCAAAGAAATTAAGTACTAACTAACATTTTTTTTCCCAGCTGCACAGAGCGGAGTATTGCTCAGACAGATCAATGCGATGATGTGCGGCAAACCAGGTGGCGACGTATACGACGGATACACGGCCTGCCCCATCACGACCGGCTACGACTCCGGGATACTAGCGGAGTTTGACTACGACAAGCAGCCGCTGGAGACACTGCCATTCAGGCAGGACCAGGAGATGAGCAGCTTCCCCTACATATACAAGAATGTGCTGCCCTTCATATACTGGAAGATGATGCTAAAGTAAGTTTGACTACTCCCTGATTTGATGTTCCTCAGGGGCGTAGGAACGGGGGGGATGGGGGGGGGAACTCCCCCCCCCCCCACTGGGGGGTCAAGTCAGGTATGGGTGTCATTTTTTAACTTATAGCTTATTGGGTGATTTTTAGGATTTTTACTACAGTCGGGCTTGCAAACAAAAAGGAAGGTTTTTCTTAACATTTTTTAGAAAGATTCAGTAAGAGACGTGATTTGCGAGACTAGACTAGCCATCTGATTTTAGACTAATATTCAATATATTTTGTGTGCAGTGCAAGCAGACTGTCAACCGATTTTAGTCAGGTAATCAATCTTCAATGCAATATTAGCTTCAAAATATAACCCTTATTCATAGTTAAAATTCGCCTGAAAACGTGTTTTAGGCCACCTATGAAGGGCACCTTTTTAAAAAAATCTCGCCTACGGCGAAAAAGCCTCCGACGGCGACGGCGGCGGGGCGGCCCCGGTATACCCACCCAACCTCATAGTCAACTTGAGTGTAACCCCCCCACTAAAAAAATAGTTCCTACGCCACTGATGTTCCTGATTTTTGGCAAACCCCATATTCGTTTGAGTGGTATCGCCTAATAAATCAGTTTTTTTCTTTTCGTTTTTCTTTTGTAATGATTTTTTTCTTTTCTTTTTTTCTTTTTTCCACCACTTTTTTTTTACATTTAATCTCATTTTTTAATTTGTTACCAAAATTGTTGTGTTTTAATGCATTGTTGTTGTAATATTACTATTTAAAATATGTAGGGCCTACTTAACTATAGTTCTTTGTTGTGTCTGCATCTATGTAATTAGATTTATTTAGCTGTCCTCCTTTGTAAATCAGTTTTTTTTCTGAATAGGATAAACGTTAAATAAATAAATAAATAAATAAATAAAATAAGTCAACAATTCACACTACGTAGCTTCATGCACGATTTTGAGTAAAATCGAAAACATATTTCTCAATAAAAATAGTACTGTTAGTACAAGGAGAGATCGATGGTAGACGAGCGAGCGAGCCGTGTGTTGAGTACCCGGTTTAACATTTGCACTTGAGTTCATTGATAGATAAAGTCTTGATGATTGGGTTTTGAGTTTAGTTGGTATAATAAGGGCGCGTCAACTGTAATACCATAATGCGTTACTCTAGCCCAGGGAAATAAATAAATAAAGGTGGAGGAATGAGAATGTTTCCGGGCACTTAACACATGGCTCGCTCACTCGTCTAACAACGACTTTGGCGTTTTCCTAGTCTAGTTGACTATACGGCGCCTTTATACCCGAAATGTTGGAGAACTGGGTTCAAACCCCGGTCTAGATAGATTGTATTTCTGGATTGTAAACAACTTTATAGAACAATGTTTTAAAATGCATACCATATTATACTCTACGAGAAAAAGATTGCAAAGTTTACTCAATCTCCTAGGAGGGAATATAAATTAACCTTGAGCATGAAGATTTGTTATACCTTGGTCACTGCATGCATTCACCGCCTGACATTCATAACATGATTTGATCAAAATGATTTTTGTTAGTAAACAAAATACATTATCGTTAACTAAAATGTGACATTCTCAGCCTATTTTCAATTCATTATTTCTTGTGAGTTTATATCGAATCAAACTTTGCTCAAAATGTTAACTACTCACAGAGAATTGGTACCGGATGTCTGTTTAAAATTTCAGCGCAATCTGTCAAAGTCGTTGGACCCACTCACTCATTCTCCGACAAAAACAGATCTTGAATAATTTGACTTGAAAGACTCAGTCGCTTCGCTCCCTCGTCTAAAATACAACCTGTACTAACTAACTAGACTTTATCAACAGGTAGTCAACAAAGAATATATACAAAAATAAAATAATTCGCCATAGAACTGACGTTGATATTTGTGGTGGCTGTACCGGGCCGAAATTCAAAATGGTGTAAGCTTCGGTTGATGTTTACAAACCTTCCGCGGACCGGTCTAGCCAATCCTCCCCTTACTCCCATGGGCAACCAAACTTTTTAAATTTTTGAATTGTAGTAAATAATACCAAATAGAATGTATCATATTTTGATGAACGGCAGTGCTTACAATAAGAAACGCATATGAATCTGACCTCGTGTTCGGTTTTATCTTGAGACCTACACGCAGACATACGGATGTACAGACATATATGTGGTGCCAATATAATGAGAGCTTCGCTTCCAAATAATGACCGAGTGTTATCTGTTTACAGAGGCAACTGGGAGGGTCCGATAAAACTTCGGAAAATATTTCATCCTGGGAGATCTAAGTCTAAGAAGAAATAAAGATCTCGGGGAATGATGTTATTTACTATGCATGTTATTGTTGTGTACATTTATTTCGATATCAATATATGAATAAAAATTATTCTATTCTTCTGTGTTGTTAATTGCGATGGAAGGGTTTAGTGTGTATGACAGTTAGAAAAATGTGTTGATTAATTTTAACTAGGAAAACGCCAAGGTCGTTGTTAAACGACTTAGCGAATCAGTTTAGTACTGGGTAACATTCCTTTAAGGCTGGATCCAGCATGGGTCTTTCCTCCCTAGCCTATCTAAGCTAGAGTGACACATGATGGCCTTACAGTTGTCGCGCCCTTATACCAACAAAACTCAAAACCCTGTCATTTATACCTATATTATATCATATTGGAGAAGGGTTGACAGGTTGGGAATGCAAAGAGAACATAAATCCCAGCCTGAAGGGCTGAGGGGCTACAAAACTTTTCACCTACTGATGACAACTGCAGCTAATTTAAAGTTGTTACCTTCATCCACGACGCGTTTCGTCCTTCTGGGACTCGTCAGGCAGATGGTGGCCACTAAAAATCAGCTAACTACACGCAAACAAAACTCACAACACATAACCAAACCTGTGGTAGGGCCACGAAAGAAGCAAATTCTGCATGTAAGTTGTCATCATCAGCAAGGTTACTTCAAACACCATTCATACTGAGCCACACCATCACCACAACCAGTAAGGGCAAAGCTTTATCCGATTGTAATGCTTTCTTAATAGAACCTTAATTTTATGAATTAATATATTCGTGTGAAATTTGAGCGCAATCGAAAAATTATTTCTTATAAAAATCGCAATTTTACGATTTTTTTAAAATTTTTAAAACATTCTTCGACTTATAACACCTACATGCTTAATCCGATTGTAATGATTATTTTACAGAACTTTAATTTTATGCATAAATATATTCTTGTGAAATTTGAGCGCAATCAATCAAATTATTATTTTTCATAATAATTGCAATTTTACGATTTTGCTATGATGTTGCGATAATGCTAAGGCTTTTAAAATTTTCAATTTTTTTAAAAGTGAAAGGTGTTTATTAAAAAACAATACATCCAAACATTCACCAGATGGATTTAATAATTTTCGTTTTGTTTGATAAATATGATTTTTTTCTTTGCATTGTTGAAAAATGTATGTTTTTTGTAACAAATTTATATTTCCCATATTTTAATTAAAAAACTATAAATCTCATCACAAAAGTGTCTGGTGAATTTGTCAGAATAAGACATGTGAGCATATTAAAAAATAACTAGAAGAAGTAGGAAAAAACGTTAGCAAATGTGCTAGAATAAAAGTTTCGAGATAATAGCATTTAAAGTTTATTTATGTTGTTTTTAGTATAAAATGTAGTCAATAAATAAAATATTAAACTTAAAAAACAATTAAAACAAACTTTAAAAAAAAATTAAAACAATAATGCAAAATTGCTGGTTTTTCATACATTTTCAGTGAAATATCCCCTTAAACAATTACGCTCATCCAACAACGCGCCTGAAAAAGCGTTTGCGAAGCTTCCTAGTTAATCATATTTTGTATGTGCACATTTAATTTCATTTCATTTCATTTATTTTTATTCGTGCCATTTACAATTTGATTTACAATTACATGTAGAAGATCGTGTGACATATGTCAAAAATTACAGATAAAAACCCATCTAATCCTACAGTAGGGCCTATCTACATGTTCAGAAAGTCATCTTCTATGTCATAAAATTCTTAAACAATTAAAAAATTCTTCAGCTCCAGTTTAAACATTCCTATGGTTTCCAGTTGCTTCAGATTACTTGGCAGTTTGTTATACAATTTGGCACCGGCATAAGTTGGCCCTTTTTAAAAGAGAGTTGAATAATTGTGGGGCACTTTATACATATATAGGTGCCCGTTAGGGCGCCGCAGCCAAGCCGCGGTGCGCTACACACTCAGGCACCTTATACAGCAAGCAGAGTTGGGGTGATTTCGAGGTGTCACCCAGCCGTCATGAAACGTGATGTGAACTTGAAAACTATCAAAATCGAGGGGATTTAGGTGTCCGACAACACATGCCAAATTTGGTTGGGGTACGAGCATTCCTTCTTGGTGAAAAATGACTTGAAACATGCTCAAAATCACTTTAAGACTGGCTACTATCTAATTCGTCAGTTTCAATTGCCCAGCGATTCTGACCAAAAGGGTGGGGCTACAACGTTCATATTTTACATGGACATTAAGGTAATAGTGATGTAATTCCCTTTGAAAGAAAAAGTAAAAAAAATGCTGGAAGGCTTCCAAATAAAGGTTTTAAAATAAGCCTTATACAGGCATACAATCAACAAGTAACTATAGTTACGTGACAATAATCGCATACATTGTTTACAAAAAGCAAGTCTTTGGACCACTTTATTTTTTCATTCTATTGTTAATTGGTAATACCATAGCAATTAAATCGACTGATAAAATTATTATATTTTAACAAATAATTTTGCAATGAAACTTGAAAAAGTAATGAGATCCCACACATAACAAAAACTTGTAAAAATACAGCCAAACCTTACACACTCAAAAGAAATGAGATCTAAAAAAAGGGCTAAGCTCATATTCTATTCTTCCACATTTGTGCATTCTTCATAAACGTACAGTGTCCCGTAACAACATCCTTGAAAAGCTTGGCAAAATAGAATTTGCATGACCATTACGTTAAAATTAATCGCCCCAAAATACAAAAATTTGTAAAAAAAAAAAACGGCAGCCAAGCTTCGGCTGTGAATGCTGTGAGATATAGAAGTTGAGCCAAGCATTTCATTCTTTCTCACTAGTTTCGCATTGAAAAGAAGTAAGATCATTTCGCCTGTTGACGAGCGCCAAGCCAACCATTTTCGTGGTAAAAAAGTTAAAATTTTAAACTCAAAATCATAATAAAAAAAAATACTTGGCTATTCATTTTGGTACGAGGACTCTAAAAAGTCGTCTCTAAAAAGGCGCTCGTCAACAGGCGAAATGATCTTACTTCTTTTCGATGCGAAACTAGGGAGAAAGAATAGCTATGTTTACATGCAGGATTCAATTCTGCATTGGTATTGGATTGGATTCTGAGGTGAGCATTTACATGTCATGAATTGAACAAGGATTCGATCCGTTTTCAATACCAAACTAATGCGATCTAGCGGTATCTTTGAGAACTGCTGTGCTGTGTGTATGCTGTGCACTCGATCCAATACTCAAAACTGTTTACATGCTTGTTTTCGATACGATATTTCAATCCAATCCCAGCTTTTGGGGGATTGGATCCAACCGATCCGATCCTAGTTCTAAGTGGTTACACGATGTTTTAGAGGAAGGATCGTATTCAATACCGTACTGAATCCTCCATGTAAACATAGCTATTGAAATGCTTGGCTCAACTTCTATAATATTATCTCACAGCATTCACAGCCGAAGACTTTGGAAGGAGAGCTTGGCTGCCTTTTTACAAATTTTTGTATTTTGGGGATATCACATCTTTTTGTTGTTTGTTTCATATCAAGGCTTAAAATATGTGAAATACGTGTAAGGTGGATACAGTGCCTTTAAAACAGATTGTCTAGAAACAAAAGCTACCATCTTTTTTTTTGTTTACAATCTGTAGGCCTAGTTGGCAATATTCAATGTTTTTGGATGAGCGTAGCGAGCGAAGCGAGCGAAGCGAGGATTCCATTTCACTACACTGGAGAAAAAAATCCGGAATGTTTTTTTTTTTTTTTTTTGTATTTTTGTCTGTTTGTCCACACGATTCCGGCTAAACCGATAATCCGATTGCGATGAAATTTTATGGAGACCTTCGAAATCTCTGAACTTAGAACTGCCAAGTTTTTTAGCGCAATCGGAAAAATTTTTCTCATGAAAATCGCAATTTTACGATTTTTTTTTTGATTTTTTAAAAATTTCTTCGACTTATAACACCTACTTGCTTTATTCGATTTTAATGATTTTTGCACAGAACCTTTATTTTTGAATTAAGATACTCGTTGTGAAATTTGAGCGCAATTGAAAAAATATTTATCATAAAAATCGAAATTTTACAGGTTTTTTCTTTTTTTAAACAATTCTTTGACTTATAACACCTACATGTTTTATCCGATTGTGATGATTTTTTCACAGAACCCTTATTTTATAAATTAATAGATAAGTGTTAAATTTGAGCGCAATCGAGAAGTGTATTTCTATAAAAATCGCAATTTTACGCTTTTTTTCTTTTTTTTAACAATTTCAATAAATTTTTAAAAATTAAAAATTAAAGTTAATTTTTAATTTAATTTAATTTAATTTAAAAATTTCAATTATGTAATGATTTTGCCACAGAACAACAAAAAATTCGCATAACACATGGCTGCTCAATGCACCAATTACGCTCATCCAACAACGCGGCGGGACTTAGCGTTTTCTAGTTATTAATTTAATATGGTTAACGTCGTCTTGGGTTTTTGTGTGAATGATTTGTTTACCGGACTATAACACATTGACGCATAATTTTAATCAGCAATAAAAATATTAAAAATTTTAATAAATACAACATAATGTTTTCCCAAAGTAAAGAGTGGTAAGGAACAGTGGGGGTGAAATATCGCTTGTCTCCTGGCGGATTATTATGTTTCATATTATTATGAACCACCATGCCAAATTTCATGCTGATAACTCATTCGGTACCTTTATGGTGAATGCTGGAAACCAAGGTAAAAATAATATAAACTATTCGGGAGGGGGGTTGAAAAAGTGTTGTTTAGGAAATGAGAATAGGCTTATTGAGTTAAAACACATTAAACCATAATTTACTTTTTTGAATAAAAATACAATTTTGGGTTAGAGCTATGAATTATTCCAATTTTAGAGGATGATTTAGGGGATGTTGGGGTGGATACGCTTGCATCGCGACGAATTATTTTTCATATTAGTATGTAACATCATGCCAAATTCCATGCTGATAACTCATGAGGTGCCTTCATGGCGAATGCTGGAAATCAAGGTAAAATAAGATACACTATAAGGGATGGGGGTTGAAAAATGTGGTTTAGGAAATGAGAATCGGCCGATTGGGTTAAAACACATTAAAACATAATTTTAATAACCACCCTAATTTGAAATATAACATCAATTTTAGATTAGAGCTATGAATTATTCCAATTTAAGGGGGTGTTGAGGGTGGAATATCGCTTGCCTCTCGACGGATTATTTTTCATATTATTATGTACCATAATGTTAAATTTCATGATTAAAACTCATAAGGTGCCTTCGTGGTGAATGCTGGAAATCGAGATAAAAATAATATAAACTATTAAGGATGGGGGTTGACAAAATGTGGTTTATATAATGAAAATATGCCGATTGGATTTAAACACATTAAAACATAATTTTAATAAGTAATTTAAATAAAAATTCAATTTAAGGTTAGAGCTATGAATTATTCCAATTTTAGGGATTATTAGGGGGTGTTTGGGGGTGGAATATCGCTTGCCTCTCGGCGAATGATTTTTCATATTAGTATGTATAGCATCATGTCAAATTTCATGCTGATAACTCATTAGGTGCCTTCATGGTGAATGCTGGAAATCAAGGTAAAGATAATATAAACTATTATGGATGGGGGTTGAAAAAATGTGATAAAGGAATGAGAATAGGCCGATTGGTTAAAAGCACATTAAAACATAATTTAATAACTTGAATACAAATTCAATTTTTGGTTTAGAGTTATCAATTATTCAATTTTAGGGATGATTTAGGAGATGTTGGGGGTGGAATATCGCTTGCCTCTCGGCGAACTGATTTTTCATATTCGGTGTACCATCATGCCAAATTTCATGCTGATAACTCATTAGGTGCCTTCATGGTGAATGCTGGAAATCAAGGTTAAAATAATATAAACTATAAGGATTGGGGTTTGAAAAAATGTGGTTTTGGAAATGAGAACAGGCCGATTGGGTTTGAAACACATTTAAACATAATTTTAATAACTAATTTGAATAAAACATCAATTTTAGATTAGAGCTATGAATTATTCCAGTTTTAGGGGGTGTTGGGGGTGGTGAATATCGCTTCATTGCCTCTCGGCGGATTATTTTTCATATTATTATGTACAATCATGTCAAATTTCATGATGATAACTCATTAGGTGCCTTCGTGGTGAATGCTGGAAATCAAGGTAAAAATAATATAAACTATTAGGGATGGGGGTTGAAAAAATGTGGTTTATATAATGAGAATAAGACCGATTGGGTTAAAACACATAAGAAAAAAATTTTAATAACTAATATAACAAAAAATTCAATTTTGGGTTAGAGATATGAATTATTTTAATTTTAGGGGATGATTTAGGGGGTGTTGGGTGTGGAATATTGCTTGTCTCTCGGCGGAAGTTTGTGAGTCTGAGGTACATCTAAGTGTGGTCAAGTTTCATAGTTCTAAGATGTACCGTTTTCCCTGTAGGCTCTTATTCCTCTCTGGCAGAACCCATTCCCGCACCCCCCCCCCCCCCCACCAACCAGCCAGCCGGACGATTATCGTCGATATTTACGCACTTTTTTTAACACAGAACGGGTTATCGGATCGGGCTGATTTTTTTTTGGTATGTCATGGACCACATATCAGGTCATATACCGAGTTTCAAGATTGTAAATCTTCGGGACGGCGTGTGCAGATAGCTGAAAACCCCCCAACTCGGGTAGCTGTAAACAGGGTCGAGTTAGTCATCGCCTTCTAGCAATCGCGTGCGCTTGGCTGAGGGCGAACGACCGTCGCCCTAGATTAGAAAAAATGAATTTGGATGAACTATTACGTTTAAAATTAATAGTTGCAAATTCTATTTTGTCAAGCTTTTCAAGGATGTTGTTACGGGACACTGTACGTTTATGAATTAAGAATGCACAAATGTGGAAGGGTAGATGAGCTTGGCCCTTTTTTTTAGATCTCATTTCTTTTGAGTGTGTAAGGTTTGGCTGTATTTCTACAAGTTTTTGTTATGTGTGGGATCCTGCTTTCGCCTGGTATTGTGGCTGTATCACAATTCCTCAATCTGTCAGGTCTATATTGTTTCAGATACAAGACGGTTTTAAAGATATAAATATTAGGTAGTGTCATTATTTTACAGTTCCTAAAAATTCCTCTACATGACACAACTCCACGTAGTGTAATATCTTTGGGTTTCTAGTGTTCTAGCACAGTGTTCTAGCGTAGTGTTCTAACACTAGAAACCCAAAGCTAATATCGTTGAGTGAGTGACTAATTCACTCAATGGTAATATCTTATAGAATAGTAACTGGCGTTGTAATTGGATGAGCGTAGCGAGCGTAGCGAGCGAAGCAAAGATTCCATTTCACTACACTGGAGAAAAAAATCCGGAATGTTTTTTTTTCTTTCTTTCTTTTTTTTTGTATTTTTGTGTGTCTGTGAACACGATTCCGGCTAAACCAATACTCTAATTGCGATGAAATTTTATGGAGGTCTATGAAATCTCTAAACAAAAAACTGCACGGGGGGAAAATCAATTGAAAATTATTTCTTATGAAATCGCTTTTTTAACGATTTTTAAATTTTTAAACATTCTTCGACTTATAACATCTACAATGCTTCATCCCATTGTAATGTTTTTTTTTCACAGACTTGAATTTTATGAATTTATATATTCGTGTGAATTTGAGCGCATCGAAAAATCATTTCTTTTGATAATCGCAATTTTTACGATTTTTTTTTCAATTTTTAACATTTCTTTGACAAATAAAACCTTTGGGAATAAATAAACCTACATGCTTTATCCGATTGGAATGATTTCTTTACAGAATTTTAATTTTTATAATTAATATATTCGTGTGAAATTTGAGCGTAATCAAAAAATTATCTATTAAAAAAATCGCAATTTTACGCTTTTTTTGGGTTTAAAAAAAAGGGAACTCTTGTCGCTAAGCGGGTCCAACTTTTAACCACACTTTTTTCCCCAATAAAATCCAAAGGAAAACAGCTACAAATTAGAAATAAAAGTGTAAAAATTCAATATTAACACTTTATTATTTATTAACCCTTTTCAAAAATTTAACCAAATTTCATAGGTGAACACAATATTACTCACAGACTAATTTCACTGTTATTAGTTTGATCACGGCGGCCATTTTAGCAAAGTCTCTCCATTCTCCGACGTACCAACAAAAAAAAACCAAAATTATGTTTTATTCGGGCCGTTTTTTGTTTGTCCTGCGGTCCCTGTCGTGTTTGTTTGTTTGTGTACCTCATTCTGTTCTGGGGGCCCAGCCCCCCGGCCCCCGCCGGGGCTCCGCCCCTGGACCCCGTCGGGGGCTCCGCCCCCAAACCCCCGTGCTATTCGACTATTTTAATTGTTTAACAATAACATATTTATAAATTACTTAAAAAGCCACAATATCGCAAAAAGGTTGGTAGGCCTACACCTACTAAGTAATAACAGTGACATAGCCAAAATCCAAAATGGCGCGTTGATCAAGTGAGACGACGTTCATGTTCAAAAATGTAAATTATTTGACATTATTCGTGTAATTCGAGAGTGTTTAGGCCCTACTATTAATTACTCACTATACTTACTTAATATTAACTTATTTTTAATTTGTAGTTGTTTTCATTGATTGTATTGGGAAAAAAGTGTGGTTGAAGTGGAACCGCTTAGCGACAAGAGTGCCAAAAAATTACGCTCATCCATCAACGCGGCGTTTTCCTAGTATACTTCGAAATTGGCGCGAGCGGGGCGAGCTTGCAACTCTCTTTTTTTTATTGACAGAGTGCGCTAGTTTGTCAGTGAGCAGCGCCATTTTCTTGTTCTTGAAAACTGTGCTTCGCCGTGTTTCCTTTTTTAGATGGTTCAGATTTTGATGTAACAGTTTTGCACTGAGAAATTGAAGCTTATAAGTTTACATCTATTTTATAAACGTTTAGTATCTCTATCTAAACAGGTAAGCTTTTTTTCTCTTGGGCTACAACGACGACAGATACTCATTTAGCGGTAACCGGCTCTGCTGCTCGTTGATTGGTAGGAAATTCAAACCGCTTCCATTTCATATGAGTTGCCTTGACTTGACTTTCAAGTTGATGCCAGTCGTGAAAATACCTGGGACGCTTCGTCTGTTTTTTGGCGGCATCGCCGTGTTTCAACAGGGACTTGATAATTCTTGGTAATAACCTATACTAGACATAGAGCATATTCCTAGCGTTATTGCAATGTCTAATAAGGCGTAGGCCTAGGCCTAACCTAGCCTTTGTGACGGTTCTCGTCGGCCGGGCTCTGCCTAGGCCTAGGCCTAGGCTAGCGTCCCGTCACTAGTAGGCCTAGGCCTAGCCTAGCCTAGATTGTTTTTATGTAGGGCTAAGGTGGGATTAGGCCTCGCTCCGTAATTGTCTTAACTGTTCCATTGTTGTTATTTGCAGAGAATTGTCACAATGACGAGTTCGGGGGCCGATGACCTCGGAGGGGGAGGTGACGGGAAGAAAACAAAACCCAAAAATGACACTGTTGAAAAAATATATCAAAAAAAGTCTCAGCTGGAACACATTCTTCTACGCCCAGATACATATATAGGTAAAACTCCTGCTAGCTAGGCCTAGGCCTAGGGCTAGGCCTAGTACGGCCTAGGCTAGCTTTAGATCTGAGTGGCTCTAGGCTTTGGCCTTAGTCAGCCTAAACGTGCATAGGGCCTTACCCTACCAGGCCTAGGCCCCTAGCCTAGAGCTAGGGCCAAGCATATGAGCCTAGCCTAGGCCCTAGGCCTAGGCCTAGCTACCTTTCGAACCTGGTTTACAATTAAATTATTTGGAGTGTAGGCCTAGGGCCTATAAATAAATAGGCCTAAATAAATTTTATTTAGAGTCTACCTTTCCCGTAGCTACGGTTAAATAGCCACAGCGTTATTTAAACGCAGTGGATATTCGTACGGAGAGCCGTACGACTAGTGCAAAATTATTCGTACGGTCAGCCGTACGATACCACCTAACTAGGCCAATAGCTTCAAATATCTCAGTGCATTGTGGCAGAGTGGTAGCGCGTCCGAATTCTATGCGAAAGGTCGGCGGTTCAAATTTTCGTTTGGTCGTTTTTTTTTTACCATTCTATTTGGGTCCATGTTTTTTCTGCAAATGATTTCACTACATTCGGCCCCGTCGCAAACACAATTCTAGATGATAAAAGCGTTTAAAAAGTGCTAGGCTACGCCTAGGCCTATTTTAAGGAAAAGCCTTATCTCTACACCTCGACGTGTAGGTAGGCAGCCTAAAAAGGACTTTTGTTTAAAATAGAAACGTTAAAGGTCTTGGAAGGTTTTTTGTTGTTAATAAAACAGCAAAAAAGGACGACGACAACCGAAAAAGGACTTTCGTTTAAAATAGCAACGTTAAAGGTCTTGATGTTTTTTTGTTGTCACTAAAACAGCAAAAAAGGACGACGGAAGGACGACACTTTTATTATGGCGCGCCTTTATCCAATCAGATCATTGACCGTACGAATTATTTTGCACTGGTCGTACGGCTGATCGTACGAATATCCACAGCCTTATTTAAAACTCTAATCACTCTGAAAAGTGAAAATATACAGCAATTATTAGGTTAATTACTGGGCCGCCATCATTTAGGCCTGCCGTGCCAAGTTGTACGTACCGGTACTGGAAGTACCCTGACAAGAACATAATAAAAAATAGCAAAATAGAATCATCACGTTTTTGCTGTTATAGTAGGCCTAACAAAAAAAACTTCAAAACCTTTAACGTCGCTATTTCAAGCGAAAGTACTTTTCCGATGGAAGTCCTTCAGGCCTATTTAAAATAGCGACGTTCAAGGTTTTGTAGGTGGAGTATTGTAGTGAAAAAGGTTAGTAGTACTGTCCGCCATGTTGCATTTTACAATGACAAATGCCCAGTTTACGCCTCGTAGGCCTAGACCGCGCCGCGTCACTCCTCGCTACTTAGGCTATAGCTTACAATTATTATTAAAACATAATTAAATGAAAATGTAAGTGTATTTTTTAACGGAGTGGATATTCTTACGGCATGGAGCGAACTTTTTCGTTTGGTATGCCCAGTTTTTGATCAGTAGGTAGGGCTAGGCCTACTTTAGATTTAAAATAGCGACGTTAAAGGTTTTGTAGGTACTTGAGATTTAAAATAGCGACGTTAAAGGTTTTGTAGGTACTTTAGATTTAAAATAGTGACGTTAAAGGTTTTGTAGGTACTTTACATTTAAAATAGCGACGTTAAAGGTTTTGTAGGTACTTTAGATTTAAAATAGCGACGTTAGGCCTAGCCTAGGCCTGCCTAGTGCATGGTCATAGTAGGCATAGACCGTTTAAGAATTACTATAGGCCCTACACTATTCTTACGGCGCGCCTGTTGATGAGTCACGTGATGAGACAACCAATGAAAACACATACCGTAAGAATAATTTCTAGTAATTCTTACGGTATGCCGTAAGAATATCCTCTGCCATTTTTTAATAATAAACAGGGATTGGAACCGGAACCCGGAACCGTTTAGAACCGTTCCATGTTGTAGAACCGGAACCGGAACCGTTTGGACAGGTGGTCCATGGAACCGGAACCGAACCGTTATATTAAACAAGGTTCTTAAAGGTTCTTAAAGGTTCTTAAAGGTTCCAAAATATCTGCTTTTAATTTTCAACAAGATTAAATTTCAGTTTTTTGAATGATATTCATATGAAAACGCTAAAAATTCATTCTCTAGTTTATGGAAAAAAAATCTTGTTTATTCACTTTTTTGTAAGACAATTTTTTAAATATGACATAGCGTCAACAGTTCTAACATTGAGTATATAACTATCCTTCTAAGTGCAATGTAGGAACGTGTTCTACAGAAATCAAGGTAAGAAATAAGGATGCCATTTTTATTATATATTCGCGGTTAAAACCTAACCAGGTAGCAGCACGGTCGTATGCCAACATGGCCGTCCGAAGGCAGATAAAAACACGGGCTGCATAGGGAGCAAGTGTGTTTTTCATGCTTTAAAGCATAATGTTTTATTGTAAGCGTCAGTTCTAGAAGTATTTCCACTTTGCAGTAGTTGGGTACGATGGGGTAGAACAATCACTATATTTTGTAACCCTCAGCTGCAAAATAATTAGAAAATAAGGAATTTTATCTCGTAATTTGGAGACGTGTATTTTCAGTAATTTTAACTTGATGGCAATACCGCGAATTTCTTATGATTATTGGCCTTTACTTAGGCCTATATGATATGTAATATAATATTATATCACAAATTATTTGTTCTATTGTTCTGTATTTGTTGTTGTTGTTTTGGTTGAGATTATGAATAATATGAGCCCATAAATAATTAAGTCTACGCATAATTATTTGCTGTTCACGGCAGCAGTTGGTACAAATCTCTTGGCATATAAGAATAAAAAATCAAGGTAGGATAGTTTACATTCAATGCGCTGCACAAATTTAAAAACTATAATTATGGACATATATTATTAATAATAAATAATAATTACAAAAATTCCATATTATATCTATACCAATTATCAATTATACCATTAATGAGACTTGCATAATACATACTATGGTTCACAGTATCTTTGGGTTTAGAATGTTGAACCCAAAGACGGTACATAGCTCTTAGCCCGATTTGGCCCTATACCGCCTACAGCACATCATTGTAATAAATTAATTACCATTATGGTTTATCGTTTATCGGTTGGTGGTATCCATGAAACTGATGAAAGTTGTGAAAAATGTGTCTCAAGGAATAGGAATAGAACTCCCATCTAACCCACAGTATTGCACGGAATAATATACACATTCAGACTTTTTGTTTCATTACGCATTACAAAAATGTATATTACTAATTTAATGACCTTTCTTGCTTGCTAAATAATAAACATGATCGAGTAAATTCATTCTGGAGTTGACCGTGACGCTACAATATTGCATTGGTTTAACATTGAATGCCGCCATGCAGTCGCCCGGTATCTGCCTTGGAGCAGTTCTCCACTTGACCGCCAGATGTCAGCCACTTTGCTTTTAAACGCGAATTGGATAGATTTTTGTTTTCCTCTTTCGTTGGGACTTGGGACCGCCATCAGATCCCCCATAAAATAATATTGGAAGTTGGAACGTAAGAGGAAAGAAGTCACGTGTGGTTTGTTATGTATGCAATTGGTTATTTTTTTCATTTGATATTGTAATTATTTTATTTTTATGACTTAATTTAAATTTTTAACCTTAAATGTCCAATTTAAGTAAAAATTTGTACATTTACAACTTCCCACGACTTTGCACAAAATATTGTTTTAAAGAACCGGAACCAGAACCGTTAAGAACCGGTTCTTACGGAACCTTTATACATTAGGAACCGGAACCGTTATAAAATTTGGAAGTGGAACCAGAACCGGAACCGGAACCGTTATGAATAAAGGTTCCAATCCCTGATTATAAATGACTATTTATAAAATATTACTAATTTTTGGTTGTTTTTCATTGTTTTTATTGAAGAAAAACTGTTAAAAACCTGGCCCACACCAACGACAGAAGTACCAATCTGAGTGCCATTTAGTTGTAGCCCTACCAAAGTAAATAGTCTAGGCCTACGCTAATACCTAATTATAGATTCACCAATTTTCTCAGTTAGTAGGCCTAGGCCTAGGCTTAACAACATTTTGAAAGCACAACCCTCATCAAGCCTACCTAGACCCTAGGTCTTAACTCTTAATGTATCTAGGCCTCTAGGCTATGCTCCTTGCTCATGCTGCCGCTTTGGTTGAAGGCTGAAGGCCTAGTTTTATGCCCAAAGTTTTAGTCTAGGCCTACCTACTTTAAAACATAATTTCATGGTCATTTCTCGATTTGGTTGATCGGGAAACACTCCCGTGGGTGTAATTGTTTTTATTTACTACAATTCAGAAATTAAAAAAGTCCGCCCCAACCGGGAATCGAACCACGGATCTCCCACATTCCAGGGACGTCCACCTGGAATGTGGGAGATCCGTGGTTCGATTCCCGGTTGGGGCGGACTTTTTTAATTTCTGAATTGTAGTAAATAAAAATAAAATTCATGGTCATTGTTATGTTCGGGTAGGCATACAGTAGCCAAATTCTTATGTCCGACAGTAGGCCTACAGTTAGGCCTATGAATGAATTAATAGACCTAGGGCAGGGTTCGGGAACCTGTGGCTCCTAAGTGGGTCTAGCCTGGCTCTGTAGTTTTACTATTGTTACAAAAATTCTCTAAAATGCAAAGTCATCTAAAGCATCATTCACAATCAGTTCTAAGTCGTAAGGCGCAAGGCCTAAGGCGTAATAATTTGTATTGCCGAGTATGTATTTCAATCAGAACGTTCACAACACGTCCCAAGTCGCAAGGCGTATGGGTTATGGCGTAACGAATTGCCCCAAAATCCAATTCTTACGACGGTTTCTCTTACGACGAGCCAATCACTAACAAGGAAACTCCACAGCTGACTGTATGCGCATGCGCAATACACAGGAGCAATGAAAAATGGTATGGTTGTTGTAAACGCCTAGCATTTCTTACGACTTGCGCCTTACGCCTTAAACCTTGCGCCTTACGACTTCTAAGAACTGATTGTGAATGATGCTTAAGTCAACCTGCAGCTGTCAACATGAACGACTCGAATAAACGCAAATTATCCGATGAAAATTATTGAGTATTAACAGTAGGGCCTAGGCCTAACAGTGATTGGACTGGCAAATTCGGTGTTATTGATTATGTAGAATGTAGGCCTAGTGGTTTTCCACATTGTGTAATTGGCCTATGTGAAGTTTTCTTTCAATAAAAAAGTACATTTAGTAAAATTTTTTGTAGTCATAGGCCTAGAACAGGTTTTCCCAAGCCATAAATCCAAAAATACTGTGCTGAACTGCGGAAGAAGCCACGAGCTGTGCAGGTTCTACCGGTTTATGCGTCAGGCCTACACATGTTTTAAAGCATTAGAACCTTTAATTGTTTTAATAATCATCAGGTGTAAAGTTAAAACTGTCCACAAACAGAAAATTGTTTCGTTGTAGGGAAGCCAAGGTCGTAGCATAGTTTATTAGACCTAATGAAGGCACTGAACATGAGATTAATAAAACTATTCTTAAGTTTGCAAGTAGCCTACCTTGTGTTCATTTTCATTTTGAACGTAGGCTACCTAACAATAAGGCTTCGTAGGCCCTACTGTGTTCGCTATTTTTACGTTCAACTATCTACATCACGTTCACGTGAAGGATAGACCAGGTAGGTACTGAACGTAAGGCTAGGTATAGTAGCCTCATACCTGCCAAGTTTTACGAATTATTCGTAAAATTTACGAAAAACGGTAGTCATTTACGATTTTACGATTGCCCTGTCAATTTTACGAATTTTTCAATTTTCAAAAATTTTCAAAATTTTTTTTTTTTTTTTTTTTTTTTTTTTTACAAAAAATCGTTATTTTATATTGAAAACTGGCGCGCCGTGTGAATTTCACGTTTCTTGCCTTCCTTGGTATGTGCAACCCCCTCCCCCTCACGGCCCGCCCGCCCTACCCCCTCCATCGAACATGCCGAGAAAAAAAAGAATGATTAAAGTGTCCCCAAAACTCACTAAAACGCACGAAATTGCACCAAGATTGTAAAAAAAAATCCGGGGGGCAAGCCCCCCGGACCCCCCCCACTTTGCTGGGGGCTCGCCCCCCAGACCCCCCGGCTGCCCGCGCCACCTCGTTTGCCCCTTAAAAGTCTGTTTGGGGACTTTTACAAATTTGGGAATTCAAAACTTGGCAGATATGTAGCCTACACAGCAGCAGGGTTTAGGCTAAAAAAACTAACGAAATGAAAGGTAGACCTAGGACTAGCTAGTAGAAAGGCCCTCTTCAAAGTAGGTAACCTCCAAGACTAGGCCCTCCCTAGAGGCCTTCTTAATTAATTTAAGCCTTGGGTGGCAGTAGGGGCCTACCAATTAGTGGATGATTTGGAGCATCTGGTGATAATTTCCTACTTGATGCCTGAAAGTTATAGTGTGTGATTGTGATATATTTTTACATCTAATGCTTATAATTGGCATCAATTGTGCAACATAGGCCCCACATTGTTCTGTACGACGCATAGGCCTACTTACTGACAAGTGACACTAGACACGCAGGCTGGTTGATCGTCTGGCACCGACGGAGTGCGAGTATATCGCTACCTCCGTCAACCAAGACTGTGCAGAAATAGACCGCCGGAATATCGGCGCGTAGAATTATCAATTTGTTCGGCCTGCAAAAACGCAGTTTTATCGTAGGCCTAAGAAGGTAGGCCAGGGTTGCCACTGAATTTGTTTTCAAATCCTGTAAGAGGGCGTGAAATATCCACAAATATCCGTGAAAAGTACTAAAACGTTAAATTTCTTTGACGCATGGCTAAAATTGCGATATTTCCATTTTTTACCATCATAACCTACAAAAAAGCCTACCTTACAGACTAGAATATATGAGCCAAAAATGCCTGTGGCTGCTTCACATGTGACTAGAATGCATAACAAAAGTGTATCTTTTACAGGAAAAATAGTTTTAAGAATCTTCACGAGACAGGCATGTAGACTACACGGCACGTTCGTAAGCACTCAAATTAAGTTGTACAACGCTCTGGAGAAAAATTGAAACTTGGTTGTTTTTATTGAAGAAAAACAGTGTTGAAAAGTTGGGGGCTACCAACCGAAGAAGAACCTACCCTGTGACATGTTTTTTTCATGTTTTGTTTTTTGTTTTTTTGACGGTAAAATTGGGTTTCTGTGTGTTTATTTTTAATTTACTAGTGATTATGCATGATTTGAAAGAAAAAAATGGGGCAATATTAGCCATTTCATCATACTAGTCAATACTTAATTAATATTCATGTTCCCAAACTACCGTAACAACAATAGGCCTATCATTACTGGTAATCCAAACTTGATCAACAAACATGAAGCAAAATAAATTCACATCCTCCATTTTCCCTTCTTTGTTACTTCTTGCTACACTCTCAATAACTGCAATGGCTGGGAGATGTCGTCTTGCCTCGGCCAATGGGAAGGGAGTCCATATTTAATCGTTGTTGTTACTGCACAATGCACATATCGAAAGTAGGATCAAATCAATCTGCCACACCGCCTCCAATATTTTCAATGGAAATTAGCCCGCGTAAATTCAAATTTACGAAAATAAGCTTGGAAAACAAGACTAAAAATCTGTAAAAACGGCAACCCTGACCTATATAGTTGCCTATATAGTTCAAGGGCTTGTTAAAACGTTTTAAAAGGGGCTATTACCCCAAAAAATTATTTTTACCACATGGCTAATCTATAGAAAAATCCTACACTTCAATGACCGTTTTTATTTTTCAAAGAAATTAAGTGTGGCAAATTTGAATTTCACTACAAATGGAAGGTAAAAACTGACACATTATACACATTTGGTGCATGACCCTGTGATATATCATGATCCCAATGCCATCCCATCCCAATTTTTTTTGTAGATGTAAAAAACATATCCCTAGGCCTAAACAAAAACACGTATTTTTATTTTTAAAAGAATTTTTTTCTCGTAGGGTAGGTTTCAAAACAAATTTGGATTTTTTACATGGTTTCACAATCAGGAATGCATTCAAATACATATAAATTAAATTGCCAATAAAAAACTCTTTAATTTAAAAAAAAAATAGCCTTTTACGTCCAACGGTTTAAAACTTATTAATTCAGGTACGCGCTCGGCGTCCCCAAATTTGAGTTTTTGAGCGGGGCGTTACTCGAAAACTAAGCGCGTCAGGAATACAAATTTTTTCACGATCAATCTACATGTTAGTAAGAGTAGATTTGTCAAGTTTCATCAAAATCGGAGGTGGTCATGGAAATGGCCTGGTTGATTTGACATGGAATTACCCTATTGCAGCATTGTATTTCCGCCGATCCCGCGATGACAAACTGAAAAATGTAGGCCCTATTGCGCAACATTGCATTGTGTTCTGTCGACCGTTACGGCCTACTGTTGTGTGTGATCAGCATCTGGCATTGAGAGGGAGGGATGGTAGACACATGGTTCATCGCTCTGCCACACCCAAAAACATGACACGCGAACGTTTAAACTGTCGAGTGACGGATCAATTTGGAATCGATCCAGTTGCATGCAGGTCATGTCATCCAGGATACCCAGTTGTGGGCCTTGTCAGGTGTCACATTTGTAGATGCAGGCCCTATTGGAACAAGCATACCATTGCACATGTCTTAGGAAGCAATAATTATTTTTTAAGGTTATGTAGGCCTATCTTATTATTTAAACACAAGTTCTTGCCATACAAGACTAGCAACTTGGCCAACACCAAGGCCTAAACAAAAAGTTTCTTCTTGTCCAGCACTTATTTGCGATCAAGGTGCAATTAAAGACTACCTACCATACAAACCTTGTAGCAGATCAGATTACAACTGCTACATTAATTAGGCCTAGTAGGTCTATGTAGGCCATCGTCCTACCAGTATTGAAATTAATGTGTTGATATTTTTGTCCTTAGGTTCCGTTGAACATGTGAAAGAGAATATGTGGGTCTACGCTACAGAATCTCAATCATTGGAGCTGAGAGAAATCAGCTATGTGCCTGGCCTTTATAAGATATTTGATGAAATACTTGTCAATGCTGCTGACAACAAGCAACGGGACCCAAAGATGGACTGCATTAAGATTGATATAAATCCGTGAGTATGCTTTAGGTCTCGTTTCTGATTGCTATGTTCATTAGTACTTCGAAATTATCAATGAAATCCACCCATGGGCTTACAACCTGGCCTACTGGTCCTTCACCTGTCTGTGTCAATTGCTTGGTCGGGATAACTGATGGAAGGTTCAAATTTTCAGTGAATTATTGTCTTAATGGCTTAGGCCTACATCAGTTAAGTGCTGCCAAATTTTCGTGACTCAAGTAAGTCAAGTAGCCATAGTCATAAAATATAAAAAGAAGGTGGCCAAAAGACAGACCCATCACTTGGGGTGACTATTGATCGCTACCAACTGACGCGTGTATGATGCTACACTACACCAATAAAATAGACCGTGTACTGTAAATGGGTCTGTCCATACAAATGTGTCCATTAGTAGGAAATTGTAAATATTGTTATTTTGAGCTGATTTTTTTTTCTACTATCTACTAAAAGTCTAAATTGCCATTATTTATATCCAACATAAAAAAATCTCTCCCAGTTATTTGGCAAATTTCATTCAAAGTTGAGATTTTGAAAATTGCTATTTCTCGGAAGATTTTTTCCATTTTTCGAAGTTGATTTTAAAATGTAAGTAATGGTTTATTTTTTATACCAAAAACTTAAAATTTGTCAATTAAGGTGTCTACTTTTAAGAAATCATAGTCTCAAAACCTCATGAACATATTGACATAATAACAACTACCCCTAGAACTGAGCATTGTAAGAATATGTCACAAGGGTAACAAAAACTACTAAAAGTTTCGATAATATGGCTACCAGTGGTGCTATCTACCTGGAATTTTCTACACAGCTTGCTCATGCCTAGAAGAATGATCTCTGAAAAAATGGGCATCCTGTGCTTTATGCTCTGCCTTGCAAATGGAAATGAAATGTGGTCACAAGGGGTAACGTGGGGGTAACATGCACCGTATGTCACAAGGGTAACATTTAACCAACTACTTGTAGAGTAGAGCACAATGGTGATTGCATTGAGATTAATACCTAACCTGACCAAGAAAAGTAACTCAGTGCCTTTGAGGCATCCTAAGACTGGTTCCCTGTTTGACAAAACACTGTTGCATAAATAGACTGGGCCTTTGTTATGTGGAGAACTTAGCCTATATTATCATATCATCACAAAGGCATTGGTTATAGGCCTACCCTAAAATTTCATGAGATCTTGCTAATTGCAAATTGCTCACATGGGATGCTGCATTTATAAAACTCTTCAACAGAGTTCCAGTGCATTCTAAACCTATTCATCCTTCAACTGAAAGTTTAATTTTACAAGCAATTTTGTATAACACGTTACTAATTGACCTACCCACATAGCAAAATAGGCCCTTTGTGTTATTAGTTTTTAATTACTTTTTACATTGATACTTTATAATTATATTTTAAAAACTTGGAACGGCTTTAAAGTGATTTTTACCTTCTGACGTCAGTATAATATCCATAGTCACAAGGGTAACGGTCACAAGGGTAACACACTTATGGGTAATGTGGGTAATTGGAAACAGGGCGTAATTGGAAACGCCCTTTATAACTTCCGTACTATGTGAAGTTCCAATTTAAAAAAAATTGTTAGATAGCATGGTCCAGACCTTTATGGAAAATGTGCAAGTGGGTCATTCTCAAACGTAATGACCATATTGAAAAAAATGCTTGCAAGAAAAAATTATAACATAAATTGGATGCCTCCTTTAACAATACATTATCCAATAATTTGTTCTTACAGCCCTAAAAGGGTTTATCTAAAAAAACAAAATTTTTTTAGATACAAGCATTTTCATCAATCCAAGTGTACGAAAATGTCATGACTGTTACCGGACATAAAAGTGAAAATTGATGTAAGAAGTTATTTATTAAATCTATATTCATGTGCACAATAGTTTTAAAACTAATATATTCAATAAAATATACATTTTTATTTTAATCACTTTTTATAATACCAAAATGTCAAGAATGTTACTCAAATTTCAAAACCTGGTAATTAACTTACTAATAATGGACAAATGGCAAATCAAATTTTATCAAGATCACTGTTAGCAATGAAGTATTAATATTATAAATAAGATTAAAAATGTGATTCAGTTATTTTAAACTTTAAATAAGACTTAATTTAATAATTAGCTCGGGTAACGGTGTTGACAAAAAGTAACAGTCTTGACAAAAAAGTTACTTTTCTAACAGTAATAATTTTTTTCTAAGATCATGTTGCTTGTTAGTGTACAAATCAGTCAACCTAAAGATAAAATCCATCTAATCCAACAAGTTTGTGTTGAGTTTAAAGTAAAGAGACACTACGGGTAACGGTCTTGACAAAAAGTAACATTCTTGACAAGTGATCACTGAAAATCAATAAAAACAAGTGTTTTGTTACTTTTGAGTATGGCAATGAATTACAACCTCTCCCTTCAAAACACATCTACAGTTGCAGGAAATTAATGCAGTAATCCACGATGCCCTTGGTAATGTTACTTTTTGAAAGTAACATACCTGACAAGTAACATGCATGACATTTCAACTTCATTAATTCATTAGCTGTTAACAATCCCATTTGAAAAAGTAGGGTTATGTTTGCTATGAGCTGGAACTTGATTGTAACTTAACTCAATTGTTAAATAAAATATTAAATACAAATTAAATTGTTTTATCTTGGTAACATTCATGACATTGAATTAAAATACTCACCGTTAAAATGTTTACTTTTCAATTTTAAAGAGTTCTCATGTCAAAACAAACCAAACTTCCATGATGCCATGTCAGGAGCTGTTCTTCTTCTTCTTCTAGATTGATCCACTGCCTTCTTGAAAAATTATTTAAACTCTTTTACAATGGTAACAGTCATGACATTATTATGATTGCCACATTAGGGACAAACACTTTCCACTAGTTATTGTTTGAAAATGTAAATTGTTAAAAAAAGTCACTAACACACAGTTATTAACTGTTATTTCTGCATTAATTCCAATCTAGAGACTAAATAAATTTTAGTCTTAAAGTCAAACATTTTACAAAAACACTTCTGGTTTTGAGGATAGGGACATGGGTTTTAACACATTTTGCAATACCCGACATTGAATTAAAGGTCAACCTTACAAGATAGAAGTGCAAAAATTCATGGAGCTAATAAAAACTATAAGTATTCTGAAAATGTACAACCAAAATTTATGCAAATCAATATCTTGATCTAAAAAAAAAATAATATTAAGGTGGGACAGCACAAGGGTCATTTTATTTGAGAATGACCCAAGTAGTTACAGCTTCTTCTGTTAGATGATATGCATGTCATACACATTGCAACCAACCTCTACACAAAAAACTTGTTTCAATTTGAAACACTTCTCAAAATTTCCCCTGTTATGGTCCTTATTTTGTTTTTAAGAAATTTGTTCTTGGATGGAAATTAATAAAGACACATTAGTCAACAATATGGTAGGGCTACTAATGAAATTTAGATAATTACCATAGTTTCTCCTGATAAGCAATGTTTCCAATTCCCCTATTATCTCATACTAGGGGGTAATTGGAAACATGAATTAGGTGTAATTGGAAACATACAGGGAAATTGGAAACAACCCCAAAAGATCCATGTTAAGCTATGGACAAATTTCAGGGGTAAATGGAAACACATTTAAATGTTTGGTTTAAAAGTAAGGTAAGTTGGCAACAGTGTCTGACTACACAGCCTTCTTACTTAGGCTTCAGATTATCATGTTTTGGAAGGAAAGATACCCTCGAAGAGATGTATATATGTAATATATTTGCTGGTCCAATAAAGATAAACTTGGCACTGTGGACTTTGTCTTGGACCCACACCAAGATGCCATTGAAAATATGTGCATTTAAATTTTTTTTTCCAAAATCACAGGAAATCCAAAAAACCGCAACTAACGTTTCCATTTGCCCAATCGATGCATGTTTTGTTTTTGTAGGTAATTTACCAATCTGTTGATGTAGCTTTTGTAAATTTAATTTTAAGTGATGATTGTATTAATATTTAAATACAAAATACAACTTTTTTTATATAACAGCCTTATTTTCATGCTTGTGATGCTTTTGAGATTTTCCGTGCAATTCTGCGTTGCGACGGAAGGTTTTCTTTAAATGTACACAGAATCTACAGTTTGTATTATAATGAATTAATTTTTTTTGTGTTAGAATCACAGCTTAAAATGCTTTGTTTCCAATTACCCTACTTTAGTTTCCTTATGGGTCTACGAGTTGTACCATGGCTGTTTCCATTTACCCCAATATCCGGGGTAATTGGAAACAAATTCGAGTTTTTAAAAAAAGCAATAAAAATACCATACAATATTCTTCCATGAAATTCTTGTTGGTGTCATGATTTAGTTTACATCCCAAAGCACAATTTTGCTCCTTACATTTTTTCTCGCCTACCAATACCCTAGCCTACAAATAAGGTCAAAGTTTAAAAACACTAAAAGTGTTTCCAATTACCCACATTACCCCTAATTAAAGCAGTTTTTATCATCGATTTTCAACATATTCCAAATCTAATTACTGATACTCTTTAACAGAAAGATAATAAATCTAAACATTAAAAAATCATAAATAAAACGTGAATACTTGAGGAGAAAAATGTGGTGTAAAGTATGGTACAGTTTTTAGCCTGGTTTCCTTGTCACAAGGGGTAACGCAGCTTTTTATTATACAAATTTATAAAATGTTGATTGTTAAGGCCCAATAAATTATGATTTCTTAAAGCACACATCATGCACTTTGTGCTAACAAAAAGAATAACCACTGATTTTTATGTTTTGATAGTAAAACGCTGTGTACCCTATTAATGTTGATTGTGCTTCCAAATGTCACAAGGGTAACGATGGACAGACCCAAATCACAAATTCTATTTAGGCCTATGTGTACTCGCAGTTTCCCGCCTGCAAGATTTTGTTTACCCAAACCCTTATAAATCGTTGGACCGAGGTTCCATTGTATTAAATAGTAATTGGCGTTGGCAACATTATTTTGTAGTAGCCCATTATTAGTCCTATTTTAACTATTTGTATGCCCATCCCATCCCATGTCATATTTACTAGGAAAACGCTTAAGTCCCGCCGCGTTGTTGGATGAGCGTAATTGGTGCATTGAGCTGCCATGTGTTATGCGGATTTTCTGTTGTTCTGTGAAAAAATCATTACAAAGTTGAAGATTTTTTTAAATTAATTTAAATTAAATAAAAAATAAACTTTAATTTTTAATTTTTTTAATTAATCGTAATTTTAACCCATCGGCGTTTTCGCCGGTCGAATCGACGGGCTGTTTCAAATGCGCGCCGAAATACCTGGCCATCGGATCGACGGGATGGAACAGCAAGGGAACAGCGCGCTACATTATCGGTCTTTGTATGAGAATGGTTCGTCCAATCACCAAGAGATCGCGCTCAATGTACTCTACGCATTTCGCTGCATCCAACGATGTGTTTGGCTCGTCACTCGGTCAAGTTTTAGCCTGTCTATGCTTGAAGGAACGATTATGTTTGCATTCGTAGGTGGTATGGCGGCGCGCGCGCTATGGCGGCTACTGTTTTTTGCAATATTTTGAAGGATATGACGAAGATGAGGGGTGTGATATTTTGACAACAAGAAAAATTGAAGGAAAGATCATACACCCTAGACATTTATTTAGGCTACATTTTAGTTTTTATTTCAAGTAAATCGGGATATTTTTGTTGTAACAGTGAATTTTTTGCTGAGGTGCGCTCCGCAACCCCATTTCGTAAAAAATAAATGGAATTCATGGGCCAGGCGGCGAGATTTTAAATAGAACGCCGATGGGTTAAAAAAGAAAAAAATCGTAAAATTGCGATTTTCATAAGAAATAATTATTCGATTGCGCTCAAATTTCACACGAATATATTAATTCATAAATTTAAGGTTGTGTGAAAAAATTATTACAATCGGTTAAAGCATGTAGGTGTTAAAAGTCAAAGAATTGTTTTAAAAAAGAAAAAACCCGTAAAATTTTGATTTTCATGAGAAATAATTTTTCGATTGCGCTCAAATTTCACACGAATATCTTAATTCATAAAATTATGGTTCTGTGAAAAAATCATTAAAATCGGATAAAGCATGTAGGTGTTATAAGTCAAAGAAATTTTAAAAAAATCGAAAAAAATCGTAAAATTGCGATTTTCATGAGAAATAATTTTTCGATTGCGCTTAAAAACGTGGCAGTTCTAAGTTTAGAGATTTCAAAGGCGTCCATAAAATTTCATCGCAATTGGAGTATCGGTTTAGCCGGAATCGTGCTGACAAACACACAATAATACAGAAAAAAAAGAAAAAAAAAAAACATTCCGGATTTTTTTCTCCAGTGTAGTGAAATGGAATCTTCGCTACGCTCATCCAATCATTTGTATTGCTCTGGTGGTTAGGTGGAATATTGATGAAGTCAATAATTTGTTTCCATTGAATTGCTAGTGTACATCAACAACTCCACAAAGGAGACATGAAGTACAAATTAATGTTTTCATGTGTCACCCATTCTGAATTTTTACCTGACATTTATAAAACAGTGCTTGGTCCTGATGGCTAAATCAAGTCAATTTTAAGTCTATGTTTTCTTTCAAAAGTTAATCAACACTGACCCTAGACACCACCTTGTCATCGTAGACGCAGGCAACATCATCTCGAAGCTTTTTAGTAATTACGGAACATAACCCAATCTTGCTTTGGCTGGATTTTTGCAGGAGGTTATGGTTTCTGCCCCCTGCAGTGCTCAAAGTGGAAATAAAATGTGGCAGGAAGGTAGCAAAGTAGTTTTTTGTTAAAATAAATTTTGATAATCAGAGTTTTAAAGTGTGCTTGTTGGGTTAAAAAAGTAGTAGGCTGAATTCAATAGCGAAATAGTAGTAACTGTGAAATAGTCTGCCTACATTGTAAACTAGAAAACCACCAAAAACAATTGGAAATGTGGGTCGATGTGTGGTTACCTTATTTTGAAACAAAATTCATATTTTTACATGTTATTTAACATTTATTTTTGAATTTTATTAATTGGAATATTAAATGTGGTTGGCCATCATGGCGCCCCACCAGCCAAGACAAGTCCCCATTTTGTGCTGTACCCTGGTGCAAAGAATTTACCTCTGTTACACTCCACTAAGTAGGAGAGAGTGGGGAGGTTTGAGACACTTTTCTTTAGAATAATAATTGCTGTATTTTTTTTAGGCCTAATTCTAGACTTTTTTGTAATTGTTTTTTTTTTTATTCATGGTTGGGATGTTGGCTTCAAATTGCACTCTTTGGTTTAGACTATTTTTTGCTATGACACTAGTATTTTGTAATCAAAGCAAACTATGGGTAATGTCTCAAACCTCCCTACAGGTGGGAGGTATGAGTCGGATGGTGGGAGGTACGAGTCAACTGCAATTTGAATCACTAATAGATATACCCTAATAGATTGTTTTTAGACTAGGGCAGAGTGAACACATGTATTTAAGATGAATATTATGTTTTATTATTATTGATTTTTGGTGTTTACCATGTTATTTAAGAATTATTTTGAGAATAACACACAATAAACAAATGCTGAAGTCACTTGCAAATATTACAATAGAAATAAAAAAAAACATGTGCTTACATACCCTGTATCGATTTTTCTATCGCATAAGAAAAGAAACAACATGCATATTAGTAAACATTGGCTTAGGCCTACACAAAAGTTTAGATAGGCATCAGCCTAGTCCTATATTATAATGTACGGTTTTAAAGTTTATAGCTAAATGTTGCGATATTTGGCTATCTCGGGAACAGAATATTGGTTTGGTTGCATTATTGAAACTGTATCATACTTCATAATCATACCATATCTGGTCTGGTGCAGGCCTATCTGGTCATTTCCAGTGTTCAACACCAAACATCGTCATTACTTTTACTTTACTACTTTACGATCAGATTTTTTTCTTCCAGGTATGAGGCATCCTTAAAATGAAAGATAAGATGTTTATTATAACTTAAAGTATGTTAACTATGGCTTACTTAAGGATAAAAACCAATAGGGCCTATAATGTTTGGAAAACAAGCAAAGCCACTATTTTGTGAGGCTATGTATCTGGCTCAAACCTCCCTCAAAAACGTGTCTCAAACCTCCCTCAGTCCAATTATTGATTAATATGCTTCAAATTATTCTTAAAATAATTAAAATCAAATTGGCATGGTTTTAGATGATAATTGGATGAGCGTAGCGAGCGTAGCGAGCGAAGCGAAGATTCCATTTCACTACACTGGAGAAAAAAATCCGGAATGTTTTTTTTTTTTTTCTTTCTTTTTTTTTTTTTGTTTTTTTTTGTGTGTTTGTTAACACGATTCCGGCTAAACCGATACTCCGATTGCGATGAAATTTTATGGAGGCCTTCGAAATCTCTGAACTTAGAACTGCCACGTTTTTGAGCGCAATCGGGAAAATTTTTCTTATAAAAATCGCAATTTTACGATTTTTTTCGATTTTAAAAAAAATTCTTCGACTTATAACTTTTACATGCTTTATCCGATTGTAATGATTTTTTAACAGAACCTTAATTTTATGAATTAAGATATTCGTGTGAAATTTAAGCGTAATCAAAAAATTATTTCTCATGAAAATCGAAATTTTACGGGTTTTTTCTTTTTTAAAACAATTCTTTGACATATAACACCTACATGCTTCATCCTATTGTAATTATTTTTTTATAGAACCTTAATTTCATGAAATAATATACTCGTGTAAAATTTGAGCGCAATCGAATAATTATTTCTTATGAAAATTGCAATTTTACGACTTTTTTCTTTTTTTTAAATTACGTAAAAATTACGATTTATTAAAAAAATTAAGTTAATTTTTAATTTAATTTAATTTAATTTTAAAAAAATCTTCGACTAAGTAATGATTTTTTCACAGAACAACAGAAAATCCGCGTAACACAATGCAGCTCAATGCACCAATTACGCTCATCCAACAACGCGGCGGGACTTAAGCGTTTTCCTAGTTAAACATTATACGTACTTATTAAGATGATCTTATCTCAAGTCATGAATCTTGACACTGCACAGCTGCTTTGCAAAGAAACATACAATATTAGCAGCATTAACCAGGTGGTATCTATAGAAGGCATATTTGGGGTCAAATTTGAACCTTGTTTGGTTTAAAAGTTGAAGATTTTACAAATGCATAATTCTGCTATTTTGATTTATTCATAATATCAACTGATAAGCTAAAACCTGCACTGGCTCATACCTCCCACGGCTCAAACCTCCCCACTCTCCCCTATGCTGAAAACTAAAATTACGGGTCTTTGGGCGCTCGCCGCTTTGTCGATGAAGTAGCAGTATCACTGTCTATAGAACGCCGTGAAATAATGAAAAACACAGAGTAACATGAACCAACCAGTCGATTGACACCCTTTCACTTTCTATCTGTCTTCACCTTTGGGGTTGAGATGGGCGAGCCTACTACACCCTCTGGTGGGTCCGTGTTTCCTTGTTCATTTCAAGGTTAACTCCTTGTCCTGCTGTCGGGCCCTAGCAGGAGATGAACCTGTTAAACCCTTCTTTTCTTTTCCTTCAACCTCTTCACCTGCAGCCAAGAGCTAGTATAGTACATGTGCCTGTGCCTGTGCCATAGCCAAGTGCTTGCAACTTGTAGTGACTTTTCCTTTCTGTTTTCTGATCCCAGTCACAATTAATAGGGCAGCCTCTCTCGTTGCCACGGGTCTTGGTTCAAATCCAGGTTAAGACATGGTTGTTATGTCGCCCAAGCACTAGAGTCTAGGAGGGAAGCCCCCTCACTGGTTGTGCTGTTGTGTGACTTTCCACCCTTCCTATCTCTAACCCTTCCTCTAAGTATGAATGAAGAGGCACCCTGGCCGAGCAACAACAGAAGGGGCAGCTTTTCTCTTGTTGCCAAGGGTCCTGGTTTGAATCCAAGGTAAGTCATGGATGTTTTGGCTCCTGAGCACTAGAGTTGGGAGGGAAGCCCCCGTACTGGTTGTGCTGACGGTGTGGCTCAGTGTGAATGGTGTTTGAAGTAACCTTGCTGATGATGACAACATGCATGCAGAATTTGCTTCTTGCGTGGCCCTACCACAGGTTTGGTTATGTCATGTGTAGTGAGTTTTGTTTGCATGTAGTTAGCTGATTTTTAGTGGCCACCATCTGCCTGATGAGTCCCAGAAGGACGAAACGCGTCGTGGATTAAGGTAACAACTTTAAATTAGCTGCAGTTGTCATCAGCAGGTGAAAAGTTTTGTCGCCCCCAGCCCTTCAGGCTGGGATTTATGTTCTCTTTGCATTCCCAACCTGTCAACCCTTCTCCAATCAGAGTATCAAATATGTTGATGCTTGGGGTCAGTCGAGGATTTATGTTAATTTATCATGTATCCATAGGGAGAAGAATGTGATATCAATCCAAAACAACGGCAAGGGGATCCCTGTGGTGATTCATAAGGGTGAAAAGATGTACGTGCCGACGATGATCTTTGGCCACCTTCTCACTTCTTCCAATTATAATGATGAAGAAGAAAAGGTCACTGGTGGCAGAAATGGATTTGGAGCTAAACTTTGCAATATCTTCAGTAGCAAGTTCACTGTTGAAACTGCTAGCAAGGAATATGGCCAGTGCTTCAAACAGGTCTGTATTTACTGCAGCCCTACCTATGGGCAGTGGGTACCCTCAACTATCCTGCTCGCAATTTGCGAGTGGAAACTGGTTGCTCTGCTAGTTGGGCAATTAATATTTACTAAATAAATATGGGTGTAGGGTTGGGACTTGACATCGGTTATTTGCAGGGCCAGGAGATTATGGAAATTGTTTTGCACAAATTTCGTATTTAAAATGTGAAAAAGCGGAAGTTGGGCAGGATTGTTGAAAAATGTACCAATACACATAAATTTGCTAAACATGTGCGTTTTTATTTTTATTTTTTTACATGCGGACTTGCATAGCTTCAGTAGGCTTAGGCCAATACAAAAGAAAGACCTTGTTGTCACTGTTTGTTAGACCTGGATCAAGGCCACACCCTGCCCATTATATCCCCAGGCCTTGGCAAAATAACTAGGCTTAGCCAAGGCCTTTCCTAACAGTTATCTTATGTAGGCCTAGAGTTACATAGGCAGGGGCCTACAATATAGCTCAGTAAATCTTAACCCAAATAGGCCCTAGGCCCTAACTTGGCTAGAGTTAAACAACAGGCAGGGGCCTATCATGGATGTTTGACTTGGCTAGGCCTAGGGGCCTACCCAGCCCAGGCTCTCCCCCCCAGTCAGCAAGTAAGCTTAGGCCTACAACCTAGCTCAGCCAAAATCTAAACCTAAATAGGGCTTGGGCTAGGCCCTAGCCTAGGCCTATAATATGAAGTAGTAGGGCCTATTTCATTGGAAATTAAAGCTTTCCTTCAAAACCATTTCAGTTGTATCCATTATAAACTCGAGCTTGTCCTCCCGCGCCTTTTTCTGGTTGCCCAGGGTGTCCTCTAGACGAATGTCACAACTCACAATATTTACAAAACAGGATGTTTTTCCCGCTTACGTAAAACCCCTTCTTAGAATAATGTTCAGCTCGCGAGGTAGCTGTAACTTTGATGTGTGTGCGACCCGTCTTTAGAACCACGCTGAAAGAAAACTTGCTCATGCAAAACGACAAGAAACGGCCATTTATGTTTATTTGGCGACTGTTAAAATCATTAGATGTTGACGTGGTCACGTCGATGCGTCAGTGCGACTTTAGCGCGCCAAGCGGCTAATCTATTGAACGTAGCGAGTTTACCGGGTGCGCCCAACAGATAGCGCCAACAGGCTGTGCAGCTCGCTCCAGCTGATCGGTGCTTTACGAGTGTGGTACAGTCAACGAGAAAAATAATGGACCTAATTTCAAATTTACGTAAAAATTGCCGGAAAAAACGATTTTTAGCCACAATTTTTTGCAGTTTTGTTGAATTTTGTAATTATATCGTCATTGATGGTAAATTTCGCGATTATTAACGAATTTCGCGACTCGTCGCGATTTTTAAATGCATATTTTTGGGGTCTTAACTATTATGTCTTGTACTCTTTTGAAAAAAAAAATACCTTTTTCATTATTTCGTGATTATTGCGATCTCCATAATCTCCTGGCCCTGGTTATTTGATTCAACATCAATGTTGGAGCAAAAATTTACTTTAGATTCGACATCAATTTGCAAAGGAAATATTACTTCTGATTTAAGAAACCATGTATTTTACTTTTTGCATTATTATATTAAACCTATTTGACGTGTGCGCGCTCATCATGCAGGGCCGCCTGTTGAGAGGCGACTGTAGTAAGGCACCCCTGCCTCCAACCACCTCCGGCCAATGGATTGCTCGGCTGACATGCTTTTTCTTTCCGGGTTGTTCACCCATGTAACGACCTGCCGTCCGCCCTCCATGTGCCGTGTTCGTTTTGTTTTCAGCAAGGCTCTTCTTGGATTTTTTAAAGTGTTTTGCTGGCGTCGACGCCGTTTCTTGTTGAGCCATTCCGTACGTAACGGACGTTACATTTTCACTACTAAAAAATATTCTGCCTTGCAATTATGTATAAGCTGTTCATATTATGGTTTCAAAGGTCTTCTGAAAATGTCATTTATATCAACAACAAAAATTTGTCCGGTTCAGACCTAACAAACGGACAAAAGTTGGGGGCTACACATTTTGTTTTATAACCGTAGAAGGTTCATTCTCCGATTTGAGTACAAAACGAGCATGTTTTAAAAAATCTCATTCTTGTAGACCTACCATGTTTCTGGGTAGGTACTTTTGGTAGGGCCTACACTTCTGGTGCATTGACACTTGAAAGTTGTTGTGCACTAATAATTATTAATATTACTAACCAATAACCATGTTTGTTTTATTTAGACATGGGGTTCCAACATGGCTAAAGCATCTGAACCAGTTATTAAGGACTACTTTGGAGATGATTATACAAAGGTTACGTTCTCTCCTGATCTAACAAAATTCAAGATGACAGAGCTTGATAAAGACACTGTGGATCTTTTATCTCGGCGTGCCTTCGACGTGGCTGCGTCGACTCGAGGCGTTAAGGTGTTCCTAAATGGCAAGAAGGTTCCGGTAAGTGTTCGTTGATTCTAGGAACAAGAGGTGCTACTCCCCAGTCCCCACCAACATTGGGTTGGGTAATTATAGAAAACTAATCTAAACTAAAGAGTTTATGTAGGCCTAAGTTCACTTCAAAATAATTGAAAAGTTTTTAGGATTCACTAAGTGGCAAAAAATACCTACCTACCTACGTACCGGTATATTTTGTTATAACTTTTAAAAAGTTCCTCTTAACTATAAATTGCTTTTACAATTGTTATGTCTATAGCTGAACTGATCTTAGTCCACCTATAATATGCAGGTGTTGTTGACCATTTGCCCCACACCAGCTCCAAAAGTACTTCCGTAATTTTGAATACTGATTACCTGGTACCTAATTAATTAGGTATTACTTGAGAAATGTAGACGATTATCGTATTATATACGCGACGTCATAGGCCCTACCACGATAATCTTACAATATTATTTTGCACTGAGTACTATTGTGATCAATCGATATTCCATTTTGTTATGGCAATTGGTATTATTGCCTGGCAATCACATTGAGCTAAACATAGGTCAACACTCAACAGCACAACCATAACTTGTAGTTGTGTTATGTTTCAGTGTTTTTTGGCCAGTGCACTAATGGTTGTCATTTGTTCCTTAACATTTCAGGTGAAAAATTTTGAAGAATATGTTAAACTTTACGTAAAAGGCAAAGAAGATGACAAAGGTGCACCTTTGAAGATAGTGTATGAAAATGTGGGTGCTAGGTGGGAAGTCGCAGCAACTCTCTCCGAGAAAGGTTTCCAGCAAGTCTCTTTCGTCAACAGTATTGCGACCACTAAGGGCGGTAGGCACGTTGACCATGTGTCAGATGCGATCTGCAAGAATTTAGCTGCTTTGATTACGAAGAAAAACAAAGGAAACAATCCGGTCAAGCCCTTTCAAGTTAAAAACTACCTCTGGGTCTTTGTCAATTGTCTAATTGTGAATCCAACCTTTGATTCTCAGACGAAAGAAAACATGACGTTACAAATGAAAAGCTTTGGTTCGAAGTGTGTTCTGTCCGAGAAGTTTTTAACTCAGGTGTCAAAATCTGGAATTACCGATTCAGTATTAAGCTGGGCTAAGTTCAAAGCACAAGAGAAAATCCAAAAGGTCAATGTGGGAAAAAAACAAACCAAGTTGACCGGCGTGCCTAAACTTGAAGACGCTAATGACGCTGGCACTAAACACTCGCTGGACTGTACTCTAATCCTGACTGAGGGAGATTCGGCCAAGTCGCTGGCCGTGTCCGGTCTGGGCGTGATAGGTCGGGACAAGTACGGAGTGTTCCCGTTGCGCGGTAAGGTACTGAACGTTCGGGAGGCGACCACGAAACAAATCCTGGAAAACATTGAAATCAACAATATCATCAAAATTATGGGTCTACAGTACAAGCGGAAGTACGAGAATCAAGAAGACCTCCGAACGTTGCGATACGGCCGACTGATGATCATGACAGATCAGGATCAGGATGGATCTCACATCAAAGGATTATTGATTAATTTCATCCATGCCAATTGGCCTTCGCTGCTAAAGATTCCCTTCTTGGAAGAGTTCATCACCCCTATTGTAAAAGCAACTAAGAAAAAGGAAGAGTTTTCATTCTATTCTCTACCAGAGTTCGAAGAGTGGAAAAATTCAAAAGAAAACTGGCATACCTATAAAATAAAATACTACAAAGGTTTGTACTTTTAACATTAATTTTACATTTAGGTCTAATTAATAATTATACACTTATTAGTATTGCTATAGCTTCTTCTTCATTTTTGGCTTAAAGGCCCTACTGGTCATTATTATCCATTTGTATTTTATGCTGGTTTTCCAGTTTAGTAGGCCTTCTATTCCTCAGTCATAGTTCATTCCAGGAATCTTGCCTTGCATAGCCAATTGTAACCAACATATACTAACTCTTTGCGAACAATTAATATCATAATTCATAAATCATAATAATATGTGAAAAGATATGCAAAATTAATATTTTATTTTTTTAAATTCTAAAAAAGAACATTTCTAACATGGGCTAATCAATCATCATATTTTGTTACAAACTATGCACAACTACCTATAAAATAAAACGTCTCGATAATCGTAAAGGTGATTGCATTTTCGATTGATAATGTTGGGGGGAATGTGTACATTTTTCCAACATAGGCCTGTACATTGTACAAGATTAGGTCTACCCAGATGTCTTAAAAATCGGTCAGAAATAATAAATAAATAAATAAATAAATAAATTTTATTTAGAGTCTGCCCACTCAGTTATATAACTGATTTTCAGTGGGGGACTTTAAATCAAAGCGACCAAGCCAACCCTGCAGGCTCCGACGCAATCGACGAGTGAGCGATAACCAACCAAAGATCGATATTATAAGATATATTAAATTATTATCTTTGAGCCACTGGGATTGCAAACTTTCAACTTATTCACACTAGACACTACAGTAATTGAATATTGGTCCGTGTAAGTAGGTACTCGGGACTGAAAATGTATCGCATGATGCCATTTTTTATTATTATAAATCAATCAAAATGTATTGGAATATTGATAATTGAGTGCATCCCTATTACCAACCATAGATATTTGGAATTACTGTATTGGACCGAATAAAGCACAATCTCGAATATAACACAACCCCCAATTTTTTGGAATCATTTCAAGAAAAAAGAAAAAATCAAAGAAATTTAAAATGTAGGCCTACAAGAAACATTTTTTTTACAATACAATGAATGAATAGCTTAAAGTTTCACTCTTACAACAAAACATTTTGAACAATGTTAGGGCCTAGTCCTATATTTTTTAAGCACAAGTTCACATAGGCCAACCACAGTTCAGTCTGATTTAGGGATGACTTCAATTGGAATTGATCATTGTGCCCTAAGAATCGATTCTCAAGTAAAAACTTTTTAAGTGTATATTATGCACAGTTATTTTGGTGGTCATTTTCCGCGGAACCCGTGATACGCGGCAATATTCCTGCGGTCTCTTTCCGCAGAGCCTGTGATGACGTCACCCGCCCAACCCGTGCAGGGTGTCTACAAGACTGGAAAAGTCAGTGAATTTTGATTTTTTTCCCTGGAATACTAGAAAGAAATGTAAAAAATCAATATTTTACTAATTTCAAAACCTTTTTTTTTGTTGCTGAAAATAAGAAATTCTCAATTTTAATAAAACAATTCTTAAATTATTTTGCCTTGTCTGGTGTAAAAATTCTTGCCAAAATCGACATTGAATTTATAAACAATTTTTCCTCCATTATAACGTGCGGGAAAGGCAAATTTTCAGCCTGGAAAAATATAATTTTCCATCTGGAAAGCCTGGAAAAGTCAAGGAATTTTGTAATGGAAAATTTGTAGACACCCTGCCGTGACTGGTTCGGCTGGCGTCGAGTGGGTGGGCGGGGCGATGCGCAGCAGTCGATGTGTGGGAGTTGTATTGCGGGTGGATTTCAAGTGCAAGAGCGCGGAAATAATGCACGTACCATTTTTGAGATTTTTATTTTCAGTAAAAAACATTGCGCTATATTCAGTCCGATACGGTACTTAGTAGTGTTTTTACCTTGTTCTAGGGTTGGGTACATCCAAGTCAAAGGAGGCCAAGGAGTACTTTGCCGACATGAAACGCCACCGAATAACATTCAACTACAGCGGGCCAAATGACGACCACCACATCATGTTGGCATTCAGCAAGAAGATGGCTGACCAGCGCAAGGATTGGCTGACCAACTGGATGGAGGACGCGAAACGTCGCCGGGAACTTGGCCTCAAGGAGCAATATCTCTACGAGAAGAACACCAAGACCGTCAACTACACGGACTTCATCAACAAGGAGTGGTGTTGTTCAGCAACAACGACAACGAGCGTTCGATCCCCAGCATGGTGGATGGTCTGAAGCCCGGTCAACGTAAGGTCCTCTTCACTTGTCTGAAACGAAACGACAAGCGTGAGGTGAAGGTCGCGCAGTTGGCGGGCTCGGTCGGAGAACAGTCGGCGTACCACCACGGCGAGGCTTCGCTCATGAGCACCATTATCGGTCTGGCGCAGAACTTTGTTGGCAGTAATAACATCAACCTGCTGCAACCGATAGGGCAGTTTGGTACGAGATTAACGGGCGGCAAGGACGCTGCGAGCCCCCGTTATATATTCACAATGTTGAGGTAAGTGTGGGATAATTTGTTAAATTTCTTAAACGACGACAATTTACATATTTAAATTAGGCCTGCCTGGGTGCCCAGAATTTTTTGTGCAAGTTCAAATAGAGTTTATTTCCATATTTTGAAGTTTATTTTTGCGCTGTTTTTCGACTTTGTATGAAATTGAAATCAAATTGGTTCAAATTCGAGTAGACTACTCCTCAGTGACCGTTTAAATATTTAACTTGAACACTATCTTACTACTAGGCCTAGCCTACCGAGGCCTACATGTTTTACTATTGTTTCCCACTTTTTGTAAGTTAGTTCCACAAAAATACCTTAGTCCAGGGTTGCCACCAAGAAAAAATAAAAATCCTGTTCGAGCACATAAAAATTCCCTGGAAATTCTTAAATGAATCGCTCAATTCCGTGAAAACCATTTTAATGCCTAAATGTACCTACCAATTAATTTTGATATGATATCGTTATATCAAAATGTAATTGTTTGTTAAAAAAAAGGGGGGGGGATTGAATGAGTGGACAGGCCTATTTTTAGTTTAATAATACCTATATTTATTATTTAATTTATTTAAGGTTTACCTATAAAAAATGCTTTTTATTAGGTCTACTAATATTTCGTTCAAAAAGTAATGAATACTATGTAGGGGTAGGCCCATTGTACTAGTTTCGTTTTGACCACTCAAATGTTTTAATCTCGGATTTTATTGTAAAATAATACCGTACGTGTATTGACATAATGGTCGCACCCCACTTTTTGAACTTGATATTTTTAAATTGTACCCGATGCCTGGTCTACATAAAATACCTTATGAATGATTTCTTTAAAGAAATCACCCAATTAAAGTATTAAAATAATAGGCTTAGGTAAGTAAGCCTAGCAGAAGTGTAGTTATGAGTACCGTAATGTGGGGTGAATAGGAACAGTTTCGTAAGTTAACATCTTGTTATTTCAACATGAATCATAGTAAACCAATGAGATTTTTTTAAATTATGGCTATGTGGTTCCTTTAAATAATTAGGGCTGTGCGAGTACTCGAATATTCGAGTACGAGTCGAGTTCACGGCGAGTTCGAACGAAGTCGAGTTTCATGTATTTTGAACTCGAATATTCGAGCGTCGGTAAAAACAGCATTTTCATTTACCGACCCGTCAAAAGTTACGTGTTTCGTCCGTTAGATAGCAGCATACGCGGCAAAGATCGTGATACACGATAGTCGAACTCCTTCTGAGGTGAAGCTCGTTATGATTGGCCGGCTGAACTTTAATACGTCACATGCGAGCGTTGATTGGCTGTCAGTTTTGAAATCATTCACGTCTACCGTGTATCACCACTTTTGTGTCCGAGATGTATGTTGTTGACAACAAAAATGGCCACGATTCACGAGGAGAGAGCAGAGCAGACAGATGATTCGTAAAAATATGCGGCGGACTAGGCTAGGCTTAGGCGTAATTTCTTCTCTAAAGCATAGGCCTAGCATAAAATACAATTTTGAAATATTCATGAGATGGAACACTTGTCACAATGCAGGTAAACATTCAAACAACACACGGCGTGACAGTACCAGTGACAACAGGTAGGCCTAGGCTAGGCCTAGTAGCCTGGCCAGGATTTCTTCTGGCTAAGATTAGGCCTAGGCCCTAGCTAGGCTTACAAACTCAGATCGCCATACCAAAATGCACCCAGCACTAGACCTAGGCCTGTACAATAGGCCTAGACCTAGCCTATGGCACCCTTCAAAACCAAGGTTAGTTGTAGGCCTAGCTAGGCCCTAGGTCTCCATAACCAAAAATATTTAACCCAGAAGATAGGCCTAGGCTTTAAAACTGAAGAATTTGTTTGATACCTAGGCCTAGTAGAAAGTATGAAATGGAGAACACATTTTCTCAATTTGGAAATAAACTCGATTTAAAAAAATATTAAAAAAAAAAAAAATTAGGCCCTAACATCATTATAAATTAATTTTTAAATGAACTCGAATTGAACTCGAATTGAACTCGAAAACCGAACATTTGACTGAACTCGAACTCGTACTCGACTCGAATTGAAATCTCCTGTTCGCACAGCCCTATAAATAATATAACCAACCATTAACAGAGTATATGAATATTTATATTTTATTTATATTTTTATATTGTGCATTCCTATTCACCTCCATGTGGGGTCAATAGGAACAGGGATATAAATATGCCTGAAAATACATATAGATATGCTAGCTGTTCCTATTAACCCTAGCCAGGGGTCAATAGGAACACAAATTACATTTAAAAAAATATGTGTTGATAAAGAAGTCCTACGTTTATAAGATATGTAACTCTTGCCAGATAAAGAGAAATGACAAAGTTTTATCAGCTCTCTTAAATGTGCCAATGCTTTTCATAACATTGAGGCTGATTTTCTATTATAAAGGCTGCGGTTGTCAAGTTTAGTCTATTTTTAGAGGGAACTGCAAAATGTAGTGTACCAACTACAGAAAACCTTATGTGAGCCGTTTAAAAGGAGCGTCAATTACGAATTTAGTATTATTTAGAGGAAGTTTTGTTCCTATTCACCCCATGTTACCGGTAGTTAGAAGTTTGAAGCAGTCCGCTTCACAAAAAAATGGTTGCTATCATCAGCTGCAGAATACTTTTTGCAGGTTTCATTTAATTAATTTGAATCTATTAGTACATACAGAGGAAGATGCAAAAAGTTAAAAACTGCTGTGAAAAGCCTATTTTTTTAAATTGACAATATTTTTTGTAGGGAATTAATGGCAGAAAGAAAAAATAATCTTGAAACATATTGTGAAAAGAACTTAAATCTACTATTTTCAAACACCTCTAATGACGACTGATAATGTGTACCTTTTCCGCAGCCCTCTCACTGAGTTAATCTTTCACCCTCATGACGAGCCGTTGCTGGCGCATCAATATGACGAAGGCCAGAAAATTGAGCCCGTGTGGTACTTACCGATCATCCCTATGGTGCTGGTGAATGGTGCCGACGGAATCGGTACTGGCTGGATGACCAAGATCCCCAACTACAACCCGCGAGAGATCATTACTAACCTCAGAGCAATGCTTGACGGGGAAGAACCAAAAGTAAGTAGGTCTATGTACTGTAACTGTGTTTTACTTTAGTTTGTAAAACGACAAACTTATTGAAATGTTAATGCCAAACCGTTTTGTGGGGATGAGCAAACGTGTGTATCTTACTTCTACATGTGTTCCTACACGTGGGCTGTCTGTTCGTGAACACGTGTACTATGTATATTTTGAGATACGGAGAGAAAAAATGTTTTTACAATGAAATTTGTCTCTTGTATTGTTGAATTGAATTAATTCCCAGCAGGGGCGGCACGTGTATAGGTGCACGCGCACCCCCAAATATCTGCGCGAACTAAATTCCAAATTTAAGGTTCGAAGCAAATCTCGTAATATTCCCAATAAATCGTTGGATTGTTTGCATGGATATTTTGGCCGGCCCAAAGCAAGGCATATTCGGCAGGAGTCATTCTTCAGTAGGTAAGTGCTGCCACCGGAGGGTGCTCTCCGAATGTGAGTTCATTTTTATTATTGTTTTCTACAGTCGGCATGGCAGAACGAGCCCCGGGCCATCTTTTGAAATCACGTCTGAAAAAGGTTGGTGGATCGCTCAAGCGACTGGGTCAAAACCAGTTATTTCAATTCAATGCCGTGGTATTTTGCTCGCAGGCGCAGCATTCATTCACCCCCACAAATACAATCCGCTCAGTAGCTAGTGAAAGTTGTTGCGACAGGGTTGGTGAAGTGAGCAAACAGTGTTAAAATTATTATCGTGCCGTGAAGTGAAATCATAATATGACTTCGGTAATAAGCGATCTAAAAATAAACAGTTTTTTAAAACGACCATTGGACGAAAAATTAGAAATGGACTTCATTTTAAAATAAATATACGATGTGATGTTTGAGGCGCGTGTCGGAGGAGATGAAGGGACATTATTCGGGTATGTAATATTTTAATCAACCATATAATAATTAATTTTTTGGATGGTTTCCCATAAGTAACAATTACACAGGGGAGTTTTTCCCGAAAAATAAATTAAAAAAATATACTCTTAAGTCGTTTTCCAGGTACTTCAGACCATTAGTATCTGAAAAAAAATTTTCGCCTCCGGCGGCTGGGGCTGCGCCCCAGACCCCTTTGTTTCCCGCAGAATGAGACTTCGAAATTATGTGCACCCCCACGATGATAACTCACGAGCCGCCCCTGATTCCCAGCCATTCAAAACGGGTTTTTCCACTCGCGATCTATTTCACGAGACAAACAATCAATACACACTACACAGTGTCATTTTACCCCTCACACTCCCACTCCCACTCTCGCGCGTAGCCGGCCGCCGTGATTATCTCGTAAACAATGCTGACTACACTAGTCTTTTGCAGCGTATTTGTGAAGGTCGTTCTCGTTCTCAACCATGCCACCAAGTCATCAGCAAACAGGGTAACATCCACACCATCCATTGTCTCCATCTCCACCTTGTTATGGCCATGTCATCCATCATTATTATGAATAACAATGGTAACAACACACTTCCAGGGCTCGAAAATTCCTATGCCCGAGTTGCCCGGGGCAACTAACACTCCAGGCACGGGCAACTATAATTTATAGTTAGTTGCCCGTACGGGCAACCAACAAATTCGGTTAAAAACTCGAATCGTGTAAGATTTCACAAAGTAGAAACCTACTTTATCGACAGGCGACAGACGCTCGACGTAGTTCCAAGTACTTGCCACAGGCTGCACCACACACCACTACAATCGCATTTCAATCGATATCGACCTTTCGACTTTACCCATAATTCACTGCTGTTGAGAAAATGGAGATCCGAGACTTGTTTACCTTCTCCGTTTCGTAAAATTCCAACCATTTTTGACACTTTTAAACTATTGCGTAATATTGAACCATTCTTTAATTTTTGGAATGTACGGAACTTTTTTAACTGTAGGCCTAGTGGAGTAGCTTCAACGTCTCTGACTACGCCTACTTTAAGCCACTCACAATTAATGAAGATGAGATAGGCCTAGGCCTAGCTAATGAACCTGTCAAAAAGGTAAAATACTAGGAAAACGCTTAAGTCCCGCCGCGTTGTTGGATGAGCGTAATTGGTGCATTGAGCTGCCATGTGTTATGCAAATTTTCTGTTCTGTGGAAAAATCATTATTAAGTTGAAATTTTTTTTTAATTAAATTAAATTAAATACAAAATTTACTTCATTGTTTTAAATTTGTTTTTAATTAATCGTAATTGTAAAAAATAATCGTAAAATTGCGATTTTTATAAGAAATAATTTCTCGATTGCGCTCAAATTTAACACGAATACATTAATTCATAAAATTAAGGTTCTGCAAAAAAATCATTACAATCGGATAAAGGTAAAGCATATTGTTTAAAAAAAGAAAAAACCGTAAAATATCGATTTTTATGATAAATGTTTTTTCAATTGCGCTCAAATTTCACGAAAATATCTAAATTCATAAAATAAAGGTTCTGTGCAAAAATCATTAAAATCGGATAAAGCATGTAGGTGTTATAAGTCGAAGAATTTTTTTAAAAATTGAAAAAAATCGTAAAATTGCGATTTTCATGAGAAAAAATTTTCCGATTGCGCTCAAAAACGTGGCAGTTCTGAGTTCAGAGATTTCGAAGGTCTCCATAAAATTTCATCGCAATCGGAGTATCGGTTTAGCCGGAATCGTGTGGACAAACAGACAAAAATACAAAAAAAAAGAAAAAAAAAAAAAACATTCCGGATTTTTTTCTCCAGTGTAGTAGAATGGAATCTTCACTTCGCTCGCTACGCTCATCCAATGACCGAGAGTATGATAAAAAGCGGGTGTGTAAAGTTAATGACTCGCGGCTATTGTTAAAATGAAGAAAATTGTCGTACATATATTAAAATAAAGAACATTATTGTGTCAACCTTGAATTGAGTCTGGGCAAGTAGATTTTTTAAAATTTGTCAAGCTGGGCAAGTAGATTTTTTAAAATTTGTCAAGCCCTGACTTCCATGCCATACCTGTTTTATTCTGTGTGGTTATGCATTGTGAATGGTCATTTTATCCTCCAAACCTGTGACAATAGAATATTTTCTGTTTGGAGGATCTGTTATTTGGTTTGTGCATCTTATGGACAGGCTTTGAACGCAAAGAAAAGCTTAGCGTCTTAGTACCGGCCCTGTCATCAACATTAGTAGGCTGCGACTGAATGACTAGCTCATATATATAGCTAGCAGGGCTGTCATGGCCGATCTAATGTCAACTAAATGTCACTTTCATCAAATATTATAAATTACGTAAAATTAGGACCATGTATTGTTTTATCATAATTATGTAAACCATAGGGTTGTTGATGGATGAAAGGACCCAAGAGAGATACAATTTGTGGATAAATGCAGTGTGGAGGAAGAATCAAAAGCCTAGCTTGCCCTAGCTAGGCCTAGGCCTGGGCACGGCCGTGTGTGGATCTAAGCATTTACATCTAGGCGCCTTACTCTAGGGCCGGTACTACGGTGGCGCTACGAGCGTCAGAAAGTGGCAGTGTAAAGCTCAATCGGGAGACAATTATACCAGCACAACTAGAGCAGACAGTGCCAAGTGAACGTTATCACTCTGTGTCTCCTTCCTTGCAGCCAATGTTGCCGTGGTACAAGAACTTCAAGGGGGAGATCCAGGAACTAGGAGACACGCGCTACATCATGTATGGGGAGGTATCCATCATCAACGAAGAAAAGATTGAGATTACGGAACTTCCCGTCGGCGTCTGGACTCAAGTCTACAAGGAGAACGTTCTCGAGCCCATGCTCAATGGCGCGGAGAAATCTCCTGCAGTCATCCAGTAAGTAACCCACGGACCAATGGGAATAGGGCAAATACTAGTTATTGGCTCGTCCAGGAAGAATCTTGATTTATATAAAACTTTACATTGTTGTCAATTAAGCATAGGCCTACCTACATGGACAGGACAACCCTACAGTCTAGATATTTTCAATATTTTATGTTGATCTGTAGGGCTTTGTGAAACAGTTCAGAACCGAACTCAAACTTTCTACCAAACAAGGCGCTGCCACCTCGGACGTGGTATAAGTCGCTAAAAGTCTAAACTTGCATTCTAATGCGGTGTATTTGGATCTATCGATACAACAATCGACCTCGCTCGGACAACTTTCAAAATAGCGGATATTTATATTCCTATGCATATTTTAGGAGCATTTAAAATCACACAAAACGAATATCGATGTTAATGATTGATTCCAGCACATTTTCTTTAGGTTTAGTTTTAGTGCTATAATCATAATTTTTCGACCGAATGTATAAGATACAGTCAAAAGTCTTTACAACGAACGTCATTATTACGAAATTATCATTTTATCGAAAAATTAAAAAAAAAAATTCCCTATGTTTCTAATGTAGGATAGTCATGTCATTACAATGAAAAATAACATTAACGAAAAGATCATTTGAACGAACTAATGTTTTCGCCCATGACTATAATGCAACATTGTTACAACGAAAATTTTGTTTTGAATAGAGGGTTTTGTGGAATTCCCAGTCAAGGAATTGGCTTGTTCACGCAAAGCTCCACGCAGATCGCGCCACTGCACTAACCCCCAAAATCAGCGTCCACTAGATACTTATTCCGAGCTGCTGGTTGGTATCTAGTGGACCCTGCCCAAAGACCGTGGCGGTGTTTGAAATAAACTATGTATAGCAGGCTCTGCATTGTCAAATCTGTATGCTTCCTCGATTGTTTGTTTACGTATTGTTTTACCATTCCTTCTTTAATCAATGGTTTTACGTAAGAAGTCGTACGGCCTATTTCAAGTAATTTTATTCAATAGCATATTTTGTTTGTTTAAACTTTTAAACAATGAAAACGTGAATGATAGGAAAATTAAAATAAGAGCTGAAAGCACATGGCGCCGTTGAAGTCTAAACCTGGGGCCTAGCACTGTTATTGAGATTAGACCTAGGCCCATAAAGAAATCTTAGGCCTATCAATATCATGGTATTATAAATTAGCAAGTATAGGCCTAGGCCCTACTTGCATACGCCTCAGCAAAGCCTAGGGCTTAGTCCTAGCCAGTGTTGATTTGTTGACATGAGAGAGGTTACGTAGGCAGGAGGCCAAATAAAGACACAATTGTCAGTATATTATGTGTGATTGTATTTATTTGTAGTAATAAACACGACAGTATGCCCTCCTCTCTCCTTACACGAATACACACAGCAATTGGGCATTTTGCTTTCAACATAAAACTATGCAAACTAACAGTAAAAACAGTAGGCCAGGGTTGCCACCAAGAAAAAATAAAATCCTGTTTGAGCAGATCAAAAATCCTTAGAAATCCTTAAATGAAACACCCAAATCCTTAAAAATCCTTAAAATGCCTAAATGTACCAATTTCGATACGATATCGATATATCATAATGTAATTGTTGTAAAAAAATTGAATATATAATTTTTTTATAGAGTAGGTAGGCCTATTTTTAATAAATAATTTTTTTTTAAATGTATAAAGAGTCTACCCACTCAGTTATATAACTGATTTTCAGTGGGGGACAGTAAATCAAAGCGACCAAGCCAACCTGTAGGCCCCGAATCAATCGGGGAAAAAAATGATTCGAGGCCAAATAGGGTTGATAGAATGATAAGGTATAAATGCATTTTTTACGATCTCACAACCGCGTTTTATGACCCGGCACCTCCACCATATGCACCAGCCAGGTTAATTTAATTGAGACTACCTACCCGGCACCTCCACCAAAATTCCGAAATTTTGCATTTTTGGTGTAAATTTTGATATTTATACATCGAAAATATTCCCACTTATCAATATCGCATTGAAATATAGATTTTTTGACCAGCCCTAGTTAAAAACGGCGTAAAACGTAAATTTTTTTTTTTTTTTTTTTTTTTTTTTAAATCCGTAAATTGGACTTAAAATCCGTGTATCCGTTTTGCACCCTCAAAATCCGTTAAAACGGATAAAATCCGTAAAAACGGCAACCCTGCAGTAGGCTGCTGACAGCTATGAGCAGCCATGACACCCGCAAGTTGGGCTATCACCGCCGTCTACACTCTACATCCGCCTTTACAGGCATCCAGACGGCGGTGGGGGGTTAGTACAATAGCGCAGCGTGGTGAGTAAAAGTCGCAGTGAACAAGCCAATTGGTTTTTCCGCCGAGCTATCGCCTTTACGCGAGCCTGCAAGAGCTGCACGGACAGTAAAGAGAAGTATTACCCCTCTTCTCCCTCACTCGCCGGCCGGCCACTTCACCAGACCCCTCCCCGCCCACCGGCAGCTGCCGCCTACGAGACTGTTACCCTTCCCCTTCCACTCGTGCTGCCAGTGACACGGCTCTCGCTCTCCTCTCTCGGCCGGCCTGCCAGCTCAGACACTACACATTCTCTCTCAGCAGCGCCGTGTTTTTCTTACGCGATAATAATTGCAAGATCATTGTTTTTAATAAATGATGCTGTCAATACAACACTTGTTAAACTGAGGCGCAAGTATTAAATGAGTTGAGTTGCCGTGTCTTATTCTCTGAAAAAAAAACCCCCGCCGCTAACCGTGTTGCAACAGCTGAGCCGAATTCGACCTTGGAGATCCCGACTATTTCCTAGGGACTTCTAGGATGCAGTTCAATCGTCGGTGCAAGTGCTCTCGTCGCAAGCATGATTCGAATTCGTAGAAAATATTGTTCACATAGTAAATGAAGAGGTACAGGGAAATCTGATCTTCATGCACGAGCATTGATCGATATCAACGTGAAAAATACTTAACATCTTGAAACACAAGTACAGCGCGGGCGATGGGGGCACAGCGACCATGAAAACAGATAACTTGACATTTCATTCACCAAGCACGTGCATGGTCAGCTGTGAGCTCTCGACCCGACGAGTAGATTGTCGCGCCTCCGATTCCCGTGGCTGTCTCTCACACTCATGGCTTACGCACCTAGCGAGAGCAGGCCTGCTGCCTGCATCACGCGGATGCAATGCGGGTTGCGGACAGCGCGAGCTGCAGGCGCGCAGTGACGAGCACGCTCCCGAGCGTGTTACAGGCCTCGCAGTGGCTGCATTGGTATTCTGGGGATCGAGGATCTTGTTTTTAGCGAAAATAAAATGAATGATCATTTTAACGAAATAATCGCGGGATCCCCTGGCGTTCGTTGTAATAACTTTTGACTGTAGATGGTGATCTATGTTGGCCTAGGCATTCACGCTTATTTTTGCTGCGTGAAAGATTGCAAAAAGCCTAGGCCCCTGGCCCCGGTAAAAAAATTAATTTTATGTGCGTAATTTTAACTTGAGAACGATGAATGTGATGTTGATGCTACGCGTATATTTTATCCATGATTTGTCCTTTGAGTGATGCTCATTGCTACTAGGCTACCGCTAGGCCCTATATCCCTCTATGAATGAAGTCAAAAGCTGTTTATTGGAGCTAACAATTCCACTTTTTTGCCGATACCGATTTCAATTCTTCACCGATGCAGATTCTTTTTCACTCTTGTCAAAAAATGGTACATGAATAGTAATTAATAATTGCGCTATAGTTGTTCATTTATAAGTTTAATTATATTGAGTACTCAATGTGAGGAACCTCTCCCCCCCCTTTCATTCCCCTACCTGTGGCTGGTTCTGACCAGCATGGGACTTTCCTCCCCATATCCCTTAGGCTAGAGTGGTGCATTATGAGTATGACCTAACTTTTGATGTGCCCTTAATCCAAATAAACTCTTAACTATTTCCAATAATTTACCATTAATGCTTGCTTCTTCCTTCCCAGGGACTATAAAGAATACAACACGGACACAACTGTCCGTTTCGTGATTCGAGCTAGCGAAGAGACTTTGGCCAAGGCCGAGAGAGAGGGTCTCCACAAATTCTTCAAGTTGCAGAGTACGACCACGACAACATCAATGGTAACTAGAAACTATTGTATATCACTAAATATAAGAGGTTTGGTTTTAAATTGAAAAATCCAGGTTTGCTTACCTTGTAAATTTTATGACATTACTGCAAAATGTGCATAATGTGCTTTCTCATGTTGATAGGTTTATTTTTTTAGTACAACCTTGCTATAACAACCTTTATTAATACTACGATCGCGGTTGTACGACATTTGTTTGTGGACATTCCTACAAATTCCCATATATGGTTCTAACTTAACGCAATAAAATGGGTCACTCTCATTACTACGACATCTGACGGTTTGAATGAGGGCCTGGAGTAACAAAAACGTTTGTAAAATTCGTAGATCACAAAAACTTTATTTATTACTCACTCGCAAATGGCTTAGAAAGTGGAAAATTTTAATTTCAAGGGTCTACTCATAAACGCCCCCAGCTGTGGCCGGATTCCTTTGTGTTCGTGCGGTCACTTGAAACCCGAGATAAGATAACATTGCATCATAAATTCCTTTCCCACACAACTTGAACAGTCTGCCAGGCCAGCTGGATCGAACGCCCACTTGTTACCCCTCCTCTCAGTTGGTCTCCCCCTCTTATGCGCACCGGTCTCCGCGCACGCCCCACAGCCTCAGCCAGCTACGACAAGTTACATCGCCGCAACTCTCTCTCGCATTCATACGCAAACACACAGTTGCTGGCAATGGCGCTTTATTAGGGCTGTGCGAGACTAGAATTTTTAAGTCGAGCCGAGTATTAATAAAAGCTTGATTTTTTAGCCGAGCCGAGCCGAGACTTTTCAAAAAAAAAATTTTAAAATGAAAAAATTAAATTAAATTAAAAATGGTTAGGCTACATATTTTCTAGGGATGTCATCGGGTACCCAGTTCTAGGAATTACCCGGAGCCGATTATAAGATCAGGGTATTTTTCGCGACCGTTTTTAGGCTAATTCACGGGTTTATTATTTTACGCGCTACGTCGATGCGATCTTTCCCGCGGAGCCTGCCCGCTGCCTGCAGAGTCGATAAAGAAGACCCGGGGAAACTTCTTTGTCGACTCTGCTAAAGAGTAACTCGAGTTGACAACAGAGCGCGTTGTAAGCCAACACGTGTCACCTGCGCGAACTACGTGCGCGTTCGGTCGATCCAACCAACTTAACTCACAGCTGACGAAGAACAAAGATGGTCGGTGTGGAACTAGTTGGAAGAAGAATTATTGCGATGTGATCATGTTTCAACGATCACGACGCATTGGATTGTTTTTCCTTGGCTTATCTTCTTTCTTTCCTAGGCTTATTTTGCGACGAAAGCTTCAGCGCGGGCGATAGTGTGATAGGTTTTCCCACATGAGAGAGAGAGAGACACGTTTGCATTGTAGGCCTAGGCCTATCGCATTCTACTGCGTCGACCGTCGAGTCGACTGTTGATCGCTGGCTCAGGCTGCCGCATTCTTCCGCAAAAGTCTTTGTTGACAAGACTGTCTGTCGAGTGTTGATGAAAATGAGCGCGTGTACTGCGTGTTTTTGTAGGCTCGGCTCGAATAAATTGAGCATAAAGCCAAGCTCGGCTCGGCGCGAGCTCAAAACTGAAGCTCGAAAAAGCTCGAGAAATCGAGTACTCGCACAGCCCTACGCTTTATTGATATTTTATTCCTCTTCAGTAAATATTTTGTTTTATCATGAATAATAAATAAAGTGATACATGTAAGACTACTATTATTTGGCATTTGTATACATATTTGTATGTTTTTACATATTAAGTTGTATTGGTTAACCTAAGTACAGTAAAACCCCTATGGATCGTTCCCGGATCGTCCGTTTTCCCGCCATGATCGCTATATTTGAAAAGTTTTTGCAAAAGTCCCATTTACACAATGTTAAAAATTCCCGCATCTATCGTTCCTCAATCGATCGTTTTCCTCGCTGTACCGTTCAAAATGTTGTGTTAAATTGTTAAATTTACCCTAATGTATCGTTTTCGCCTTTGATGAACACCGACCGACGGACGAAGCACTATTTCCTGCAAGACAATACATCATCGACTGCGAGCGCGATGTTTTGTAAGCTGTAGTCAGGTTCACTTCACCTCCCCGCCTGCCGGCAGCTGCCTACTAGACCGGTTACCCCTCCCCTCCCGCTCGCGCTGCCAGTGGCACGGCTCTCTTCTCTCCTCTCCTCTCTCGGCTGGCCGGCCAGCCTGCCTGCCTGCCTGCCTGCCAGCCAGCTCAGACACTTCACATTCTCTCTCAGCAGTGCAGTGCCGTGTATTTTTTACGCGAATGCAATAATAATAATTACAAGATAATTGTTTTCAATCAATGATGATGTCAATACAACACTTGTTTTAACTGAAGCGCGAGTGTTATATAAGTTGAGTTGCCGTGTCTTATTCTTGGATATAACACTGCCGGCTGCCCCTACCAGCTAGCCGTGTAGTGTACTGCGACATTTGAAGCTGAGACGATCTCGACCTTGGAGACCCGGACCATTCCCTAGGGACTTCAAGGATGCAGTTCAGTCGCCCGTGCAATTTTCTCTCATCGCAAGCACGATTCGTAGTAAATATCGTTCCCAGAGTCAATGAAGAGATACAGGGAAATGTGATCTTCATGCACGGAGCATTGATCGATATCAACGGAAAAATACTTAATCTCCTTTAAACACAAGTACAGCGCGGACAATAGGGCGCAGCGACCGAGAAAACAGATAACGTGACAATCCATTCACCAAGCACGTGCATGGTCAGCTGTGAGGTCTCGACCCGACGAGTAGATTCTTGCGCCGCCGATTCCCGCGGCTGTCTCTCTCGCACTCATAGCTTACGCGCCAACACACCCGCGCATGAATCAACACTTGTCTATCATCGTTGTTGATTTTTATTTTTTACCTCATTAAGACAAGCTTTTTATTTTCTTTACGTACAACAATTATTATATGACTGTCTTCTGAAAGTCGTAATAGATACTTGATATATTATTATCCAGATATTTTGAGTAGGCAATGAATTAAACTGATAATTTTCAAAATTCATTTTTTTTTTATTTTACTCAATTTTAGGCATATTACATCGTTTTTTTGTAAGCTACCCTGAAAAACGATACATAGGGGTTTTACTGTAATTCATAAATTCATTAAATTGATGTTTTTATTTATATTTTGATAAAACGACGATCGTGATATAACGACGTTTTCCCTCTCTATCCTGAACGTCGTACTATCAAGGTTGTACTGTATATCCTGTGTAGGAGGCCTAACAGTTTTGGAACCGGAATCGGTACCAACCATTCTGGGGAGTTTGACCCTTCTCCTATTTTATGCCTAGTATCTATATAGGTAGAGGTAGTGAAAAATGGTGATAACAAAATTCGCGAATTTTTTTAAATGTCCTTTTTATTGCCTAAAATGTAATATTGTCGACGAATTACATCATTTAGTGATGGAAAAAACTAGGGCTGCCCAACAATATCGATAATTCGATACAATATCGATATGAAGGAAAAAAATCGATATCGATATGAAAATGTATATCGTTTGATTAAAATTTTTTTTTTTTTTTTTTTTTTTTAAATAAAGAAATGGTTGGTGTGGCAGTGAATTATGGTTCTGCAGCGCTGTTTCCTTCCCCCCCCCCCTCCCACGCCACCAACTACATATTGATAAGTCAGTTTGGCTTCGGGCCAAGACTCTTGCTGCTTTGTTTTGTTTATCTTATCAGATAAGATAACAAGAACACATGTGTAATCTCATTCATATCAGCAAAGCATAAGAGGCAGCTCAAGTTGTTACACTAGAGTAGTGTCCAGACAGAGTCAGGGAGAGAGAGGTAGAGACAGAGAAGTCAGTTAGCTTCTATCTCTTCGCAGGGCCGCCGCAAGTATTGTTGTGATTGTTCTTCATGGGACGGACAGTGGCATGTCTGTATTGCCGGCGGGGCCTTGGTTACGCCCGAAGAACGTAATAACACGTTAAAAAAAAAAAATCCAAAATTTTTTTTTCCAAAAAAAAAAACGATATCAATACCGGTACTCGATTTGAAAAGTTCGATATCGAAACGAATATATCCCCTCACGATATCGATATGATGTTTTTTATCGTTGGGCAGCCCTAGAAAAAACACATTTTGAAAACGCGAATTTCGCGAAATTTCGTGTATAGCGCGAAATAACGAACGAAATTACATCAAACTGGTCAAAACGCGAATTAAATCGCGAAATTGGACCTTTTAGTGTGCAAAATGTAAAGTGATGTGGAGGTGCCGGTCCAGTTTTGGTGGAGGTGCCGGTCCAGACCGAATATTGCGCGCGCGGTAGGCGGGGTACCGTGATGTCACGGGCTTCACGGAAATATACCTCCAAAATAACGGCGCGTATCACGGCTTCCGCGAAAATAGTATACCAAAATAACAGTGCGTACAATTTTTTTTAGTGATTTTTTTATTTTTTAGTAACGTTTTTGACAATTTTTTTGAAATCGCGAAAAACGCGAAATTTGGGTTTTTTAAAACGAAATTTGGGTTTTTATATCACCATTTCTCATTACCTCTATCTATAGGCCTAGGCCTGACATGAAATAAATATTTTCCACTGGCATATCAACTCTTCTCCAACGTAACTTGTGCTGCTTTGTAAGCCTATACCTGATCCCCAATTGTAACTCTAATTTCTCTTGCATGTTCGGCTCTAGTGTGTGTTCGACGACAACTGCTGCATGAAGCGAGTCGACTCCGTGCTGGAAATCATGCAAAAGTTCTACGATCTCCGTCTGAGCTTCTACAACAAGCGCAAAGACTACCTGGAGGGCATGCTTCACGCCGAGGCCTTGAAACTGTCGAACCAAGCGCGCTTCATCATTGAGAAGTGTAACGGAACACTCGTGATTGAGAACAAAAAGAAGAAACTCATGATGGAGGAGTTGAAGAGGTCCAAGTACGATCCCGACCCCGTCAAGGCTTGGAAGATGAAACAGAACAAGGAGGACGCAATGGTAAGATATTATTCAAATTGTACGAGTTTTAAAATTCCTTCCAAGTGCTATGAAATGTTTTTTTACTTGTATGCCTACTAATATATGAAGTGGTAGACTTGACCTACTTGCCCAAGTGGAAAAATGAAACAAAATTTTTGATGCCCAGAGACAATTCCAGGTTGCACAATAATTTGTTTTATTTCGTACCATGCTGCCGGTCGTTAGCTTTAAAGTTTAAACTTTAAAGCCCTGTTACACTATTAGTTATTAATTTGTTGACAAGACTACTTTCTGTGTACCTCTATTACTACTAGGGATGACATCGATTCCGATCAATCATTGTGACCTAAGAATCGATTCCCAAGAAAAAACTTTATAATTGTATGCACAGTTATTTTAGTGGTCATTTTCTTTGGAACCTGGTTACGGGGCGATATTTCCGCAGTCGTTTGCCGCGGAGCCCGTGAAGGCGTGTCTCGCCCGCCTCGCGCCATGGAACGATGTATTTCTCAACGTTGCGTCGTCGTCTGTTGACCGTACTGTCCGCCTTTGTGTACGATCGGCGTCTGGCTGGAGAGGGAGGGGCAGTAGACACGTGATTCACCGCTCTGCCACGCTCCAAAACACTACGCGCGAACGTTTTCAAACTGTCTAATGAGGAATCGATTCTGCCATGTCATCCCTAGTACCTGTGTGACTGTGTCACTTCCATCAACTGTTGACGAGACTTGGAACATTCTGTCGAAAGAACTGCCACCTCAAAAGTTTTTCATACCAAAATAGAATAATAAATTTTTCTTTGATGTTGATGTCTAAAAAGTATCGACATCGCAATGTGACACTGGTACCCGGTAATAATTATTTGTCTTTGATGTTTCCATTTTTCATCGAATTCCGTCCACACTTAACTAAAAAAACATTCAAGTGTGTCGCTCTTTTGTTCAGTCAATAACATAAATGTAATATATACGTTGTTTGATATGCAGCTTACCCAGAGACGCAAGACCTTTTCCTCAATATTTTCTTGACAGTGTTGAAAATGTCTAACTCTAACATAATATTAATATGTGTTTGGTGCTTTCGACCCAGGCTGCATTTCACCTGCACACACACACACACCTACTTTCTAATTTTATGTAATTTCTCCTCCACCTTGGTATGTCTTTCTCAAGACATCGGGAGCGTCGTGGGAGGTAGGGTGTTCAATTTACAAGGCCGTATCGCAACATGGATTGTGTCATTTTAGTAGTTGGCTGCAATTACAGCACGGAACTTTGGTTGATGATTTTGGATGCAAGGATTTGCCATTTCCCCTTTTCTAATGTTGATTTCATCCCTTCTCTACCTCATTGAAAATGATGAAAGTTTCCCAACTCTGCCTCTTTTTTTGTTTTGTAGTGTAGTATTCATAAAATCAAACAAGTTTCACTGTAATGGTGTAGGCTTAAGCCTACTTGGTTCTTCTCTAGTTGGAACATTGAGCTTCTATCCCAGATGTGCTAGACCCAAATGTGGATATGCCTCTCCATCTGAATGTATGTTTTCATTATTTGTTATGTAACTGCATGTGATAGTGTTGTCTACCTTACACATGTGATGCTTTTGCCAGAAATGTGTTCATTGTACTACTAGTTCATAATTTGTACTATGCTATGACGAATTGGTAGCGATGTGGATAATGCCCCAAATTTATGTCCCACAAACATTTAAAGGTCTTGAAAGTTTTGAATCATCAACCTAGACTGATCTGGGATTAGCATCAATGGTCAAGAAGATTTTTCTTAAATACTAACAAATGATTTATTTTGCCTAGTCCTTGAATGCTAGTACGGTAGACTTATTGTTAGTAGAGGTGTTTGTTTTTAGTTTCATTTAATAACACCACAAAATGGTACTAACAGCAAATGACCCATATTTGTGCATTTATTTTCACAGTTCACGATTATTTCCACTCTTTTAACACCTTTCACTTTGTGACTTTGTCACTTTATACTTGCCGATCAAAACAATCAAAAACGAAAACATTACGTGTAAATTACACTTTCTTTCAACCAAATAGAGCTATGGTGTTCTCATTTTTTTCTTACAAGCGATCATTATGTGTGTGGTATCGGTGATTGAGCGAGCGTAGCGAGCGTCTCCACTTGACTCTTATGGCTCGAATGTCTGTTTTTTTTTTGTTTTTTTTTGTCTTCTGTTACTGCTTTGGTACAGGTCGCACCGTTTCTCTGATTGACCTGAAATTTGGCACACATGTACATACCACCTATGCGGGTTGCTGTATAGTTTTTGAACAAAATCTGATCGTGTACTAGTAGGTAGTTTTAGCTGAGAAAGAGACAAGAAGAGAGAGTTAAGAAACTTGGTTAGGCTACAATTTGAGTTTTATGGAGTTCTAACTACTTTTGCCACTAGGGTAGGCCTATAGTTTTTAGTAAAAGTTGCAAAGTATTTTATTTTTTTCATTTCAATTGTTTTATAGATGTTTATTAAAGATAATCTTTGAAAAGTCATTGTTGAAAAGAGAAAAGTGGCTGTCTGTTAACCCTTGTTATAAATGTTATATGTAGGCAGAGCAGGCGGAGGAGGATGCGGAGAAGTCCCAAGAAGACGAGGACGCCGAGATGACCGGCCAGTACGACTACCTTCTCGGTATGAAGATGTGGTGCTTGACCCTCGAGCGTAAGAACGAGATCATAAAGCAACGGGACGAGAAACAACAAGAGCTGAAGGTTCTCCAGGGCAAGTCTCCGGGCCAACTGTGGACGGATGATCTCGACGCTCTCCTGCTGGAGCTCGATCGAGTGGAGCAGCAGGAGCGAGATGACGAGGCGGGAGAAAGTAACAAGGCCGGTGCCGGTAAGTGTTGTCGCTGAGACAATTTGTTAATTTTAAATTACTTCAATTTTGAAGGTTCTATTGTCCCAATGTTTAAAGGGGCTTCTACCCCCTAAATTTATTTTTGTCACATATTATCTAGGGTGACGGTCGTCGCCCGGCAGACAAGCGCATGCGACTGCTTAGGCGACACGAACTCCAGCCCTATATACAACTACAAGAGTTGGGGGTTTTCAGCTATCTGCACACGCCGCCCCGAAAGAGTTACAATCTTGAAACTCAGTATATGACCTGGTATGTGGTCCATGACATACCAAAAAAAAAATCAACCCGATCCGACAACTCGTTCTGTGTTAAAAAAGGCTCTCAACATCGTCAAATTCCTTTCAGCTGGCTGGGTGGCTAGCTAGTTCTCTGCGGAGATTAATTTAGCCTACAGAGAAAACGGTAAATCTTAGAACTATGAAACTTGGACCACACTTAGATGTACTTCAGACGCAGTGACGTTTGCTTTCAAAACCAAAATCGGGTTACAGGGACCGGAGAAAATCAAAATTTGGATGATAATCAAATCGCGTAATTACCAAGGCGTGGCAATTTGTACAAACTTGAAATTAAACATGCTATTATCCATTATAAATATCTTGCGTCCAAAACACAAGGGGCTAAATTTGGGGATGACCATGGGCCCAAATATGACCTATGAATTCTTGGCCATGAACCAAATTCAATGGCCAAGCCATTTTTTTATGATTTCGAGTTTAAAAATTTTACTTTTTTACCACAAAAATCGTTGGCTTGACGCTCGTCAACAGGCGAAATGATCTTACTTATTTTCAAAGCGAAACTAGGGAGAAAGAATAAAAAGCTTGGCTCAACTTCTATATCTCACAGCATTCACAGCCGAAGACTTTTGAAGGAGAGCTTGGCTGCCGTTTTGTTTTTACAAATTTTTGTATTTGGTTGGATAGGGTATAGGCCTAATACTTCTAAAATGAATCTTAAATAAAAATAAGTTACATGTTAACTGTGATTTTACACAAATTTTTAAGCTTTTTATCCTGAAATTTGTGAAAATTTGCATTTTCAAATATCAATGTGACCTTGTCGCTCCGCACCTCTCCGCGGCTTACACAACGAGGTGCATGTTGGTTCTCGGTCTCACACTGACTCCCAGTTGAAGGTCCACGCTTTGCTCTTGTCTTTACATACCATGTACACAAACAAAACATGAAACTGTAATGAAGGGATAGAAATAGTCCAATAAAAATGCTCATCCATCAACGCGACTGGATAATGTGTTAGCGAAGCAGCCTAGTTGCAGTCATTTTAGTTATTTTTCTATGGTTATGTTATGTGGTATATTTCAAAGCCGTTAAGCGATTCTTTACTTTTACCTATTTTCAATCCATCCCAAAGTATGAGTGAGCATTTTATGTAAGTATTACGGGCCGGGCAGCGCATGAACTAATAATACACAAAGTTCAATCTTCTAGTCTTTGATGTCAAGACTTCTTTCAGTGTTTTAACTTTCAAGCAACATTGTTGACTCATTGCACTGATAAACCCACATTAGGCTACATTAACATAGCCTACAGTATTTAGGATTTACTCGATTATAGTCCCAAGGCCGCCTTCGAGTAATGGCCGCACCCGTATTTTAACCACTCAAATTTTAAAGAGTAGCATGTAAATAACATTGACAAATGGCTTTACATAATGGCCGCACCCCACTTTTTGAACTTGATTAATTTTAAATAGACCCGAGGCCTATAACATAATATGCAATTGACGTCATTATAGTGTGATATCGCCGTTTTGAGGTAACTTGTCAAATGCAAACTTCAAACCCTACCTGTGACTCTACGTTGTTGCCTTAGCGATCCTATACCCTTTTTATTATCTAAACTTTTTAATATTATCTACAGTTTTTTTTTTACTCACTTAAATATCCATACAATGTTTGTAACATGTCAACAGTAGGGCTGTGCGAGTACTCGATTTCTCGAGCTTTTTCGAGCTTCAGTTTTAAGCTCGTGCCGAGCCGAGCTTGATTTTAGGCTCGATTTATTCGAGCTGAGCCGAGTTTGGCTTTATGCTCAATTTATTCGAGCCGAGCCTACAAAAACACGCAGTACACGCGCTCATTTTCATCAACACTCAACAGACAGCCTTGTCAACAAAGACTTTCGCGGAAGAATGCGGCAGCCTGACTGTCTGAGCCAGCGATCAACAGTCGACTCGGCGGTCGACGCAGTAGAATGCGATAGGCCTAGGCCTAGAATGCAAACGTGTCTCTCAATGTCATGTGGGAAAACCTATCACACTATCGCCCGCGCTGAAGCTTTCGTCGCAAAATTAGCCTAGGAAAGAAAGGAGATAGGCCTAAGCCAAGGAATAACAATCCAATGCGTCGTGATCGTAGAAACATGATCACATCGCAATAATTCTTCTTCCAGCTAGTTCCACACCAAACATATTTGTTCTTCATCAGCTGTGAGTTGAGTTGGTTGGATCGACCGAACGCGCACGCAGTTCGCGCAGGTGTCACATGTTGGCTTACAACGCGCTCTGTTGTCAACTCGAGTTACTCTTTAGCAGAGTCGACATAGAAGTTTCCCCGGGTCTTCTTTATCGACTCTGCAGGCAGCGGGCAGGCTCCGCGGGAAAGATCGCATCGACATAGCGCGTAAAATAATAAACCCATGAATTAGCCTAAAAACGGTCGCAAAAAATTCCCTGATCTTATAATCGGCTCCGGGTAATTTCTAGAACCGGGTACCCGATGACATCCCTAAAAAATATGAAGCCTAACCATTTTAAATTTTTTAAATTTTTAAATTTTTAAATTTTTTTTTTAAAAAGCTCGGCTCGGCTCGAGAATCAAGCTTTTTTTTAATACTCGGCTCGGCTCGGCTCGACTTAAAAATTCTTAGCTCGCACAGCCCTAGTCAACAGTAACTGTAGTAATTTTAATAAAAAGCATTGCAGCGTGGCCACTTCACATTTTAAACAACACCTGACAAAAGATGATACATCGATAACCTTATTTATTGCAGTCAATCTGTGGATCGAGCTCCGTCCACTGCTTACTTGATTATTACGTTCACATTATTTATTATTGCATGGAATAATGCAGAGGATAATAATATGTACCTCTATTAATATTTACAAAGCCAGTTTCGTTAAACAATGATAAATTATTAATTATTATCCATAAATTTGATTTAAAGGAGTCCCATCACCTTGTAAAACCCATAACATATGATGAAAAAGAGAACTCAAATTTTAACAAACTGGGGCCTGACGGACATTACCTCACAATGACGGCTCTTGAATACTTCCCTTAATATAGTATTCACAGCTGACTACACTAGAACAGTTTGCTTCTGCTTCTGGCAGGGTGAACTTGGGTTTTGCAACCACATTTTTCACTTCTCTACCCTCCCACAACTGTATCACTTACACATCTTCCCAGCTTTCTCTATGGTATCCTTCCATCTCTTCCTTGGCCTTGGCCTGCCCCGTTTTCTTCTTCCTTCTTCAATCCGTCTTTCATACATTCTCTTGGGCACCCCATATGTTTCATATGTCCAACCCAAACCATCTCAACCGTGTCATTCACATGCTGCACAACTTCTCTACACCCAGCGTTAATAGACTAATATACGTGTTTCTGATTCTATCCCTTCTCATCTTTCCCACTGTGCTCCTTGGGAATCTCAACTCATCTAATTACTTTTGTCTATAAATATTAGTTAGTTTAGTTTCTAGTGCTAGGTTTATGCAAATACAGTTGAACGTGAGGAATGATGCCCTCTATCTCTATAGATACGGTCACTTATTATCTAAATTAATATGCATTTGTTTTTCCAGCAAAGGCAATGAAACTGGGTGCCAAGAAACCTGTAAACAAGAAGGCCTTGATCGATACCATGCCCTCGCCTGCTGGCCGTAAGGTCGCACCAAGAATTGACGACGAGACGAAAAAGAAATATGATAAAGCGGTGTCTCTTAAAGATAAACCAAAACGGGTTAAAATAAAAAATATGAAATCAGAAAATACAGACGATAGGGATGAATTTGATCTTATGGGGGAAGCTTATTCTAAAACTCTCACAGCTCGCTTGGGGACTTCGCCTGAAATCATCGAGAAGAAAATGCAAGCAAAACGAAAAGATAAAGAAGAAAGTGGCTTGAAACAGACAAAATTACCTTTCAAAACAAAAGCAGCTTCACCCAAGAAGCGAAGAGAAAAGTCCAAGAAAACATCCGATGACGATGAATCATCCTTCGGTTCCGACGGGTCGGAATTCGAAGCTCCCGTTCGAAGCAGCCAAGAAGTACAAGGACGACAAGTTGCTCGCAGGACTGCAGGTAAGGACCAATCATCAAGGATCAGAACCTTAATTCATAGGTAAAAGCTCTGGTTCCAGTAGGACTATCTGGTTTCATAATTTTAATGGTTCCGGTTGCTGATGTATAATGGTTCTGTGAGAAGTAATTTGAATCGGTTCTAGTTTCTAAAGGGTCCTTGTTCCATAAAGTTAGGGCTTTTGCCAAATGGGACTTTTAGAAACCAAGTAATTCTTTTGGAAACTATTATGGTTAATGGAATAGAGCAAAGCTATTCTTGTTCGGTACAGCAGTATTTGTCTAGAAATTGGGAAAATACTCATTTTTGTTGCATTGTTTAATGCGCTGCTGTGTGTTGTTTGTTCCCAGCCACAAAAGTGAAGTTCACTTACGACAGTAACGACGATGGCAATGACTTTGACTCTGATCTCGAACTCCTCGAAAACGATGGACTAAAGAACGGAGATGACGGACCCGTTATCGACAACAACCTAGACTCATTGCGCGTCAGTGATTCTGACGACTCGGAACGCAAGCCACCTCCGAAGAAGAGGAAAGAGCAGAGTGATTCAGACGACAGCTTCACCATGGCCAAGGCAGCCCCGCCTAAATGTATGTATTAAAAGAAACACGATTACCACGTTTGAAGTAATGCTCATTCATTGTCTGCGCATGAATACGAGATGTAAAACCCAATCAATCCATGTCGGTTATTAAGGTAACAAACCACTTTAAATTGGCTGCAGTTGTCATCAGCAGGTGAAAAGTTTTGTCACCCCCAGCCCTTTAAGCTGAGCTTTATGTTCTCTATGCTTTCCCAACCTGTCAACCCTTCTCCAATCTAAACTAAACTAGCCAGTTGGCCTTTTCCAAACTAATTGTAACAACCAACCACATAAGGTTATTTGCACAAACGTGGAAGGTTGGAGAAAGTCTGAGAAATGGAATCAATTTTAGTGGTGTGCAAATATTCAAAGTTTGAGTAATATTTGCAAATACAGTCAAACCTGTTCAAAAACAAATGTTCCCTTTCATTACGTTTTCCCGCTGGTTACGTCCAAAAATCTAGGACCCGAAAATTCATCCATAAGTGTTATGTTAAAATTACCCGCGCAAAACGTTCTTGTTCAATACGTTTTCCCGCCTACGGAAATACACGATAATAACCGCCGATTTAATGTCTTGCTCACCCGTGAGCCGTGAGATACGTTTCCACCAATTTCTGGCACGCGAGATAGTTCCCGATCCATTTATATATGCAGTTGAGCCCACTTATAACAAACTTGACAAAAACTGACTTTTACTTTGTTAAAAAAGAACTTTGATAAAACAGAGTCACTTTACATGTATTTTTAATTAACAAGCTTTAAAATTACTTGTTAAATCCAGAACTTTGTTAAAGTCACTCCTCCATAATTCAACATAAATGGGATTTTCTTCATATTTGGCTCACTTAACAATGAGACAGTGCTCTTTCATAATATGCAAAGCAAAATGTACTTAACCGATCTAATTTTCGAAATAATTTAAAATTAAAATTTTTAAACTCCCTATCTTTTTAACATTGGAACCCGTGAAAAGTATACACTTTTTGACCAAGAAAGAACTTGAACGGCGTCAATATAAATGTCATGTTTACCAATTTAGTATCAAAATTAAGCTTAGTTCTCAAAGAACACGTACATGTCTTCAAAAATGGGTTTATCCGTGCTACTTTAAAACACGCGTCTTGGTTAGGTCGCCCTAGGGCTAGGCCTAGGTAGGCTTACGGGATAGGCCTACTACACTCGGACCGCCAATATCACCATCACTTCCCGATGAAAAATCATTACAAGATCGATGAAATCATAGAGAAATAACGATGAAATAAAGCGGCAATATCACTGTCATAGCCAAACCTGAAGACAAAATCGACATTATTACCGGAGCCTAGGGCTAGGCCTATCTCGGACTGCTTACATTTGACCATTACTTTCCAATGAAAACTCATTAGTAGATCAATGAGTAGATCGATAAATTACGCGTCGATGTCATAATAATCTTTTCGCCTGAAGAAAATCCACCAGCATCAACAATAAATAACTATTTCTTGCTATTCAAGTGTCCGCCATTTTAAGATTTTGCGAGTTGCATATGCACTGCTTACAGCGCTAATTCGACTTTCGATTATCGAGCGGCGACCGCGGTAGACTTGTATCGATCGGTCGACGCTGTAGGCGTCGCTCCGGAAGGCGTGGCTTTCCGTAAGCGGGAATTTCAAAGGTTCGGTTCGAGGTTCGACTTTCAAAATAATTTTCGAACCGAACCGGATTTAAGGTTCGGTTCGGTTCGTCTTTTCGAACGGTTCGCACAACCCTATTTATAAGTGGGCTCGACTGTATATAGGTATATATTTTGGCCGTCCCTCCTACCAACCCCCCCTGGCAGCAGTGAGGCCCACTGCGTAGCACTACTGCCAACCCCCCTACTAGCGAACCTAGTGTGAGAAGGTTGCAACTTCATTTTAATTGGTACACCCCCCCTGGCAGCAGTGTTGTCTAGTACCGTGCCCTGCTGCCAACCCCCCCCTGCCTACCTCGTTTAGGCCCTGTTTAGGCCTGTATCGGGAATGGTATTCGTCCGACTGGCAAGTAGTAGGGCCTACTGTTAAGTTTAGGTCTGTATTCATACGATGAATTGGAATTTGACGACCTGGCCACCCTCCCTTGCAGAAAAATGAAACCGTGTACTGCTGCCAACCCCCCCTGCCTACCTCGTTTAGACCCTGTTTAGGCCTGTATCGGGAATGGTATTTGTCCGACTGGCAAGTATTAGGGCCTACTGTTTAGTTTAGGTCTGTATTAATACGAGGAATTGGAATTTGACGACCTGGCCACCCTCCCTTGCAGAGAAATGATACGGTGTACTGCTGCCAATCCCCCCACCATTCCCGCTCTAGGCCTAAACGAGGTAGGCAGGGGGGCTGGCAGCAGGACACGGTAGCAATTCTCTGCAAGGGACGGTGGCCAGGTCGTCAAATTCCAATTCATCGTATTAATACAGACCTAAACTAAACAGTAGGCCCTACTACTTGCCAGTCGGATGAATACCATTCCCGATACAGGCCTAAACAGGGCCTAAACAGGTAGGCAGGGGGGGTTGGCAGCAGGGCACGGTACTAGACAACACTGCTGCCAGGGGGGGGGGGTGTACCAATTAAACTGAAGTTGCAACCTTCTCACACTAGGTTCGCTAGTAGGGGGGCTGGCAGCAGTGCTACGCAGTGGGCCTCACTGCTGCCAGGGGGGGTTGGTAGGAGACACAGCCATATATTTTTTGTAGGATGCCCTTAGTAGGGTACACATCAGATTTTAACCTGTGTGACCCTCTTCAGGTGAGTAACTAGGTATGAATGTTGATCCATGTTAGAAGCGATGTCGCAAAATACAACGTTCGTACCAGCCTTGCAATGTGCAAACGCGATGTTTTTCCCGCACGTAGCTGCCTACAGATAATGCGCAATCGTACCGGGCAGCGCGTTCTGTCTCTCTCACGCAAGCCTGTCGGTCGCCAGCCGGCTCAAAACTAGGAAGACAGACAGGCGCCGTGTTTACTTCAGTGCTCAGTAGGGATGTGCGAACCCACTATTTTTACTTCGATCTCTAACTCTCCCAGTTTAAAAAAAAAAAATTGAACTTTACAAAAATTTTGAACTGTATCAAACTCGAACTCGAACACAACTAAAAGGTATATCAAACCGTCTTAATAGGTAAAATAGTGATAAGTCTGGACCAGCACCTCCACCAAGAAAGTATATAACTTCTGGACCGGCACCTCCACCATCCATTTTTTTGTTTTAAAATTTGTACCTGTAAACTGAGAACCAATTTTTGACTTGTCAAATAATATGTAACCGCACACCACTACAAATAATTTTTTTTTTTTTAAATCGAACTTTGAACCTTTTTCGAACTCGAACTAAAGTTCGAGTTTGAATTTCAAACGTTCGCACATCCCTAGTGCTCAGTCTCGCTTTACATGGCGAGGCGTATGCATTTCGTGTCTATGAAAAGACCAGCGGATACAATGTCAATATGTTATGTTTGGGCCTACTAATGTGCTCTTAAATGACAGCAAGAAGTTTCTTCACAATGTTATCTTGAAAAATGAAAATAAGAACAATGCCAAAAGATAAGATAGGCCTACGGTACCGCGCGAGATAAATACTTCACTGATTCGCGGGGCTGGATGGATTGTCTTTTTGATTGGCTTAAGATGTCACGGAGTGTCAAAAACGTGGTAAAAACAATGAAAAACAATTGATTATGCTCTCGACTGTCGCCTGCGAGATCGTGAGTGCGCGCTCGAGACCCCGCCTACCATGTCTGGTGTACTGTTGTGTTCACGCGGGACGCCCATTGCACTGTAAGGTTCGCGCGGAAGGGCCCCTCGCTTTTTAAATTATTATCTTTATTACTCGTACGTGTTCCCACCAAAAACGTTAAAAACTAGAGCCTACTTCGAAAACCGTATTAGGCGGGTTTGACTGTAGTTGTCAACTACTATTCAATTTGAATTTCCAATAGTTAACATTTGAATCCGGCCGGCAGCAGTCAGTTAGACAATTGTTTCTTCGACTGTTTGCAATCTAGAGATGGAATACAAATTCACAGCATTCCGTACTTCTTTTGGGAGGTTGGGGGGTGAGCAAATTAAGTTTAGAAACTATTTTCCTCCCTCAAATATTCAATTTGATCCGGCAGCTGGTGTCTACCCGCTTATGAAACAGTTTTATTCATGGACCCTGTATTTCTTCTGTGTTGTGTTTAGTTTAAGTTGGTATAAGTTAGTTACTAATGTTATTTTATCATGTTTACAATGCACAATGTAAAATGGCCTATGCAGGGTTGCCACTTGCCACTTTCAAGGATATTATCCTTAAGGATTTTTAAGGTGTGTCAAGGATACCAGGATTTTTGGCAACATCTTAAGATTTTCTACCATAATTAAAAAATAAAAATACATTAAATGAACACATAATTTTTAATATAGCCTAAAAAAATCAACAATAGTAATAAAAATATTATTAGCACCGGCTACTAGTAATAATAAACCCCGTGAATATAAATACGATGCCGAAAACTAAAACCACTGTGCTAAAACATTGATACATATTTTAAGAAAATTCAGATTCTTGGGCCTTGGGCCTATGCCCGCATGTAATAGTAGTAGTTAAATTCTCCAAAATCAATCTGTCATCCGCTTAGCTTATTATTGTATGGAAGGCTGAAAATTTAGATAATTCGTCCACGTAGGTAATAATACGCGAAATACTAAATACTCATTTTCAAGGATTTCTCAGGATCTTTTAAGTGTATCCAAAGGATAAAAATAGTTACTTGGTTGCAACCCTGGCCTATGGCTGTATTTGTGTCTAGTTGAATGAATAAATAAATAAGTTTACCAGTCTGCTAGCAGCGTTGCATCAGTAGAGCTGGGGTATTTTTCAGTGCATGAACTTCTCCCTCTGTACCAACTATGTACCATACTTTTTTCAGCAAACAACTCTGATGCTATGTTTGATTCACTCCTCGGAGGAAGCGGAAGTGGTGATCAAAATGGCGATTCGTTCACAATGGTGCCCGATTCTCCAGTTGTGCCGAAAGGTATGTGAACTTATTCAAAGTGCGACTTATTGCACGCAATTCAGCTTTTTGATTTTGAACGTCTACAAACTGGGGCGTGACGTACTATATAGCAAGCTCTTATGTTTGTTTTCTCTTACCTTGTGGTTAAATTAGAATCTTTCAATCTGTTTCAAGATCCCATAATAATATCATTAGAATGGGAAAATGAGCATTAGTGTATTAGGATCAGGGCATCAAACCGATAAAAACCGATATTTTTACTGAACCGAAAAGTGCCTGAACTGTAACCGAAATTTGGAATTTTGGTTTATTTTGGTTCAGGGAAGTTTCAGATCACTAAGTCTAAAAATTGCAAGGAAGCAATTTTTTCCAATTTACAAGTCCAGCCCATATGTATCTGCTTTCGTAATGCAATGCACCTTCCAACTACCTTCGTCACCTTTGCTAGGACATACGCCGACCTCAACGTGTTTTGAGTGTTGACAGTGGAAAGTGGTACAATGATGTGCATTTCATTGTATGCCTTCTTGTGTTGGCCTACCTACCACTCTGTTATAGGTAGTAATACAAATTTTGCGGGTGCCAACTTCGTTGCAACTTGGAAAGTTTCCACTTTTCAGTAATAGCGTAGTTCCTGGGAGACTGATAGACATTGTGGACATAAAGTCAAGTAAGCAAGCATAGCTGAATATAATTAGGGATGCACACGATAACAACCCTCGACAAATCCACGAAAAGTATGCACGCAAAGCGTAATTTATCCACTCGCAACGAGGTGGCGCGGGCAAACCGGGGTCTGGGGCTAAGCCCCAGCTGCTGGAGGTGAAATTTTTTTGGGGTTCTGTGTTATATTTGGTGGCCTAAAACGCGATTTGAGGCGACATCTAATCTTAAATAAAAACATTAAAAGAAAGCTAGTATTGCATTACCAACTCCTTACGTCACGTCATAGTGGTTTGATCGTCTGTCTATGTGAAGTAGGCCTAGGCCTACCACCTGCTGGATTTACCGTATAGTACTGAATATAGGCCGACCTTTTTTTCATTATTTTAGGTCTCAAAATCCCTACTCGGCCTATATGCGAGCATCGGCATTTTGACGCGCTAATTTCAAACACCAAGTTACAGCGCCGTGTGACAAGGAAATACGTATACTAGTTCACTGCTTTTCTGTCCGGCGCTGCGCCAACAATACGGCAGGCACAGAGGACGCGACGCTATCTCCAGGCCCACTACAGGCCTACTGATGAGTGAAGTATGACGAGGAACAGATAACTGGGCGATATGAACCGGTCTGCTTGGAGATTGTGTCATAGCGCCACGTCATCACGGGCTCCGCGTCAATAGGCCGCGCGGGAAAAACAACCTTGGCACTGGCTCCGCGGAAACAGACCGCAGGAATAACGGCGCGTAAAATAAAAATATCTCATTAAAAATTCCTTTTTTCAAATTTTGATGATCAAAGTTAGGGGGTCGGCCTATATTCGGTACTCTACGGTACGTCTACGTTTTCATGGGGATGGGCAAGGTTATTGCTTTTTTGATTAAAATAAACACTACGGTACTACAGTACTTTTGTTTATTATGATTCATAAAACTAAATCTAAAAACTAGATCGCGGTAGGCCTAGGTCCTATTGTGATTTCAACCTAGCAGCTGACGTTTGCAAATGTGTGAGATGCTCAACAAGTTTCACGATTTCAATATTTCACTTATTATCAGGAGGATGTTGCACGGGATATAGGATTGTCGGTGGATTGTCATATTTCTCTCCAATAACGTCAGACAAAGTGAAAAACATAATTAAGATTTGTTTCGTCGTTCGCGTCGATTTTACGCCCAGTTTAGGCGTCTCTTTGTTACTTTGTTACGTGCGTTGTTGGGTAGCCTGGAACTTGACCTTGACTTTTTGATAGTTCGTTTTTGGTGAGTGGTTGGTAACAGGGCATGCAGCGCATCAGGCTATGCGCGGTAGTTGTATTGCAGGCGCGGCGATTCAAACGCTAGATCATAAAAAAAGCGCGCTCGCACGATTAATTATCTGTGAGTGTCAATTTGCCAACTCGCAAGCAACAAATTTTCACTCGCAAATTGCAAGCTTGGGAGTGGGATTGTCGAGGGTTGCAGGATAATCGATATTATCAAACGATAATCAATAATGGATATAATTTCGATAATCGATAATAAAAATTCATTATCGAAATATCAAGTAATTGTTCAATAGTGGCACGAACCAAACTCTAAAAACGGAGATTATCTCGCCTTGTGCAATGCACTGACTGGGCTGATGGTCACACTCAAGATTTATGTCAAGAAATGAGGTATCAATCAATAACGGAAGCCAAACACTTGACATTGAAGACAGCGAGGCAGCAAACGGAACGCGATTGTATTGTTTTGACTTACACTTGCCTCACTTGAGGTTCCACTTATAGGTTAGAACAGGCTTTGTTGGTGATATCGATATTATCGATAAAAAATATCGATTCGATAATGACATTAAGGGCCTAACACAGGGCTGCCACTGACATTTAAAAAAATCCTGTTGGAGGACATTAAAAATCCGCAAAAATCCGTGAAAAGTCTAAAAACGTTAATTTCATTGATCAAACTATGAAAATGGCTAAATGTGTTATGTTTATATTTGTTACCATCATAACCTAAAAGTTGCTAGGGCCTAGGCCTATGCACAGACGAGAATAATGAGCCAGAAACACCCGTGGTTGCTTTAATTAAGATTGCATAAAATGTAAAATGTTACTTATTTACAGAAATCTGTTTTAAATCTGACCTGGTTAAAAAATTCTTAGGCCTAGGCCTAGCCCTAGCCGCCTAGGCTAGGCCCTAGGAATGTTGCATCACAATTTTGACCTAGGCCCATGTGTTGTGTTCATTAATAACATTGCAGTCTTGCAGAACTTGTTAATAACATTTTAATCATATACCAATTCTATTTTTCACGTTTATGATCACATAATCCAAACTTTATAAACAAAAACGAAAGAAAACAATTTTGTAGGCTCCAATCTTCATTGTTTGTTCATGGCTCCTCCCACTCCCAAAAGCAAGCAGAAGCAGTTCCTACAATGTCTAGGAGTCTAGGACTTGGCTCCGCCCTTGCTCCGCCCCCTATCGAAAGTCGAATCGATTTTCGCCCCGCCTTCAATGTTTACAATCGAAATTAGCCCGCGCAGATTCAAATATACGAAAATAAGCATAGAAAACGTAATTAACGAAATATCCGTAAATAAGACTAAAAACCCGTTTATCCGTTTTGCACCCTAAATATCCGTAAAAACGGATAAAATCCGTTAAAACGGCAGCCCTGGCCCTAACATTTTGATAATCGATAATAAATAATAATAGTAGGCCCAAGGCCCCACTTTAAATAAACTTATAGTAGGTTATAACATTGTGATATCTTCCTTTCAGCACCTCCCAAAAAGAGGCCACAACCAAAGAAAACTGAAGCAACGAAGCCCAAGAAAACGACTAATAGCATGTCAGATTCTGACTCTGACTCCACTGATGTATTCCAAAAGAAGAAGGCCCCAGCAAAGAAGCCTGCGGTAAGTCTAGTCTGTAATGCGCAATACATATTTTACACGGAAATGTTGATCCAGGGTTCGAAAAATATTTAAAAGTAGATAGTTTTATTTTCTTGACTTTAGTAGGTACATGTACAGTTTGAGTTATTTATATTTGCACTGGTATTGTTTTGTCTAAGGCAGTTGTTCCCAAACTGTGGTACGCGTACCCCCAGGGTACGCGGGGAGTTTCCAGGGGGTACGCGAAAAATTCCAGAATAACCAAAAATTGCCATTTACTGCTTCATAATAAACCTTGCTTATTTGTTAAAAGCTACTAATTTGTGAAGAATATTTACACTGGACAAAAGCATAATTACATTCTTCTGAGTTCCACAACTGGATTCCGCGTAACAGCACAATGACTCACTCACTTGACTGGACTACAAGCCCCAGCAGTCTATCAACACCTGCTAAGGGGGTGGGGGGTGGAGCTTATCTTATCGTAGATGGGGCACGCTGTGCACATATCAGTGCAACGTTAACTAGCAACCTGTCCGCAAGCAAGTAGTATAGGTGGAACCAGATAAGCTGTCGGCCGTCAAGGTCAAGCGAGAGCACGGATGCCAACGTTGACAATTTACACACGACTGGCATTAGGTAGGGCCTACCGTATTTGGTCATGTTATCGTGATTTGTTATCACATAAATCAACATTTTATAAGCTGTGAATAAAGTAGTTCGTCCCACAGAGTCTGTATTTTAGCGAAATAATGATTTTAAGTAATCACGATTACAAAAGTGTTTTTTTGCCTTGTTGGTAATGGTGTGTCCAAAGTTCCAGCTGTTTATAATGCCATCCTCGCCAGATGTGATGTCAATGTTTAGGAGCATCAAAATATCTTGATTTTATTCGTAAACTTCACAAATACTTTATTTTTAGGATATATTGGGCAAAGCTTGGCTTTAAAATAGTTGTGTTTTTCTCCGAAAGCAGTTTTAGAGACCGTTATTTTATTTACTTTTTGCCGATCCTGTGGCCATAGTGCGTGGACGACAGTGCTGCGACCTCGGCGACCGCCACCTTATCTGGTTCCACCTACTAGGAAAACGCTTAAGTCCCGTCACGTTGTTGAGCGAGCACCAGTACGTGTAACACGACCCGAGTACGACATTCCCATAATGTCCATTTTATCAGATAACAGTCTTTAAAAGACGAAAACTTTCAATGTTGTTGTTGATCGCTGAATTGAATGACGCCACTGGACAACAATGTAATCGAAATGCCTTCTAAAGTGTATCTTTGTTTCTTCACTGCCTCCTTGACAAATTTCATAACGATCGGAACAACATCATTTTTCAAATTATGATTACCAATAAGTCTTTAAGGTCTTGACCGATATAGCTGAAAATTTGTAAAATAGGAGAGAATGTTGTACCTATTGACCTTGCAAAATTTCATAACAATCGGAACATTTTTATTTTTTTATTTTATTTTTTATAATCAATGATCGGATTTTGCTCAAAAACTATACAGCAATCCGCATAGGTAGTATGTACATGTGTGCAAAATTTCAGTTCAATCAGAGAAACAGTCGACCATGTATCGAAGCAGTAACAGAAAAAAAAAGTCGAGTGGAGACGCTCGCTCAAAAATACGTAAATATGATGAAAAATATATTGAACTTGGATTTACGTGGATTGGTGACAGAAGATTAACCTAAACCTCAGTGCGTGATTTGTTCTGAAATTCTTTCCAATAACAGTCTGAAACCATCTCTTCTCCGTCGGCATTTAGAGACCAAACACAAACAATACTAAAACAAACCTGTACAGTTTTTCCAACGCAGACTACAAGAACTTCAAGGTAGTGTGAAAACAATGCGTTCAGTAACATTTAGTGAGAGTCAGAATGCACTTGAAGCATCTTATCTTCTTTTTTTTTCTTTTTTTAGAAGGTGGGGGTACGTGGTAGGATCCAAACTTCTCCTAGGGGGTACACTGTCTGAAAAGTTTGGGAACCTCTGGTCTAAGGCATCCACATTGCCCCGCTGACCTTCCACTTCCAATCTATTCAAATCTTTAATGCACCAACAAGAGATTGGGATAAAACGGGTAGTTTCTAGGGCTGTGCGAGATTCAATATTTCGAGACGAGATCGAGCACAAAGTTCTGCTCGAATCTCGCTCGAGGTCAAAAAACATCTGCTCGAAAAATCTGGTACGAAAAGTCGGCCACGCAAAGCGATAATTTTATGCGACGTTATTCCGGCGGTCTATTTCCACGGGACCCGTAATGACGGCGACAGCAGTTTACCTGCACTTTGCCAGTGCCAGACGATCAACCGGCCTGTTGTGTTTGATAAGTGTCACTCTTGTCAGTAGCAGCAAGTGTGCGTCGTGGAACCATGTATATTGCACAATTGACGCCAGTTTTATGCATCGGACGTAAAAATATAGTCTGTTTCGGCACAACCCGTAATAACGGCGGGGGCAGTTCACCCGCAAAAATAACATTTTTCAATGTTTATTTACCAACTAGTAGTGAGTGTTGCGGCAGCGGCAGCCGTCCGGAAATCTTGAGCCAGCGCCTTCTACTGGCGAGAAGTTATGCGCGCGATTTAAAATACCTGGAACCGAACCGAAGCCGATTCCAAATTGTCATGCTTTGGTTCGGGTATTAAATACTAGAACTGAACCGAAATTTTGGGTACCCACACACCCCTACTAAATATGTGCGCCACAAAATTTGCCACTTTGTGTGCCTGTGCATGCCGTAATATATGTGTTTTTTCTAGAGGTAATGAGAAACGGTGATATAAAAATCCAAATTTCGTTTTATAAAACCCAAATTTCGCGTTTTTTCGATTCAAAAACAGAATATAACATAATGTGAATAATAATAATAATAATAATAATTTTAATAATAATAATAATTTTAATAATAATAATAATAATAATAATAATAATAATAATAATAAAACTTAATATCTAAAAAATAAAAATAAATTTAAAAAAAAAGTTTAAAATGAAAATTTAAAAAAAGCCCTTCAAGCCTTTTAAGTAAGGATGACATAAATTCCAATAAGTTAGAATCGATCATTGTGACCCACAAATCTATTTTAGAATCGATTCCCAGGCAAAAATAAATGTTTGTATGCACCATTATTTTTGAAGACTATTGCCGCGGAGTCCGTGATACGCGTCGTTATATTGGCGGTCTATTTCCGTGGAGCCCGTGACGTCACGAAACGATGTACCGCCCGCTGCGCGAGTAATGTTCGGTCTGGACTGGCACCTCCACCAAAATTCACAAAAATTCTGGACCGGCACCTCCACCATCCCCCCACATTTTGAGCTCTAAAATGCTTAATTTCGCGAGTTAATTCGCGTTTTGACCAGTTTTGTACAATTTTGTTCGTTATTTCGCGAAATTCGCATTTTCAAAATGTGTTTTTTCCATCTCTAAATGATGTAATTTGTCGGCAATATTACATTTTAGTCAATAAAGTGGATATTTATCAAAGTTCGCGAATTTCGTTATCACCATTTTTCACTTCCTCTATGGGTACGTTCCGAATGGTACTAACTTGCATCGCAGCCTTGGGCGTGCCCAAAGAATTCCGTAAACACCGCCACCATCACAACGCCCGTAACGCCCAATGTTAAACCTCGGACCTCTTGGGCATGTCTGGGTGTTGTGGGTGCGTGGGAGCTTCATTTGCAACGTACCATATGTATAACCCCAAGAATCATTCACCTAGGTTAGCGAAAGAGAGGTCTTCGTTATAGTGAATTCGTTCCGTTATGTTGGGGGTAAATTATTGAATTTTCTAGGTAACTCTTAAAGGGGCTAAAAACTCCAAAAATTAGTTTTTACCACGTGATCTATAGCACAATACTACACTTAAATGACCGTTTAAAAAATGATTTCTTGTATAGAGCTGGCCCTTTATTTGTGGGCAGTACTTATTTCGCCGCTCTTCATCCGAGCGTAATAAGTAGTCTTGAAGCCTGTCAACCCTTAAATGCCTGATGGCACGCGCGGTCAGCGTTGTCGATGAGGAGGCCCACTCTTTCAACCAATAGAAAAGCAATTTAATGTGTCTTGTTTGAAAAGAGTTCTATTGCAACGTAGAGCCACGCGTTATCCAAGTGGTAGGTCCCGTTTTGACGAAGGTTATATTGGTACACAGTCGCCTGTTTGTAAATTAGTTTCTTGAGGGACTAGCACTGACACAAATCAAGATTTCAATTTTAACTCTGATTCAACACAAATTTTTTAGTTTTTTTTTTAGCCAGAAATTGGCGAAAATTGGTGTTTTGCAAAATTTTCTAAAACGGCTTAAACCTGTTTCTTTTTTGGTCCACATAGATACTAGACCATAGTACCAATCTAAAATGCCCCTTTATAACATCGTGTCTTGAAACTGTGCCCAAATATACCCTCAAACACGCAAACATATGCATTCCAAAATCACACCCCAACTTGGTAATCAGCATATTTTGACCGAACTACTTGCCCAAATTACAAAACAAAAAATAGAGAATTTACAGAAAAGGCTGTCGAGTACGTCAATAATGGCCAATATTTTTTTGGATCAAAATCCTCCAAGGTCACGGGGCATAAAGATCGTCCCCATGTTATTTCTTATGGGAGATTTTTGCCGATGGGACCTAGCTCGAAAAATGTCATGTTTGACAATTTTTTGGGAGGTCATGGTGGCCCCAATAATTTTTCTGTTAATTGCTAAATTCATTACTAGTTAGCCTGAATGAAATATATTTTTTGAGTTTAGCGGTTAAATACCCCTTTAAGGCAAATCTGTGCATTGTGGCGTTAGACAAGGGTTCGTTAAATCTGTCGCGGACATCTCGGTTATTTTAGATTAAGTTTGACTTGAGGGTGAACCGAGTAATTTAAATAATTACGGTGATGATACAATAATTTTTATTGAGATACTTGCAACAATAACAAAGTTATGATGGTTTCAATCATATCTTAATAAGTGTGTCTCCCTTCAAATCATGGCCGGATTAAAGCATTTGGCGCCCCTAGGCTATAATATTTTAAGCGCCCCCTGTATTGGCCCTACCCAGTGGTGTTTCCAGGAATGTACAATGGGGGCTTGATATGCCTAACAGGGACGGGGTCTGGGGCAAAGCCCCAGCCGTCGGAAGCCTTTTCGCCATGGGCGAATTTTTTTCCCCACATATTTGACGTTTTGAACGCCTGTAAACACGTTTTAGAGTGATACAGTAGCACCTAAAGTGCTATGCGAATCACTCACAGAGGGCGCAATGCGGCCTCTATTGCGCCCTAGGCTAGAGCCTAGTTAGCCTAACTAATGGTTAATACGGGCCTGCTTCAAATTAATACACAGGGGGAGAAAAACTTCTAAAAATCAGTTCTACGGTTAAGGGGTTCAGGTGTGATATTTTGATTTTAATATCTCGATACTGAAATGGAGGCAAGTACCAGTAGTGATAGAGGTTATGTCACTGGACTAGATTTTGGATGAAGTGGGAAATAGTTCTAGGCCTACCCACTACAGTATAACTACTAGTATTATAATCATATACACATCTACAATCCACCAAGATACTAACACTAGGAAACGCTCAGTTGGACGCGTTGATAAGCGAGCACGTGCTATAGCTAGACCCACATTGCACATTTTTTTAAATTTTAAAATTTGCGACGTTCGCTGTCCACGGGGCCATGTTTCCAATATTATTTATTATTGCCAAGGTATTTGGGTAAACCCGTGGGTAAACCTTTACTTTGTGGATAAAATCCACCGCCATCTAGAGGACCTTGACATCATTTCCTTAGGAAAACTATTTTAACTCTTTGGTAACAAATAATACACTGCTTCCTCGATAGTATTTTGATTACTTCTAGGTGGCAGTGCATAGTGGCCAGAAACCTCGTGCAACAAGTTGCCATGGTAACGTTACTTTTGTTAAAATATAATTTCCATCTACACTACTTATCGGATCAAAATAAAATTAACATATTCGTGACCGGACGGACATTCTAAATGATTTGACCACCTCAGATTTTGTCGCCGTTTAGTTTGAAAAAAACTTTCGATTAACTTTAATGTAACTGTAACTTTTTGAACGATTTTGCCACAAAACTAATGGCATTCAATCCAGATCGAAGCTTGCGGATGGTCCAAATTTTAACTCGATCCGAACCTCCGTTTGAACGTTATGGCAAGACATACAAACAAACAAAAGAAATAGTGACTGTTTTTTCTGGCAGAGTCAAATGGAAATGCTGATAATCGCTTCGCTCGCTTAAAAACGAAAAAACTAAATTTCACCCCTGAAGTAGTCCATTAATAACAAAACTAAGATAAACTGCTTTTGTCACTGGCATCTAGACATAAAAAAAATGCTAGTTCACAGGCTCTGATTATTTCTAGTGAAGGCCACCGGTCACTTTAAAGACACCAATTTAAGTGCATCACAACAATCTAAGAGTAGACATGGCATTAGCTGTGACAAGAAATGTGATGCAAATTGTACTATTATCAAGGTCATGGATGGCATTGTTAGGAAACAAATCAATATAGTACTTGTTTTTGGGAGGGTGGGGTGTTGTTGACAGGCTGTTTAGTTAACATGTTTTATGAGGTCTGGAGTAAACAAATCAAATCATGTTACTGTACAAGAAAGTTTGCTAGCCCATCTACCAGGATCAAAATTAAAATGTATTTTTTGCATGAAATTGTAAGTCGTGCCCAGTTTTATGCCTTTCAGTTATCAAATCAATGTGTTCAGGTCAATATAGAAATTAACTGGGGTTCACTTTGCAGGCACCTAGAAAGCCAGCGCAAAAGAAGAAAAACAACTTTGATAGCGATGACGATGTTCCCAAAAAGAAGAAGGCGACGAAGAAGAAAGCTTACAGCTCCAGCAGTGACGACGATATCATTCCAAAAAAGAAATCGAAGAAGAAAGCTGGATCTGATAGTGACAGTGATGTCGCGATTGAACTGGACTCCGACACGGAGGCAGTGAGGAGGGCGAACCCGGCCAGCGCTCGTCCGCGTAAACCAGTTAAATATACGTTTGGCGCGGAAAGCAGCGATTCAGAGTAGGCCTATTGGAATGTACAAATCTGTGAAACTTCTCTCTTATTTGAATAGTCGCTGGCTAACATCACGCGAGCAAAACTAGCACACATCACACATCAAATGCTAGCAGTGCTATGGAAACCGTGTAAAGGTGATGACAATGTACTTATGCTAGGGTTGAAAACTGTATGGTCATCTGGAGATACGGATGGAACCACCAATACATATTATGGGCATGGTACAATCCATGATTTTTATAGAAGTATCTCACTTTAAGTTTAAACCGTTAACTTTTCTATTACATTTTGTTTGCTTTTGAGACGGTGAATGTTTTTATGCTACAAAAGCTTATTTTAATTAGGATCCAGCATTGTAATGCCTATGCATTCTTTAATCTTGTGAGATGTGTAGTTACTTGTGTGTTAGCAGTTCCCTAGGGTTATTTTATAAATATGTAGTTGTATTAATGATTTTTAAACATTTGTAGGTAACTTTGTGTGAGCATAGTAAAAAGCCTGACTGTTGTAAAAGGTAGCATTACATTATAATTTTCCATTAAAAAAAAATGTGTTGGTTACATTTATTGTAGCCTAGTGATCTGATGATAATTCATAGAAGATGATCATGGTTTGGTATTTTTCTAAATGAACAAGTGTACTGTTATTACGATTACCGGTACACTCTTAGTGGATATAGGCCTACTTGACAGTCTGCGATCTGATGGCCTGTGTGGTGAACGTTCCAGCCACTGTTTGTATCTATCCGGTTATAAGATAATTTGCTTAGTAATTAATAATTTACCTTGCTCTGGAGTCTGACTAGGTTTGTATATTTACTGTGTAGAAGTAACTTACAGCAAACGCTGTAGAAGGGAAGCATGAATTTGTTCATGGTTAATGCATGTTGGGGATACCCATCAATGATCAACGATATCAATATTTCTTTCTGGCACCTTCAGCCACAATGATGAGGAATCTTGTTGCCTTCAAGTGAAAGATGCAGTGTGAAACTGCAGAATCACCAGGCGCAAAAGACTAACCAAAATATATCATTTCAGTTTCGTAATTGGAGGTTTATTACGAGTTTCTGTAGATCTATAGCTTCCCCTAATATCTTAATTCAGGATACATATTGATATCGATTATCGAGAAAAAAATCTCTTTCGATGGGCATCCCTTCATGTTGATCTGAGATGGTGGCACCCTGCCCTGTAGATCAAGTGCATCTAGAATCAAACTAAAAGACCAAGAATATTGGGATTTGTGTTTTCTCCGCTTGCATTCTTTATCAATCAATTCTATGAATTATGTTACGAATAATATGTGCACTTTAAATTGAAAAGTTTTCCTCCTTTGTACTTAGTTTAATAACCTAAAAGAAAATGCGTACACTGTGTACCCGGTAACGTGCAGCTACAAGGTGTGAGATGTCAATATTGTATTTTATGCTCAGTAGATTTTTGCTTAAAATCTGAAAGTTTTTTACAAACCAATATTTATTGTTTGTCTATACAATCTTATGTATTTTTTTATTTTAAAAGAACACTATAAAGTTAAAATTTTATATTTTATTGTAAGCGTCTTAGTTTCTCACGTCGTCATAGTATGTGCATGCTTTAATCTTCACACCCGTACAATTAATTATATGTTTTTCTTTGTGATACGTACTTTCATTTCTCTTAAAGTATTCTTAAGAAAATATGAAGAGTGTAGGAGTAGGACTAAGCAGTGATTGGCTTCTTTATGTTGGAACAGTCTGCGTTTTCCTTGTGTCTAAGACACAGCCACATGGAGGGAGCATGCAATGTATTCCGCTCACGTCTTCTAGTGAAGTCTTCTCCTTAGGTCACCATTTAGTCGTAATCATTATGTATTGGCTCTGTCTGATATCAATCGGTTTATTAATACAGTAAATGTTAAGAAGAGATGTACCTGGGATAAAATATATAGCCTATAATGATGCATGTTTAATCTTATGTTTACAATTTAGTCTCAAGTATATTTTGAATTTATGCTAGTTTTTCACATAATAGTAAAACCGGGATTGAAGCCATTTATATTTTATGAAGAGAAAATTTAATTATAGTATTGTGTGGAGGAGGGAGGGGTTTTCATAAGAAGGTGCAAACTCAATCTTCCCAACATAGCACAAAACACGCATTACGCACAATTATCAGCCACCCCATCGTGAATCAAGGGTGATCAACGCTAGGTGCACATGGTTGTTATCGTAACTTAATTCTGTATGTATAAAATATAAATGTTGTTTTTCAATGAAAACTATTGTACTCCACCAGTGAATGGCCACAAAGAAATCTGGATCTACCGGATCTAGAACTCTTGAACTGTGGCTTATTTTAGAACGGGGCCGGATTTTAAGTGGATTGGTACTGTCTTATCAACACATCTGTAACAATAATCAATAATTGTCTTGCTTTTTATTTCAAAACATTTTAAATTTTGAAGTCGTTGCATTACATAAATTTAATACTACTTGACCTAAAACTTTACTTTAAATCTGAAATGTGTTTGAATACTATAATTTTATTTCCAGTACCACCAGTATATCAGTATTGAATGTGTTTTCCTTATATTGACAAATAATGTTAGGCTAATTGTATGTAATAGTTTTTAATTTCTTATCATGTTTCTTAACATGGACAGCTGTACTCACTTTCAATCTAACATAATTGTAACTATAACTTAGTAAATTTAAACTAATTAAAGATGAATTTTTGAAAGACTTGCAAAGTTTCATTTCTCTGTCAATATCATTGGTTTTACTTCCTTCCTATTGATGCTACGTACCACTGCCTCCTAGATGCTCGTCGTGGCTCCTCACTGCCTCCTAGATGCTCGTCGTGGCTCCTCGGAACATCTGGGAGGCAGTGCTACGTACTGTAGTAGAGTGGGCTGTTGTCTCCAGCTTGAATGCTTGTCTGCAGTGCCTGTGCAGGATTATATTATACGTGGTCGAATGGGACAATATTACTACTGTTCATTAGAGGTGTTGCGTAGACCAGTTGTTCCCAAATTGTGTACACAGAAAACTCCAGCATTATAAAATATTTTAGCAGGTAAGCCTACTTTGTTGTGTCATAATACCGGTACTATTAACCCATTGGAGTAGGCCTACCATTTAATTTATTTCAGAAATTCAGGTTTTTATTATTTATTCTTTATTGAACAATATGAAATTGTAATTTCTTTCTGATAATTTTAATACTTTTTATTTTTTAGTGACAATGAAAAAATTACATTTTGAATTTGCCGTAGCCCATTAATTTTAAAAAAAATCTATGCTTGGCTGGAATGGTGTTTTTCTGATTTGTTCAAATATGTAACATTGTTGTGGTTTAAAAATTGAGCGTGTTATTGTAACTTGTAAGCCTTTTTTTAATTACCGGTACTAAGATTTTGAAAAAAATCTGTTTCGTTCCTTTCCACCCTTTTGGATTTTGGATCATAAATAGAATTCATACTAGCCATGCGATTCACAAGATTTTAAAAACAAATTTTAAAAATTTGGAGCAATTTCTTTTTCAGAATTTTGTATTTTATGCACCCCTTAAAAGTTCCCCCGAAAATGGACAAGTGATTGGTTAATTACTTGCGTGCACGCTAATTTCAATATGTAGGCTAATCCTTGTTCCTCCCAGGTCTTGAAATATAGAGGGCCCTCAATATCTCGGAAGAGCATGTATTTTCCCAGAAAATGTTAAGCACAAAAATAAAAATAGTAAATGAAAATAAATAAGTTTTATAAATCAATTTGAATAGTACCTATGCAATTATATACTTATTAAGTGAGATGGGGAGGAAACTGGTGATATGTCACCCCCCGACCTGACTTAAGTTGGAACAGGGTGTATGAATATTATTATTATATTTTAATTCAGGTTTGGTGTTTTAAAAGCACCACTTAGCCCCGGCCCCCTTTTAATGCCTTGTTCAGGCAGTCCAATATTTTCTACTACTTGCTCGAATTCAACGACAAAAACTTTCCGTGGAATGGAGGCAATGTTCGGTTTTATTTTTTTTACCTAAAATTAAATTAAAAATTAAAGAAGCGAGAAATTAGGTTAAATACCCACTCAATCCCATAACTAATTTTCAGTGGGGGACTTTAAATTTAAAGCAGACCAAGCCAACCCTGTCGGCACCGACACCATCAACGAGCGAACAATGACCAACTATGTTTAAGTAGGAAACCCCGATCAATCAAGCTGGACACGATTTCACCCGCGGAGAGCGCCAACATTAAGACTAATTCAGAATAACCGTGGAATTTGCTTCGTTGCTAGGACAGCTCCAAAGTAACCGTCAACACATTCCTAAGCCAAAGCGTGATGATTGAAATCCATATCAGTAGGTAAAAACTTGTCTGAAGTGGGGCCTGTATTGGCAGCAGGGTCTCTTAACCACAAGACCTGTATTGGCAGCAGGACTCTTAACCACAAGACCACCCAACTAAAGACGTTTGTTGGAAAAAATTGGTCCTTCTAAATGAAGATAAGATGCCCATTGAGCACCAAACCCTTTGTAAACCTAGCCATAAGGCTTTCTACTATACCATGAAAAGTTGGCACATGCTGCATCAGCGTTTGTGTGAAACAGACCAACATACAGTCCAAAGTAGTCACAAATAATTATTAATTTATACATAAGATACTTACTAGTAAAACAGGTATTTCGATACATAGAATATTCTGATCTTACCGATGTTCTTATAAATAATGTTTTTTTTAGTTACAACCTTTTTTGAAGACTCACAATATTCAAGGTCTGCTTGTTCTCCGCTCTAGCGGAGGTTCGTCTAACTCACACCTTGTATGTTCATCGGTACACCGACTCTCTGCTAGGAGAATGAAGTAGACCTTGACAATATTAGTAGAAAATAATAAAGAGCATTGGTAAAGTCCGAATATGTATACATTAACTTGTAACAATATTACACACACAAGTTGTTTTTTATTTGAATTATTTATTTACATTTTAAAATATGTCTTGTAAAAGCATTTTTTTCCACTTCCTATAAAGCACTTTTACTCTATTTGCTACAAAACATAGGGGTTTTGAGTGTTGTTAAGCAAACTTTTCAGTAAAAACACAAATTTTGTAAATTGGTTACCAACTTGACAGTGTTGACTGTGCTATTGTAAAATCATTGTGATTTGCAGTTACTTTTTTCGATCAATTACAACTTTTCAGCTAATTATCCCATTTTTTCACTAATAATGCCAATTTAACCAATAAAAATCTTGTTGAAATCAAAAGATAAGTGTTTAATATAAAATAAAATGGACTAAATCATTATTTTTTTATTTTCAATAAATATTTATTATAAAAACAGATTTCACATTGAATTAAGATGCAGTTAATTAGTAGCAAGGCATAATGTATTCCACTAAAAATCAAGATTTGAACTAAATGGATAAATTATAAATAAATACAGGATTTACCTAGTTTATTCAAATTATGTGCGGTAAAAGCTTTTGGTTGTTATTTTACTAAGTATCTAGCACTTGATATATACACACGTCACTCATAATATTTTATGTTATTCGCTGACAATAATTCATTTTAGTGATGTAGTTGCCAGAATAGTTTCTACTTTCTATGCATTGTCACTAAAGTTATTTCACAATTTCATTAATCGGGAAACACTCACTCCCGTAGGTGTGATTGATTTTATGTAAATCAATCAATTTTTTTTTTTTTAATCCATGTCATGGGGTATCCCTGCCGAGATGGATTTTATAATTTCTGGATTGATTTATATAAAAACTTGTTATTGTTATTGAGAATGCTGAATGCAAAGAAATCCAGAGATTGGTTTTGTTATATTATCTACTCTGACTGCTGGTAATCTATCCACTAGCCTAGCAAAACACACGCTTTACAAACAAGGTATGGAGACCTAAACTGGTGTTGGTCCTAGTAGCAGTAAAAATAATACAGGTTTAAGTTTTCTTGAATGTAACGGCTTTGGGATCTCTTTACCAGTAAGTAGTTTGTCAAGGTTGTGTGTATTGCTTCCTTAGTCATTCTTCAGTCTGTATTTTTGTTTCAGAGAAAATGTGGATGTTGTGACTAAATATGAAAGGTTTTTTGGTCCCAGTTAAAGTGTATTCCTTGCTTTCCTACAGCTTAAGCATAAAGTTTCAGTTATTCAGGAATATTTGGAACCATTTTATGACAAAGTCAATTAAGTTAAAAAAACTATTAGTATTACTAATTAATATTAGCTTGAATTGTATTTAAAATACGGGTACATTTTCTAAGTTATTGTAGCACCACATTAAGTGGTGTAGCTGCCTATTCCACTCGTATGCTACCATTTGAATTTCCAATCGTTGCCGTCATTGACTGACCTTTTGGATTGGTTATTGTTCTTTCGACCACTCAACATTTAGTACTGTATAACGTACAATATATTTTCATAATCTTCAAAGAAATTGTCTATTTTAGCAGCATCTCACTCTTTGGTCTTCTTGTCCCTTGTAAGATTTGCAATATGAGTTTTTGTTGCTCATCACTGTAATAACATTATGAAAACCGGCTCAGTATCTGTCGCTGCGTCGGTCGCGCTCGGAGTACTTGCTGACGGAGTAGCGGTCCGAGTATCTGTCGTCGGGGAACTTGTCTTCGGGCCGGTAGTGGATCTCCGGGGAGCCGATTGTCTTCTGCCAGTGATGCGTCCAGTAGAGGTCTTCTGGACGGACGTCCTTGGGAGACTTGGCGTCGCGACAGACGTAGACGCAGTAGACGAGGCTTCCGATCAGAGTCAAGAAGCCGAACACGAGGAACACGATGCCCAGGATCCTGGAACAACACAAGGCAACATTAATATCTCAAACAGGAAGAGGGGCAAGAGGGCAACTGTGTCTTGAGAGATTGATTGATTGATTGATTGATTGATTGATTGATTGATTGGATATTGTTTAACGTCTCATATTTATGCACTTTGGCTAATCAAGACGATGAGTGGTAATAGATGAGGGTGAAATATGAAAGAAGGGAGGAGGGGAAACCCGGTACCGGCACGTAGCCTACTCCTTCGAAAAGTACCAAGGAAACCAACGGCTTAATGCCGAACAGACGTCGAGGAGAACGAAGCCGTTACACTAGCTCTCGAACCCTCCATTTGCTCTAACCAGCGGTATACGTGAGTTTCAGAGCAGTGTGGTCACCCACTCTACCCATGACCACGCCCGATTCTGCTTAACTTAGGTGTTCGAGTGGGAACCGGTTAAACGAGCTCGGCTAAACCACTGGCTCTTGAGAGATTATAAGTCCCGAAAGGTCCTCAAATATTTTATGAAAAATATTATTAATGTAAAAATCCAATATAATGAAGATTATTTTAAAATTAAATTTTGACGACGAGTAAAAGTAAACTTTGAACTTTTTGTTGTGATAGTATCGTTAAGTGTCGTCCTTGTCAATTGATGGGTCTGAAAATGTATTTTATGTTACCAAACTTGACGCAAGTTCCAAGAAAATGTTAACTCTAGCAGTCGGTGAGCAGTGGCTGGTGGGAGACGGGTGTATTGTTTGCCTCGAACCCGGGACCGATATCTTGAAAGTAAAAGAATTGTTGGAAAGTTGGAAAGTTGGCTCGGTGATGGTGGGACTGACTACACTAATACAACTTCATACCGGCGGTCAAGGAATATTTTTCTACTGAAGTTAGAATATTACCAAAATATCCCTAATAGGCTTCCGCTTATGTAGGTTGGAAATTAATTTGAGTATCAAAACATTGATTTTAATTTTTTGCAAAGCATTTTTGTATCTTATTTTATAAAAAAAAAATACACAAGCTGGATGGCTGATATTCTTATAATAACTTACACTTATACCTGTGACTAGGACATGTGGTATTTTGAAATGTGTATCTTTAATATCTTGGATTTTTGCGTTAACTGATACGCAGAGAGTATTTATATAAAAATAAAATATAAACACAAAAAATCGTACAATGTAAGATATAAAGAAACACATTTTAATATCACATGTCCATATCCTAGTCACAGATAGGTGTAAGCTATGGTGAAAATATCAGTCATCCATGTCCAACTTATATACTTTTTGCTAAAAAAGACATATAAAAATGCTTAAAAAAAGCCCCAACATTGTGAGTATGCACTGACGGGAAAAAAATAGTTATGGTCTTCTCAAAAGACTATTTACGATGTTCTTACTCCAAGACTACAGTTTTATATTTATTTTGGAAAACATATTTTCATTCCCGCACAGCCTATTAATATTAAACACAGGGATGCACATCGATACTTTTTTCATCATATCGATTGTCAAAATGATGTCATTATCGATAATATCGATATCACCAACAAAGCCTGTTTCGACCTTCCTCAAGTGTGGCAAGTGTAAGTCGAAACAATACAATTGCGTTCCGTTTGCTGCCTCGCTGTCTTCCATGTCACGTGTTTGGCTTCCGTTATCGACTGATAGCTCATTTCTAAATGTAAATCTCGAGTGTGACACCATCAGCCCAGCCAGTGCATGGCACAACGAGAGATAATCTCCGTCTTTTGAGTTTTGGTTCGTGCCACTATCGACCAATTATTTGATATTTCGATAATCGATAGTGAATTTTGGTTATCAATTATCGAAATTATACCCATTATTGATTATCGATCGATAAAATCGATTATCGTGTGTATCCCTAATTATACATACCAGACAAAGACGGGCTCGAAGAACTGTATCACTATGACGAAGCCCAGTGTGACCAGGATGATGCCCAGGTTGAGCAGCAGCATGAGACAACAGATCCCCTTGGTGTTCGGACAGAAGGGGTTGGGCGCGGACATCGTCTCGACCATCAGGCCTCCCTTGCGAGAGTTCTTGTTCTTCACCGTGGAGATCTCGGACGGGGCCCGGCCGCTGCGGTACGAGTAGTGGCTGGGCGCGCGGCTGTACCGGGAACCGCGACTGTGCAGGGTACAGAGATTCCATTAGTAAACAATATATTCCATCATTATATTATTATATTATATTATATTCCCTGAATAAGACCACAACAGGGATCCAGTAATGCCGGAGGGGGGGGGGGGGGCGGTAGAGGGGGAATTTTCCCCCTGTGAAATCAAGGGTCCCCATGTTCCATCCCGCTTTACTAGGCTTACGCACCTTTTCCATGTAGCTAGACCTAGACTTTGTATTACCCGTAGGTCTATCACCTTTCGTATACCTTCATTTTATAACAATTTATGGTACCTAATTTACCAAAGTTCGACATATTTTCTGATATGAATTCTTTTAAAAAATCAATCCGTGATTGCCAGATTGGACTGCAGTTGAAGGTCATTAGCATTTCCATTTTCCCCTCTATTCTTTTACAAACACATTCCTGTTAATATTTTTACATAAACATTATTTATTTTATGTTTTGTTGCACTTATAATTTTGATATATTTGTTTATTATTCATCACCATATAATTATTTGTTAATATGTTGGTACTAATGTAATTTTAATTTTTACTTTATTTATATATTATATAATATTGTCTATGTAAAATGGTACTTGTGCTGTACTAGACTCTTATATAAATAAATAAAAAGGCCCCCCCCTCAATATCAAATAAGAGCATTGAATTGAGAAGTGACAAGATTTTGAAACTAGCAATATGTGGAACTTCTCAATTTTATAAATTATCGACGAAAGTACGCTATTATCTAGTAAAATGGGACCATTTGCAATCTAAAATTCAAACATGTTCTGGGGCTATGCACCCCAGACCCACACTATATGGGGGCCATCCCCCGCAGACCCCACCCCCCCCCCCTTTTTTTCAATAAGAAACAATTATTTTTTGTCTCATGGGCAGTTATAGAAATTTCTAATTGCCCCTCCTACCACAATGCACTTATGTCGCCACTGAATTGAACCATGTATCCACAATTAGGTAAACTTAAATATTGGTTTGGTTGCAGTGGCGTAACTACGGGGGTTGAAGGGGGGCACAATTTTGTGGCAAGCGCAAGAATTTATTATAGACTGTCAATAAAACTGACAAACTTTACTATCTAGACGAAACCACGCTAAACCTAGTTAAATACCACCATACTTTGCACTGTGAAAATAAAAAATCTGAGACTATGCGCCCCACACCCGCATTACCTGAGGGGCGTCCCCCCAGACCCTATTTTACCATGATACATACTTTTCCCGAAACAATTAATTCATAGGCAGTTTTAAAAATTTCTTAATATTGGCACTGCTGCATGGGACTATTAACCCACATATTCTTTCACCTTAGTCGTCTGTGGTTACAAAATTAATGTTCGCCCCAAAAAGCAAGAAGGACTCTAGTCCTGTACACCACTATTGGGTTGTTCTCAAAGTTAGCTCATGAAAAAGAAATGAACTAATGCCTTGGTAACTTTTAGTTGCAGTTAAACACAAAGTTGGTTTAAAATCACAGATTCTTTTTTTTATTTATTTATATAAGAGTCTCGTACAGCACAAGTACCATTTTACATAGACAATCCTAAAAAATATATAAATAAGTAAAAATTAAAATTACATTAATAAACCTACAATTAACAAACAATTAAAAAATATGAACATAAGAGTAAAAAATGTTTGAAAGGGAAATGCTAATGACCTTTAACTGCAGTCAATCACGGATTGATTTTTTAAAAGAATTAAAATCAGAGAATATGTCGAACTTTGGTAAATTATAGGTAAATTATTATAAAAGGAAGGTAAACGAAAGGTCATTGATCTACGGCAATCTACGGGTAATAGAAAGTCTAGGTCTAGCTACATGGAAAAGGTGCGTAAGCCTAGTAAAGCGGGATGGAACATGAAGTGGAAACATGGAGACAAGACTGGTGGACCGGAAAATGCCATTGATGATACGGTGCAAGAAATACATGTCATAGCGTTTTCTTCGAGTGGCTAGATCTGTCATGAAAAGTTCATTCATAATTTGGTGACGAGACCAGGCATTAAAGCTGGGACACGATGACGTACAATTGCACAGAAAATGAAAGTACTCTATCTAATTTTTTAATGTTGGTAGGGCCTCAGCTGATAATGCCCAAATTGGAGTACAGTACTCAATCACAGGTAAAACACTGTTCTGTTCTGTTATCCTTTAACTCTGCTGTAAAAATTTCCTGAGATGAGAGTGAATTAAGTGAAAGGCCGTGTGTTCAACTTGCACTAGGAAGAGGGGAGGGGGAGGGGTGGGAACTTGCCCTTCCCATGAGTGAAGGGAAGAGTAAGCAATTAAAAGTGGCCCCTTCATTGTTCCTCAAACAATTGTTATTTAAGTGGTTAATTAGCTGCAATTACAAGTCAGTTGACTACATGCTGTGTCCGAAACCAAACCCAGGGCAAACCTCTTTGTAAATATAATAGAATGTTATTACTCATAAATAAATGTGTTTAACACGAATGAATGGTAATAATAATTAACAGGCCTACTTGTTTTTTGATAAGTAGGTTACCTGCCTATACTCACTCACACTTTCATGAAAACATAATAATTATGCTAATATCTTCTAATTGGTCACTTTTAATAATTGAGGAAGACATGCTGATGTTTTAAACGTTGCTCTTTTCTCAGTTTAATTAATCGGGAAACACGACTCGTAGGTGGAATTGTTGTTATTATCATTTATTTATCAACAACATGGCTGTACCCAACAAGTGAGACATAATATTGTAACATAGATCTAAATTAACATATTTATTCCATTATTATAGTGGAGATGTATGAGAAAGTTGCAAGTAATAATATACAGTTAATCCAGAGAGTAATGTGTAGTATCTTGACTGCTTTCATGGGTATGACGCGTGTAAAATGTTGGTGCGAGTGCAAGTATAGGCTAAGTGTAGGGTTTCGGTGTGAATGTGAATTTAGTGCGTGTCAGACATGAATTGTGCAAGTGTCAAGCATTTTACTTGTCACTAGTAAAATCCAGAAATTAAAAAATCTTGTTGGATAGTTGGCAAAGGCGCCTGTCTGGAATGTGGGAGACCCGGGTTCGATTTAACAAACAATTTAGAGAAAAAATGGGGGGGGAATTGGGAGATGATGGTGGGGGTATAATACACAATTTTTGTTTAAAATGGATTTACAATTCTATTGAAAGGTACAAACACTATTGAAGGTACAAATATTTATTTTCTTAATATTTAATACAATTCAGAAATTACAAAATCCATCCCGACCGGGATTCGAACCCGGGTCTCCCACATTCCAGATAAGTGCTTTTGCCAACTACCACCGAAGGTATTTGTTAGACTTTCACATCGATTTGTTTCTTGATAAGAGTAACAAAATTATTCTGTTGAGGTCTAAATTTCATAATGTTTTTTCACGTGAAATGAAATTAGTATTAAACTTTTTTCATTTATTATTAACTTTTTACAAATGTGAGGATTTAGGTATAGGCGCTCCACGCTAAGAAAGGAGTTGCGCGCGCTTTTAACGGGTGAATTGTAGCCATTCAGCAGGCTCCAATTTAAAATAACGATCGCTGATTGGCCCGTCGAAAGCGCGCGCATCTCCTTTCTTAGCGTGGAGCGCCTATATGATAGTATGTAAGTTATAGTACCTTATCTCCGACGGCGCCCGGTAGGCTGCGCTGGTGACGTAGATGTCCGAGCCCTCGTTGTCGAAACTGCGTGTGGACCGAGTGTGGCTAGCAGCTGACGCCGCTCTGGGTCCGCCATTCCTTGTGTAGCTCCTGTCCCGCTTCTTTCGGCTGCACAGAGGACGCGGACAATGACATTATTATGTTTGCACATAAGTACACGAAATTTCGAGTAAAGTATTTCATTGGCACTCGACTCGAACTCTATTATTTGCTACTCGAAATCGCTAATATCGAAAAATCATTATTTTGGTGGAGGTGCCGGGTTAATTAACGCGAGTGTGGAAATGTAAAAATCGACAAATCGTTTTGCATATTTGGCTCTTTGATACAAAATTTTACAATTGCAATATTTGCAAATTTCACATTTAAATAATAATAATAATAATAATCTTCTGTTTTGGGGAATGGTCGTGGGGCTCGAAGCCTCTCCCCTGGTATTCTTTAGTGCCTGGTGCAAAGCACCTATAACTAAAAATCTGATGTGTGCCAGAGTTGGGCGATATCAGTTTAGACTTTTTGTTACATTTTAATTTTTTGTTTTGTTATGTTATATTTTTTGGGGGGTAAAATCCACTTGTGGTAGCCCTACATTGTGTCCTGTTGCAATATGGCCACAAATAAACAGCAAATATTAATAAACAAACAAAGCTTTCGAAATGTATATGCATCAAAACAAGTTTTAATACTTTCTTAGCCAAATTCAAGACTAGATATATTATGTTGTGTTCCTGTGGTTACACGTGCTCACTAATAAATACGAAGAAGATTTTAAGCTCTCCCCAGATGTGTTTAAATATAAAATACCAATTTGCAATTAAAATTCCAAATTTGTTCAGAAATAACTCATGGAACAACCTGCCGCCCGCCCTCAAATACTGGCCAGTGAGTCATTTCCCTTCCCTGTGCAAGGAGCACTTGTGGGAGAACCAACTACATGTGCCATGTTAGTTTTACGTGCTTCAGCGAGGCTCTTCGCGGCACAAGATTTCTTAACAGATTTTAAGTGTTTTAGCAAAATATTTGCTAGCGTCGACGCCGTTTCTTGTTGTTTTTTAATGTATTATGACAAAGATAAACAATAAAATACACATAGTCATTATAAACAATAATAATAGTTTATCACATGTTTTCAATGCATCTTAATCTATATCTAAAAATATTTGAATTAAAAAATGTAAGTGTCTAACTAGTCTAGTGTCCAACGATATTATACTTTGGGAGTTGGATTGTGAACGGAATGACTGAGGGCTGGTTAAGCGGACTCAATGCCTTGCGTTGGCATTAATGACTGAAGACAACTTCGTAAAAAACTTTTAGTGAGGATTGCCGGTGATGGGATTCGAAACCGTCACCTCACGAATCCCAGTGTTTTACGCTTCAGCTACACCTGTCGGTAAAATTTGAGAACTTTTCCCAAAGGGGAGTAAGTTATACTTCGAGCAATTTGGAGTACGGATTAATGTTTTTTTCTGTTACCTATTTTACTTTTACTCTGCAAAGCGTTCAATGTTACAAAACGACGACCGTACTTCGTCTTCAGGCTAACCTTCGACAACGGAAGTTGATGATGTTTCCTGTGTGTGCGCATGTCTTCTAAAGTGCTGCGTGTCTGTGTATGGTGGCTGTGGATCTTTCAAGAAAGGTGACCCCAACTAAACGTACTCATCGGCATAACCCGACGAATGATAAAACAATATTGTTAAATACATCCCACCCTACACTTATTTACAAGTATACGCTCTTTCCTGGATAAGGTATAGGCCTCCCCCTGACAATGACATTTTTCGATTCTTAGAGTGTGATTAGAGTATTTTAATGATTTTTCGTGGCAAAATCCTTATAAAATATGTATATATCTTAATTTCTATATAATATATAATGCCTCATATATCAAATAAAAAGTGTTTGTCGCCCCTTGCCGCCCCCCCCCCCCCCCCAGCTCGTAGTTACGACACTGCTAACAAGCATACGCAATCAGGGTGTCCGGTTAGTTAGGGAGCCAAGTGTCCTAAATTTGTGCAAAGATGCAATAAATAAATAAATAAATTTTATTTAGAGTCTACCCACTCAGTTGTAGAACTGATTTTCAGTGGGGGACTTTAAATCAAAGCGACCAAGCCAACCCTGCAGGCCCCAACGCAATCGACGAGTGAGCGATAACCAACCAAAGATCGATATTTTTAATAGGAAATATAGCAATCAGTGGTATGGACAGTGCGAACACCCGCGAATCAACGCCAGAATCAACAAGGCCGATTCAGAACAACTCTGAAATTTATTATGTGCTTCGTTGCTTCCAGCCCTCGCCTTCGACTGAGGAAAACCTTGGAAAACACCTGTCAGTCAGAACTGCTGGTGGCAGGTATCGAACCTGTGACCTTGACCCAAATCAAAGTCCGCGCTTAAGCACCGCGCTACCGCTGTCGGTAGACGTTTAACAGAGTTACTATTTCAAGTCTATAAATTTATTGGATGAGCGAAGCGAAGACTTCAATTTCACTGACCCCAAAAAATCTAGCTCGGGTGTTTTTTTTTTTTGTTTTTGTTTGTTTTTTTTGTTTGTTTGTTTTTCTGTCTGTTTGTTAACTCTCTACCAGGCAAACGGCATATCCGATCTTGATGAAAATTTGAGGGGACCTTCGAAATCTCTGAACTTAGAGGTGTATTGTTTTTTGGTACAATCGAAGAAATATTTCTCATGAATATCGTACATTTACGATTTTTTTCGATTTTTAGTGCGATATTTTCGTGACATTTGGGCCGATTCTGACCAAACGGGTGGGGTTACAACGTTCATATTATACATGGACATTAAGGTTATGGTGATGTAGTACCTTTTGAAAGAAAAAGTTGAAAAAGTTAGCCGGAATTCATAGAAATAAAGCTTTTAATATAAGTTTTTTTGATTTGTATGCGATATTTTCGTGCCATTTGGGCCAATTCTGACCAAACGAGTGGGGCTACAACGTTCATATTATACATGGACATTAAGGTTATGGTGATAAAGTACCTTTTGAAAGAAAAAGTTGACAAAGTTACCCAGAATCCATAGAAATAAAGCTTTTAATATAAGTTTTTAACGGTAAATAATAACAAATTGACAAGTAACAATAGAAACTTGACAACAATCACCTACAATGCGTGGGAAGCAAAACAAAGCAACAAAGCACTCGCAAAAGTAAAGATATCCCACGCAGACTAAAAACTTTAAAAAAAGCTCATCCATCAACGCGGCGGGACTTGAGCGTTTTCCTAGTTAATTAATTAGTTCGTATTTAGTGTCTACCTACTCAACCTGTCAACCATAACTGATTTTCATTGGGGGACCTTAAACCAAAGCAACTAAGTCAACCCTGTAGGCCCCGACACAATCGACGAGTGACCGATAACCAACCAAAGATCGATATTTTTTAGATGAGCGTAGCGAGCGTAGCGAGCGAAGCGAAGATTCCATTTCACTACACTGGAGAAAAAAATCCGGATTTTTTTTTTTTTTTTTTTTTTTTTTGTATTTTTGTGTGTTTGTTAACACGATTCCGGCTAAACCGATACTCCGATTGCGATGAAATTTTATGGAGGCCTTCGAAATCTCTGAACTTAGAACTGCCACGTTTTTGAGCGCAATCGGGATAATTTTTCTTATAAAAAACGCAATTTTACGATTTTTTTTCGATTTTTAAAAAAATTCTTCGACTTATAACACTTACATGCTTTATCCGATTGTAATGATTTTTTATTAGAACCTTAATTTTATGAATTAAGATATTCGTGTGAAATTTGAGCTTAATCGAAACATTATTTCTCATGAAAATCGAAATTTTACGGGTTTTTTCTTTTTTAAAACAATTCTTTGACATATAACACCTACATGCTTTATCCTATTGTAATGATTTTTTTTTTATAGAACCTTAATTTCATGAATTAATATACTCGTGTAAAATTTGAGCGCAATTGAATAATTATTTCTTATGAAAATTGCAATTTTACGATTTTTTTTCTTTTTAAAATTACGTAAAAATTATGATTTATAAAAAAATTAAGTTAATTTTTAATTTAATTTTATTTAATTTAAAAAAAATCTTCGAATAAGTAATGATTTTTTCACAGAACAACAGAAAATCCGCGTAACTCAATGCAGCTCAATGCACCAATTACGCTCATCCAACAACGCGGCGGGACTTAAGCGTTTTCCTAGTTTATCTTTACACGTATTTCGTAAGGGCTATGTTTTCCTTAGTATTGTCACAGATGATGGACTACACTGCGTTATATGCATTTCAAAACATGTTTAATCATTTTTTAAAATACAATCTAGAAATTACAAAGTCTTTCCCGACCAAGGGATTAAACCCAAGTCCACCACATTTCGGGTATAAGGGCGTCTTTGCCAACTAGACTAGAAAAACGTCAAAATCGTTGATAGACATGTGAGCGAGTCATATGTTGAGTACCCAGGAACATTTGCGTTTAAGTTTGATAATTATATTGGTAAAAATATTTGGTTTATAAGCTTAGTTGGTATAAGGGCGCGTCATCTGTAAAGCCATAATGCACCACTTTAGACTATGATAGGCTATGATGGCCCCTTAGGTAGGGGGAAGAAAAGGAATGTTACCGGGTACTCAACACATGGCTCACTCACTCGTCTAACAACGACTTTGGCGTTTTCCCAGTTTATATATTCAATTATTTATCTATTGTCCCGCTTACCTTGTGTCTGCTTCCCTGTGGTTCCTCTCTGGCGACGAGCCCGATCCCCTCCTCTCATTGGCTACCGTGTACTCGGAGAGCGTGCGCTCGGAGGGTGCGCGTTGGCTCTCCTCGCCGTCGGTCGAGTAGCCCCTGTTGGGGACTCCCCGGTGCACGTACACCGGCTCAAGGTCACGAGGGGGCGTGGCGATGTAGTGGTGTTTGTTCAGCTTGCGCGCCATCGCTCCTCACTCAAGGTCACCGGTTGAGAGGGCAGGAGGGGCTGGAAGCAACATTATTACACGTTATTTAGACTATCTGCAAATAGCTTGTTGAGCTATTTTTCTATCTAATATCGTTCTTTCTCAAAAACACTTCTGAATGGGTTATTTCGTACAGTTCACCACAATTTAAATGGACTATGATAAATATAAATTGAATTTAAACCTAATTCACAATTGAAATTCATTTACACGAAGTAAGATACCATCCATATAAGTATAGAACAGTGATAAATAAAACCGTAAGCCGCACGATACATTATTATATTACTTCATAATAGCAAGAAAATTAATAATTGTTAAAAAATGTAACTATAAATGAGTAAAGAAGCTATAATGACGATAAAGTATGTGTATATCACTCTATAGAAGAATACATGGCGTTCACTTGTTGTTGTGTTGTTGGATACCGACAGATTCTGATATTGCTGTAGTTTCCCATTAAGGGGGGGGGGGTTGGTTTATTTGGATTAAGGACGCGTCAACCGTTAGGTCATAATGCACCACTCTAGCCTACGGTGAAATGGGGAGAAGGGGCCATTGCTGGACAGAACCAGTCACGGGTTAGGGGATGAAGGGTGGTTTCTCACGTCGTGGTCGTCATCGTCTTTGTCATCGTTCGTTGTGTCATTGTCATCGTCGTCGGGGAGGTGTCCCCGACGACGATTGCCAGAGCTCGCCTCTAGTTTCGGGAGTAATATACTACCCTCCTACTAGCTGATGTTTGCAAGGTGGATTTTTTCTCTTGAATCGCCTTGTACGATTAGCAGAGGGGGAGGATGTTAAACGTACAGATGGGGCCCTGTACACCATGCTCGGTGCTCCTGAGTTGTATTACATCAAATGTGGTATTCGTATTTAATAGGGCCTTTGCTAAGTGGCAAACTCCAAACTTTGGAGCTATTCCGAATTCTTTTTTTTAGACATCGTCAAAAGTAATTATGTAATTTGCAAGTAACGTGAATAAGATAAGATTACCCTTCTACTATAATTAGAGGTACGTGAAAATAGCATTTTCAAGTGTCATTTTATAGCGTTTTGTAGCATCTATTTTTTTGTCCACCTTCAAAAACTTGTGTATGAAGATTTTTCATGTTATTATTTTGAAATTATGTCATCAAGGTTTATATAAATATCAATGCATAAAAATATCTACAAACAAACTATCCCTACTATTAAAATAAAATAAAATAAGACTGGAAAACCTTAGTTTTAAGGGGAAAAAAATAGCGCTTTGTAGCATCTATTCACAAAACGCTATTTTCACGTACCTCTAACTATAATATCTCACACGTTTACATAAAATGTGACACCTTTAGTCAACTCTCTACGCTTGTAATTCCCCGGCTTACATTTATTTACACAATTAACATCCACGATATGTAAAGCAGGTCAGCTAAGCAAGTGGTTAATGAAATATCACATGAATAATGTAGCGAGTGTTTTGTGCAACAATCCGCTTGAATAACCCAAGATTGACCTTATTGTTTGAGATTAGTGACGGAATAGTATACATATTGCTGTTTCAAGTTCACACCGTCTAGCTCGTATGAGATGCGAAGAGTCGGGCGGGCTAGACTTCAGGTTTAAATAATATGTATTCAAAGTGGAAGAGAAACACACTTTCACTGATAACACCTACACCGCCGAAGACAGAGTACTTCCTTATCTTCGCAATAAAGTAGCAAGTTCCCGGGAGATATGGTTACGCCGTTCACACATTAATTATTAAACTCATAAATAATATGGTGTTGGTTGCCGTTTCTTATACTAGTCAATCGTACAATTGTATATAATGACATATTTGTATCATGGACATCGTGAATATAAATATAAAAAAGAGTGTAGTGTAGGTCGACGTTCTTTCCTAGACATAATAATGTATGTATGAATATTCAAACAATTTCTTCTAGGATTAATTGTAGGCTCTATAGTCTATTTCTTATTAATGTCAGGTTTCTATTTTTAATGAAATACTTGGATATAAATACAGTGCATTTTTCGAAATCTTGTTTGGCATTGTTTATTGTTTTCCATATAAAATGTAAATAATATATTTTATTTATGACATACAGATTTGGCCTTGATAATATGGCGTGACTTTATCTGAAGAGTTGTGTGTATGCTACAGAGCGACGACGACGATCGCAAGGATGTAGCGCACTCCTATTAAAAGGACCATCTGAGGTTTTCGGCTCATAGGTCAAACGCAAAATATTTTACCGATTTTAATTAGCGTGAGTATTGCGTATATGCGTAGTGTTAATTTCACTAGCTGGTAATGAGGGAGAATAATTATGTTTTAATTTCTATTTTGTTACATGTAGTGGAAAGTTTACATTTCGGCTTCAAGCTATAACTTACTCGGATCCGAATTCGGACCACCAACGAGTGTCCGGAAAGTCAAAGAATGCGGACTACCACTGCATCGTGAATAATATTATATTGAGAGAATAGCCAATTTTGTAACTACTCCTGTACTCCTATACTGATTGTTGTTATTGTAGTTATGACGAACATGTTATTGAAAACATTTCTATTCGGTATAACTAAGAATTTGATTGTTCTCGTTTGTAACTCAGTTCTTTAGTTATAACTGAATAGTATAGGTATAAAATTAAATTAAAATATTTACTATATTTAAGTGTAAAGGTAAAGCTATCATAGTATATTATTCACAAACGAAAATATTCCATGTTGGCCTATTCGAGCTATTTTTTATACCATTGTGAAAGCAGTGATAAAGTAATACTACTTCATTTTGGGTTGTACACACTTTGAAATAAAACAAAAATAACCAAACAAGGAAAATGAACGTGCTAGAAAGTGACCGTCTGTCTATATTATTGAGCGCTTCACATCTGTCTCATTGTATTGTTGCGAACATATACCTTGTGTGTAGTGTAGTGTAGTGTAGTGTAGTGTAGTGTAGTGTAGTGTAGTGTAGTGTAGTGTGGTGTGGTGTAGTGTAGTGTAGTGTAGTGTAGTGTAGTGTAGTGTAGTGTAGTGTAGTGTAGTGTAGTGTAGTGTAGTGTAGTGTAGTGTAGTGTAGTGTAGTTTGTATGACAGTATGAAGTGTTACTAAACTGTTAAATTGTAAATAATTTGTTATTTTAAATGATTGTGATTGCTGGAACTATATTTAAATCCAACACGTCTATGAACGAACTACACGATTGAAGGCGTGGCTGATGACTTGATTGTGTTTGATATAAATGGACATCTAGCAAGTCCTGTGGGTTGCTAGCCGAGTGGAAAAGTTGGGCGGTCCAAGGTCGTCCTACGGTATACGAGCCACATGGAGCCTAAGTGCGTGGGTTCGAATCCCACGTAGAACAGCTGGTCTCGAAGACAATGATAATGTTAGGCGTGGTCAGCTAGGCTATAGTTAGAGTTAGGTTATGTTAAACAACCGAACACGAATCTCTCTTTATAAGCCTATCAATCCAGGCATAAGACCACTATAATGAAACGAACTGCTAATTTATTGCTAAATCCAAAATATTTTAGATTCCATGATGAAGACAGGGGCCTTTGCATGTATTAATAACATATAATTATAATAATAAACACAGATTTTAAATATTTATTTATGTGAGTGAATAATTTGATTACTTACTGTTAATTAGTCGCAAATTAATTATACGTGCCAATGATTATGTGTAAAATGTAGCGTTACGAACTTCGGTCAAAATGTATTATTTTTTTTTCGTATTCTTTACCGAAGACGTTGTTAGAAACAATATTAACAACAACACCAGCATCGTGTAAAAACGGAACACCAACAACAGCACCAAACACACTTATGGACGGAACAACAATAACACCAACATGTTTAGACGTTTCGGCTGAGAGGTGTCTTCTTCATAACGTGCTTACATCACTCGTACGGTAGTTTTTCCACTCCAATTATTCAGAGCACGTAAATCACTTTCAATAAAAGTGTTTACCTTTCCGACAAGATATTGTTCTAGCCCTTGTAATTACGTAAGTCAAAGTTCAGTTACATCCGGCCCGCGTTAGATAGGCGACCGGAAGCGCGGGTCTACGTCTTCCGGTCTGCCGTTAGAGTAAGCGGTGCTAATTGTTTTCTCCTGTGAGTCGCGTGAGCGGCCAACATTTCGGGGTTTTGAGTTGAGTTGTTCGCGGATTGTACGGGAAACTAAGAATACTGTTATACCAGATACTCGGCAAACATTGAAGCTACTGACAAGGTATGGTCGTCATTAGATCAACAAACAAAACGCTGCTGTGTCAACTACCATAATAAATGTGCGCACGCTACGCAAATACTACTTGCGTGCCAGTGAGTGTGTGTGCGTGTGACGGCCTGGCGGTTTTGTGTTTATGTCTGAGTCTTGTGTTTGTGTTTGTGTTTGTGTTGTTTGTGTTTGTGTTTTTTTGTTTATACTAGTGTTAGGGTTTGTGTTTGTGTTAGTGTACTGTTTGTGTTGTGTTTGTGTTAGTGTTACTGTTTGTGTTTGTGTTTGTGTTTGTGTTTGTGTTGGTGTCTGTGTCTGTGTGTTTTTGTGTCTTAGTGTAAGACTGTGTATGTGTGAGATTGTGCTTGTTTGTGTTGTGTGTGTTTGTTTGTGTTTGTGTTTGTTTGTTTATACTAGTTTTTTGTGTTTGGTTTGTTTTTTGGGTTTGTTTGTTTTTGGGGGTTTAGGTTACTTTTTGTTTTAGTGTTTGGGTTTGGTTTGTGTTTGTGTTAGTGTACTTTTTTGTGTTTTTTGTGTGTTTAGGGTTTTGTGCGTGCCACATGTGCGTTTTTATTCTTTGGTGTACATCAGGGCATATAAAAATCAAGAGGTCCTGAAAGATACCTCTTCACCGACATCTCGTGGTCAACCTTGGTGCCATTATTTTTTCCCCTGTGAACTGCATTATCGAGATGAAAGTTCCCTAGACTATTTATTTTTTAATATTATTTAGGAGGCTTTGAAAGACTCTTGGTCAACAAATAGTCAATACTGAAGGCATTTCAGAAGAAAAAAAAAATTTCTCAAAACAAAAGCATAAAACAAACTTTGGGGGTTTGAAAATAAGACTTGACAGCTAAGAAGAATTATTCGAAATTAACTAGAAACAAGGCAAATAAAAGAACTAAGGAATAGTCTAAGCATGCCTGGGCCAAGGTATAAATATATAATGCTCTCTTTACCTTCCATATTAATTTTTCTGGCTTGATAGTTTCTCTGGTGAATAGAAAATTTTTCCCTTTGAATTATCAGCCATTTTTTCTTTTTTATGTCGAAATGCAGTTCCAGCGATATAAAAAATGACCCCAAAGAGTTGCCCCACGAGACGTCGGTAAAAGAGGTATCTTTCAGACCTCTTGATTTATATTGGGACCCCGGCTTACTTACGAGTGTGCGTGAATGTAGGTATACTCTTGAATATGCGGTCCCTCACATAGCCAGTATTTGTCCATCATCCTAATTTCCCCGGCAGACCCTTACAGACATGGGATAAAAACAACAAAAAAACTTGCATTCAAAATTATAAATTAAGATGTTTTCTCATCGCTGATCGGGCGACCTTTTTCCCAGCTTCGCACGTCCGCCCGTCTTGACTTGGGGCTACAGACGCGAGGCCACCATCACTTCTTTTAGCCAGTGACCTCATGGGTATAATTTTCTTTTTTCCCACTATACCTCTTATAGGGAATCTTTTTGTTAAAAAGGATTTGTTTTTTTTGGTTTTGGGGCTTTTGGAATTTGCAAGAATTGGGTGTTAATCGTGTCAGGAATTTAAAATTGTTTTTTGAGTATTTCTTTGCTTTAAAGCTTATGTTTTTGTAGTTTAAAAGATAAACACAAATATTGTTAATGGGATTTGAGGAAAATTAAGGGTTTCCACCAAGGACAGGGGGGCATTATCCCTACTTTTTTTTTTTAAATTGAGTTTTTTTAATCGTAATTGGCCAGAGAGTCCAAGGCCCCCTTGGGCGTTTGTTTTTGAAGGATTTTTTCATGGTCATACTCATAGTTGCCGATGGAGTCAATGAGAGGTTTTCCCAAAAAACCACACTGCCCTAGACGCACAGACGCGCGCGGCTTTCTGTTTGTCATCAGTCAGCAAAAAACATCATCATCACCACCTCTTTAACGATTAATAAGTGGAAAATTTTGTCAAAAATTTTGGTCTTTAAAAAAACGGGTGTAAAGTTAGAATTTTACGAGGATACAGGATCTTTCCAAATCTTTTGAATTTTTTTAGCACATTCTGATGTTGATGTTTAAAGGGACCCCCCCCCCCCCCCCCCCCCAAAAGGGAAAAGTGGGTTGGGGGGTTGGGGGGGGGGGGGACGCGAAGCCCGGGGGGGCCCTTGCTGACCACGGAAAAAGCACTTCATACTCCCCCCCCCCCCCCACAAACATTTTTTCACTTTTGGGGACCCCCGATAATAAAAAATCCCAAAATTTAAAATAAAAATAAAAAAAAAAAAATTCAAGTAAATTTGTAAATTTCCAAAAATTTCGGGGGCAAGGGAGACGACCCTTTTCACATACTATACTATCGTGACACGACTTGTTTAGATGTCATGGCGCCACTGTAGACATGTCGTGACAGCCAGGGGTCCGGGCATTGTTTTGGGAAACACACCGAACCCCTTTTCCCGCCCACAACACGTGTTTCAAAAGCACAGGGGCAGGTAGGCTATAATAATAATTCTTTTTGGGGGTTAATGATAGGCGGAACGGACACAGCTAGTTTTTTGTTGGGCTAGTTTTTCTTAGTTTTGGTTACGAACCCCTTCTTGAAATAAGTATTGCTTCTCTGTAACCCTCACTTGTTTTAAAACACTTTGAACGAATTTTTAATTTCCCCCTTTTGTATTTAGTTTTAAATTTTTTTTACGACTATAATATGAGGGAATAGGACACATTTGGCGTTGGCCACAGAGCATTTGCTCGAAGGATTAATCCGACGCATATTAAAATTTACATATAGTTGTCATAAAGCATCCATTGACACTAGACAGCCCTACAATAGAAAACCCCCTTCAATAATTATGTTATGTTTATCAGCCAGGATCAATCCACGACTTTTTTAGAAAATTAAAAAAAAAATGAAAATCAATTTAATTTTTTAATAACTTTCAATTTATTTTTTTGAAAGTGTTTCATAAAGAACCCTACATTTCCGCTTCCATGACAACAACCCAAAATTGTAAACAACTGTGGTGTCCAGTGGCGTAGGAACCGGGGGGACAGGGAATCTGCTTGTAAAGTTGCCCCCCCCCCCCCCCCCCCCCCCCCCCTCCTACGCGCCTGTGTCCGTCAGTCGGCCGAGTGAACAGAAATTTGCTTATAAAACGGATGTCTTATAATATATCCTCTTAACACGCACGCAATCACATGGTGTGAGGCCAATTTGGGCTTACATGAAGATTATACCACTCATTCGTGTACGAAAATAAATTATGTAGTATATAATATAGTGAGCGAAGCTGGTCTATAACAATTATCACTGTTATATGTTCGTCCGTCTGTGGCTTTTTTATTATATTAGTTATCAATCATAGTATTTCTAATTTTGTACCGAAATTTTTAATTCTGTGCATCACGTATCAATGCACATCACATTTCTTTATAATTGAAATTAATCAACTCAGAACTGAGTTTGTAAATTAATTACGAATTACAAACGAATCGCCAAACACACACCCACACAAAACCACACAATCCCTTTTGCCCCAACCTAAACAGTTTTAAACTCTGTACACCAGTCTGACCAAAGTGTTCCCGTCACTATTAAGAGGTTTGTTAGTGATTTACACTGTCCAAGTTCTAAGTGAGATGAACCCAAAACGTCTGGCTGGGTCGCCGCTTTCCAGACCAGCACCCACACGTACATTTTCCGATAGCACCCAACAAGCAAGAAACCAAACATTTCACGACCTATTTATTCTATTATATTCCATGGGTTTTTGTATCGCACATTTTTTCTTTCAAACTTTCAGCAAACACGTCATTTCGCTTTTGAGTTATTTTGTTTTGTTCTAAAGTGTGTAGACTAAAAACCCAAAATAAACTACTAGAAATTTTACTCCGCTTTCACACTGCTATCAAAAATAGCTTTAGTGTGTTGAATATTTTCGTTTACGAATAATATGCGGGATTATGGAAATCAATACCGAAATTAAAAATCCATCTCAGCCGGGTATCGAAACTGGGTCTCCTGTTGCTGGTCCGGGTTCGATACCCGGCTGAGGTGGACTTTTGCGGAATTATATTACACCTACGGGAGTATGTCTGTCTGTCTGTCTGTCTTTTATGATGCAGACTGTTATTGGTGACTCTGGGGGGAAGGGAGGAAGGGCTTGCCCCCAGAAAGTTGGAACATTACCTGGCGCCTCCACCATTACTGCCTAGTCCCCAGTGCCTGTGTTATCTATCCCGATGACTATGGACTGTGACAATAGCTAACTCATATTAAAGAAACCGTAAACCTTAAATATTAAACATATTAAACATTTAACCTTTATTAAAGCCCTTATGAATTATGTACACCCGCCACTAAGCTTATACCGATTAGTAGACATCGGATTTATATGCAGATGCATGTAGTATTAATTTTATAGTGCATATAAATGCATATATTGAAGGTTACTGCATAAAATTGATCTGCGCTCGTAAACCGGCATAAATCAGAACATTTTATGACAAAATGGCATATTTATTTTATTTTATGAAATTATTTAAGGTAAAAGTGGTGAATGGTGGGTCAGCAACGGAATAATGATTCCCCCCTGAAAGTGTGTTTCTTTGTCCAGACTTCCAAACGTTAAAAGATAATGGTCAAATGACGAGGGAATTACAGGTCAATCATGGTTAAACAGACCTGGCCCCTGTCCCCCCCCCCCTGCTGTGCATAGCATAGCATTTCTTATACAAACATCTTCATTCTATCTTTCTTTTGTGGAAGTATGGTCTTGATTCTCAGAAGTGATTTTGTTCAATTAAATTTCTATCACAAGTAGAAGCAAGCCTTTTAGAGTTGAGGAATTTAAATCACAAAATGGCATGCCAAAAAAGTATCTTTCAGTGAGGGTGGGGAGGAGAAAGAAAATAAGATAGACACGTAATTATAATTTTTAAACGTTTTTGTTCCCACGTGTTGCCAAACGAAGGGAAACAGGATTATTTTGAGTGCATATTTTTTATTTTTAAAGGATTTATTTGGGACTTTTTAATGGCATAAATGCATGCATATTTGGGGATTTTTAAGTGCATATAAATCCTATGTCTACCGATTAGTCACACGATCCATGTAGAAACACACGCTCTTACTTTCAATATTATTACTATCATCTAACTAAGGCTAAGAACCTGATCTAATAGTGGGTTGACTGTCCACCCATTGTCACCGTCCCAGATATTACTATTATCATCTTGGTGAAGACTGAAGCTAAGCCCAAAGTACCCGAAATAATAGTGGGTTGACTGTCCACCCATTGTCACCGCCCCAGTTTACAACATATTTTGTGATCTGATCCATGGTCGGCTAAAACCCCGGGTGTCGCGCGGATGAAAGTTGTTTCGGATCAGGAACACTTCCTACCGGCCGAGCGCGTGCATATGCTCTGTGCTGCTCACTCGACCGAACAACTACAAGTTAATGGTTTACAAGTGCAAGCTGATTTAAACTTATGTAACACTGTTTACTGAAGCCGGTATTGAGGACAGACGATTACATCGATTACGGTACCTGATGGTATAATTATTGGATTAGCGTATTGAACGAAGGGAGAACATCAAACTTTAAAATAGGTATACTGTTTTATCCCGGTCGGGTTGAATTTTTTAAGTTTTTTAAATTTTAATTTTGAATATAATATTAAATACATAGAAAATGTGCTTAATGTGTTTATTTTGTCGTTGGTATTTCTCTTTCTCTACCGGATGTAGACATTTTGAAGGAACGTAAATATATTAATTGCATAATTAATTTTCTTATGTGTTTTTATGTTTTAAGTGTTTCTTTGGGGATTTAATTTTGAATGAAAATGCAAAAAAACATTTTTTAGAGCAATTATGGATAAATTTTCATGAAATTTCACTTTTGTACTCCGATTTTGAAGAAATTTTGTATGGAACCTTAGAATGTTTTTACGTGGACTTGTTACCTTATGCCTGTAAAAAAATACAAATACATTTTCCATTTATTTTGACTTGGAATTGAAGGCAACTGTATAAGTATAAGAAAAGAGGCAATGATACAGATTAAAAACGCTCATCCATCAACCATCTCCTGTCGCGAAAGCCCTGGGATATTGCATCAAAATTCCAAACTATCCCGAGTCCTCATCGCATGTATATCGCAAGCTGCCCCTGGCCAGAAATACCAGGTAGAACGAGAGAGAGAGAGAGAGAGTGAGAGAGAGAGAGATGAGAGAAACCGAAATACTCTTGTAAATGATTATGTAATTATGAGAAAAGTGAGATGAGTGAAGTAAGAGCGAGAGGGATTCTAGACGTGAGCTGAGAGCCCAATAAGGAATGTTCAGCGTTAGCGTACGGCACTCGGGTGCAGGAGGGTGCAGGTTCGACTCCATCCACATGTAACACCATTGAGTGTAGCCTAATTGGAGATTAATCCAGAAATTTACAAAAGTTACTCAGCCGGGTATCGAAGCCGGGTCTCCTGATCGAACGCTTTATAAAGCTACCGAGACGGTTAACCTAATGAGTATACAAGGTATACATCCGTTTTTTTAGAATTTAAATTTAGAATATTTAGCATTAATTTTGACCAATTTAGCATTTTGTAGCAACAATTGGTTTCCTTTCCACATAAACCCTAAATGCAGGGTGTTTCTTACACTTCTAATGGTAAATGATGAATTATACGGACATGTCAATTGAATATAGTCACATAAAACGCAAGAATAATTGCTAAACTAGTTCTCAATAGCCACTAAAAACGTTATTTTTATGAAATTAGCATTTTAAATCGTCAAAATTAGCATTTTGTAGCATCAAAAACCTAAAACTCTAAAAACCCGTATCTCTACTAATGAGTAAAGACTTCTGGATTGCTGGTGCATTATTCTGAAAGTCTCCGCTTCTCTCGCTACGCTCTTCCATGCTAGGAATGTTACTCTCGCGAGAAGAGTTCGCACTCTTTCTGAACGATCGTGATTAATTGTATCGAACAGAAGCAACCACGTCGTTTACCATACATGGAAAGGAACTCTTGGAGGGCGAGAAGCTAAACTGCGAACAAAACTAAACACATCATAAAACCTCCGCAAAATAATTGTTAATGCACTCAGTTACAAAAACTTATTTTCACGGCTGAATATTCTACAATTGTTCGTTAGACGGCACAAATTCACCGTACAGGCGTTTACGTCAATAATATTGTCGTTTTGTTACTGATAGATCAACCTTATGGATTAAATTAATAAACCCACCAGCATGAAGTGTGACTACACGTCTTGAGCCATGTGTCTCTGCTTTGGAGTTTGGGGTTGAAACAAAATATTTCCATTCAGTGCAAAGAAACATTAAAATCGAAATTTTATTGGCTCGTTTGTTGGTTGGAAATGTCCAAACCGAGAATATAATATTATTTCAGATATTAAAGCAGTGTGTTGCTTGCATTTGTACCACCTGAGTCCGTCTTCCAACTGAACTTTGAGCCAGGAATGTGTATGGTCATTATAATTAATGTAGTTGTAAAGATTTAACATTACGCTGAACGGTACCACTTAGTGAAGGAGTCTTCAGACAGCGGCGCGTTGAAAACATCTTGGGTTCATCTAATGGAATTTAATTAATAACAGTAAACGTAAAGATAAAAATATTAATACGTGTAAATAGCGTACAAGACGACATCCAACAGTCATGAAGAACTCTGGGCTAAAATCCAGGAATTATGTCCATGTTGATTCTGGCACTGTACGCGGGTGGAATCGTGTCCCGCTTGATTGATCGGTGTTTCTTCTTAAATATGCCGATCTCTAGTTGGTCATTGTTCGCTCACGCCCACAGTGTAAATCAGTTTTGTGACTGAGATGGGTAGACTCTGAATACGAATTTATGTATTTTATTTTTATTTATAGCGATTGCTTTATAGACAATAATGCAAACAATTAAAATAAAGGGAAAGGGAAGGGGATTGATAATTTTTTCAGCCAGTTTACGTCACAACGGTGTTACGAACGATCTGATCAAGGAATGTTAAAATAAAAAATATTTTATACATTTACTTTCAAGCTTTCCAGTGCAGTTGTTGGTTATCGCAATATAGGCATATATGTTGCGTGAATATGTAAACTCAAAAGTAATTATGTTCCGGTTTTTTAAATCCAGTGCAGATATTTTTATTTTACTACGGTTAATATATTTCTGTTATCTGTGCTGTTACCATACAAACTGGTTGAAGCCCAGTCGCCAGAGACGAACAATTTAATTATGCCCTATATGATGTTTGAACGAGTGAGCGTAGCGAACGTAGTGATTTCCATTCGACTTAAACGGCCCTAATGTGTTTTTCTGCGTGCGTGCGTGTGTGTGTGTGTGTGTGTGTGTGTGTGTACGTTGAAAATCAGCCGAATCGCTGAACAGATTGCGCTGAAATTTTAAACAGACATCTGGTACGAGTTTATTGAGAACTGTTAACAAAATCAGCAAGATTCATTGCGATTTAAACCTACAAGAAATAATAAACTGAAAAATAGACTTCCAATGTTTAGAATTATTTTAACGACAATGTTTTAGATTTTGAAAAGATATTTTTTGTTTGTTTTTCGCCTGGCCGTGAAATGCCGTGCCCATGCACGGTCTGTCGAATGTTGGACGTCAAGGTACCCCCAAATTCCGCTCGTAGATTGAGTAAACCTTACAGTATTTTCACGTATTTCGTACTGGCTATGTTTACCATAGTAGGCCCTATTGCCACAGATGATGGACTACACTGCGTTATATGCATTTCAAAACATGTTTAATTATTTTTGAAATACAATCTAGAAATTACAAAATCTTTCCCGACCAGGGGATTGAACCCACGTCTCCCACATTTCGGCTACAAGGGCGCTTTAGCCAACTAGACTAGGGAAACGCCAAAGTCGTAGTTAGACGAGTGAGTGAGTCATGTGGTGAGTACCCGGGAACATTTGCATTTAAGTTTGATAATTATATTCGCATAAATAATAGTTTTTTAAAGTTAAGTTGGTAAACGGGGACGGGCGCGTCAACTGTAAGGTCATAATGCGCCTCTCTAGCCTATGATAGGCTAGGTAGGCCTAAGGTAGGGGGAAGAAAAGTAATGTAACCGGGTACTCAACACATGGCTCACTCACTCGTTTAACAACGACTTTAGCGTTTCCCTAGTAAACATAATGCAACAAAATAACAGTGCGCAGCCTATAGTGCGCAGGTCCAAAAAGTATGTAACCTATAGGGCTTCGAACCAACGTACTTTCACTAAAATAGTAATAAAGGGATTGAGAAGCAAAGTATAGACAACCCAATTTTTTTAATAAGTGCATTTTCGTATTATACCCACATTCAAATCAATTTTAAAATCGAAAAAAAGATTTTTTACTTTTTGGTCCAACCCACATAAATTAGCCCAGAATACATCTACAAAAACATGAATTTGTTTTTAAGAAGCAAAATTGACCAATCACTTTGATAGCGTGTTTTAGGCTGAAGAAATTATGATTTTTTTAACCCGTACAAATGCATTTATAGATAGTTCGACCGAAAACCAAAACAAGATCATATTCCTAGCATTCGTCAAGCACTGACTCAGTCAGGACCACGGTGGTGGGAATCTAACCGACAACCACCTGCTAGCTCCGAGCCACGTGGTAGTGATGAATGAGATTTGCTTAACCTCATTCCTCGCAACAGTTGCTGCACAAACAAATAAATGAATGTGTGAACAGTTACAGCTTACAAGATATTATGTTGTAAGGCGTTTGCAAAATGTCTATAATATATTTTCACTCTAGTCAAGTATACCTATTCGTGTCTTTTACTTCACAGGTGAAGTATCTGGCGTTTTATCTCGATGATATACAGAACGATATCGCTGATTTCGTGAAGACAATTTTAATATATGTGCTCTCATGCACCTTAAGCGAGAAATATTCAATAGCTTACAAAATTTAAGGAAAATGCTGTGTGAAGACATCTATGAAAACAATAAGCCTACATGCCGTGAATGAGTTAAATATTTGTAATCAAATATTATTTTTTTAATAAGTTACGAAATCTTTCCAGAAAATAGATGTCTGCAATAATTAGGGTTATATAAGAGGCACACATAAGACATAACTCTATGGGCCTAAGTCCATTTTTGCAAAAATTTGGTTGAAATATAAGTTATCTTTTAGTGCAACCATATTAATTCCAAGTCAACAGTTAAAATTTGAATGAATAAACTTTGGAACGGAATTGGGAAATGGTTGCACTGAAAGTAGATTTAATTTCAACCAATCTTAGACCCATAGAGTTCTGTGTGTCTCATAATATAGAACATAATCCCAACATTTGTCTTTTGGCTGAGGAATACATTGGAAACACAATCAGTTAGATACCGGTGTCGGGTGTCGAGTAGACGACCTCCCGAATGTTGTCTCGTGTTTGTAACGAGTAAGCTATCTGTTAGTAAACCGAAGAGGTATACCACGTAAACTACACCCACTAAAACTATCTTCGTGAAACTTATTAGGCAAGGGAGCGCAACGACTGAGTGTCATCACTCAACTCAAACGAGACTTGTCTGTTCTTGTATGAATGAGTGAGTTCCACACTCCAGACTTACCACACGAGAAATAAAAATTTGAAAATTTGAACCAGCGATGTCAATATATTGTTTACATTTTCCGTATATAAATAATCATGGTTGTAGCCACAGCCTGGGCAAAAAAATCTGAAAGTTGCTATCATACTAGGAAAACGCCAAATTCGTTGTTAAACGAGTGAGCGAGCCATGTGTTGAATACCCTGGAATATTTGCATCCCTACAAGCTAGGGAGGAAAGACTTCTGCTGTCTAGATCCAGCCTTAGGTATAGTAGGCGGAAAAGGAATGTTCCCGGGTACTCGACACGTGGCTCGCTCACTCGTCTAACAAAGACTTTGGCGTTTTCCTATAGTTATTACTTATGTCTAGTTCCCTCCCGCGCCACGTACGGTCCACCTGCAGACTGCAGAGAGCAGAGTCCCGCTATAAACCTCGACGTGCATCACTGTGTTATAAGATGGATCTTGATGAGCCGACGATTTGGTTCGCCAACTTTGACATCTTTGCATAACGGAATGCTGGCATTGAGTTGAGTTGAGTTGAGATATACAAACATTCAATTCAACATTCGTTCATTCCAAGAGAGAAAATGACATAAATGGTTTGCGTAAGAGTTCTAAGATTCTTTCTTATATTGCGCTCCACTTTGCCAGCATCTGTTCTATGGCGGTGGTTAATTCAAGTTGAACGAACGTTTAAACTGTGACCATTGTTTCAGTTTGAGCAATAGTTGTTGGGCATTATCCATATTTGGCCCGGGTTAATAATATACACCTGGCATGGCTGGCGTTGCGCTTGACGTGGTGCATGCCAGTCAGTCGTACGCAACATGTATTTCACAACAGACACGCATGATGTGTAGGCGTCCCAACACAAACCTTCGTTTTGATGCTGGAAAAATGTGTACATAAAATACATCTTCTACGTGTCTCCCATTTGATATCCAAACAATGAAGAAAGAAAGAATGAAAGAATGAAAGAATGAATGAATGAAAGTAAGTAAGAAAGAAAGAAAGAAAGAAAGAAAGAAAGAAAGAAAGAAAGAAAGAAAGAAAGAAAGAAAGAAAGAAAGAAAGAAATGTAAACAGATCGTCGAAGGATACAAATCTCGAATTGTTGGTGGAGGTGCCGGGCATTTAAATCAAGTTTGGGTGACCGTATCTGCTGACTCACAGGGTCACTAAAAACAGTATTTACCATTCTTGTTTTTATTTGCTACAATTCAGAAATTAAAAAAGTCCGTCCCAACCGGGATTCAAACCACGGGTCTCCCACATCCCGGGTTGGGGCGGACTTTTTTAATTTCTGAATTGTAATAAATAATAACAATTACACTTACGGGAGTGTTTCCCGACTAACCAAATCGAGAAACCATTCTTGTTGACAAGTAATGTAAGAAAAAACTTTAGTCAATCGAATGTCGTGATCGGTTTTTATCGTGTGAGACGTGGCGCGTGCAGACGGACGGATGAGCGGGTAGAAAAGTGATGCTCATAGGCACATTGCTCTCTCTAAAAAAAAGTGTATAATTATTCTCGATTATGAAGGATAAAAAACTCTCAGGAATGAGGCCTGTACACTTCAGTAGTTGCTGCGAGCCATAAGATGAAAATGAGGCGACGGCCTAAATGGAGTGAAAACATAATTTTCTGGATCAAAAAGGCGTCTTCTCTCTCTCTCTCTCTCTCTCTCTCTCTCTCTCTCTCTCTCTCTCTCTTGGATTCTTCATCCAAATTGGTTAAACATCCGAAAGATACCTACTATCAAATAACTATTTCACCTTTTGCAACAAAACCGGCAGTTTTCAATAGGCTAATTGAATCTCACCATTTCATTTAAGTTTTAATTTAATATATTGTTGAAACCATGCGTAACAATAATATAACATTATTTTGTATAAATGATGGAATCCATGTTGAACAGATTTAATGTTAATATTTTAGTTTAATTTTGATTGCTCTTCATTCTCACCTGCTATAGTTTATCATCATAAAAATAATTCCAGTCTATAAAAAATCAAACGCCAGCTTGAATAAAAATCAAAGTTTCAACATGGCCCCCGTAGTCACCTAATTCTCTTTGGCCACCCACCAATCGTTTTGTAAATATAGATTTAATTTACGACTAAATAAAGTCGATCCAATAAGCCACTTCGTCGAGTAGCTTTTTTATGTAGTGAATAGACATAACTAAACTGTCACGCTTTCGCGTTTACTGCTACGTCCAATCGTAGATTTTAGGTCGACTAAACAAAGATTTGTTTTACTATTTTGAAATTCATAGTCATTCTCTGAACGGTATATTATGCATGCCTACTCCCAGGGATAGGGAAGATAGGGCCTACTTTCTAAAAGTATCTAGATAAGCAAGTAAAGATACTTTTGCCTTTTGCCCAATACATATATAGGTAAAGATACTTAGTAATGTACCTGAAAGATATGCATAGGTTCATTTGGAAACAAAATACCAATATGGTACCTATAATTATTATGAATAAGATAAGATGACCAGGGATGCAAATGAGGATATTTGGAATTATAAATTCGTCACAGAGGTCACATTGCTCACAAATGTAAGTATCTTAGAATGCCCTTGACTCACACAATTTTACCGAGTAGGCCTACGTGTTAAAAATTGAACTTTTTGGACAGGAAGTCAAAGTCAATTTTTTTTATATGAGGTAGGCCTAATAGATTCATAGTTAAAAGGATCTTGATACAATTACAGGTACAATTTAGGACGTATACACGATATGTATTCTCAACACTGTCTACTATAAACCACAAATCATTGCTCAGCAGCGTGCCCTGCTATCTGCCTACGACCAACAGAATGATGCTATCGCCTATAAGCGCGCGGTGATTTCAACGCTCGAGTAAGCAGACTGCTTGAACCCAACCAACACAGAACGAAGTTGGCTATCACAATACCCCATCGCATTCCAACATAGGCACGAAGTTAACCGCAATTAGGCCTGTTTTGTTTTGTTTCACGAGTATTAGCTGGAGGTGGAAGGATTTCTACACGAACATGCGAAAATAAATTAACTGAAGTGGAGGGTTTTGGGTGTGGCTGGAATTGCGTTCCCAGCAGCTGTCGTCGGTCGGTGGGGTCGTGAATACGGACGTTTGACTGGCTGTACGTTAATCATTGCTACAGATAATTAATAACTTGTGTCTGAAATCGAAATTGGTTTTAGAAAGGTTTCAATAACTTCGTCTAAAAGGTGAAACAGTACAAAAGAAAATTGTTTGGATTTGTTCAAAAATTCCATGAAAAATTTGTTTAGTATCTTTGTTTTGGTTACGTCCCACGTCCCAACTAAAGACCAAAACGTGTACCGACCTATCCAAACAAAATGATTGAGGTGGTAATAATTGATACCTTCCTGGTGCAAAACCTCTCCGTGTAGAGATTGGAGCAGAACCGATCTAAGTGTATATAATTAATAATGTCCCTGAACCTATACCTACCTGGTGCAGGTAAACTGTTTCAGTGCATGGTCTCGTATCGTATGGGGAACTACTAAATCTTCTTGTCCTAACATGGGTCTACTTCCCGACAAATTAAATATCTCTTTTGTATAGCCTACTGTTGTTTTCTAACTGCACTCCTCCATGCACTTCCGCAGCTATATGTGTTCCACTTCGCGATACGAGTTTTGTTTAGATTTCAGGTTGAATTCACAAGTGAAATCGTATCGGTATTAGTGAACCTGTATTGATGATAAAGTCTTAGATGTAATGCCGAAGATTATAGAAGTAATAATTTGTAAAATTATCGATGACTATTGATGAATAACAAATGAATAAATTGATATTGAACCAACATTTTCAACTTATTGTTACGACTTAAGACAATTTTAGAACAAAGTACAGTATCTCACGCATACAATTATTAATATTATTATAAATGTTACGTATTCACATTTGTATTTTGTGTGTTTGTGTTGTATTTGTTTGTTGCTATGTATATTTTGTGTTTACATGTCTGACTCGAGTTTTGAGTTTGATTCCCAAATTACTATGCTTTTTCAAGTAAGATTGTGAAAATGTGATGTTCTTAATAATATCCTTTTCCATTATTATGGATCTGTGTATGCTACGTCGTAGGATAAAAACTTTAAAATGTTAGCATGTAAACCAAACATTCAAACAACTTGTAAAATAATCTTCAATTTTCATTTGTCGTTATTGTAGTGTACTGAATAAGAAACGTGGCAAAATACAAAACATGTAAATCGCGTGAGGACTGAGGACACTCTTCATTGTATCATGTATGATCTTATAGAATCGTTTGAATCTTCGCCTCGCCTTTGATGTTCGGGCGCAGATCAAGTGAGCTTGTTCCGTTCCATGATCATTTGTTCATTATTGCCCAAATCTACCAAATCACTATTTAACGAGTGGCAGGAATCCTCTATAGCTAATGGTCACCTCGGGCAAAGAACCTATATTTTTTATATGAACCCACATTTCTTCACAGCTTACAAGAATGTTCTTTTAGAAGAGAAAATAAAACAAGTCATCGGTTCTTACATGGTAACTAACACGGATGAGAGAAGCAAACATGGGCCTAGGTTCGTTCTACCGGCGCACGATGCATCTACTCAACATGCATCACATTGAGATAAGAGAGACCATAGTGGGCGGAGACATAACATTGCATTACAACCTTGTCCCGCGCCTTGTCCACGATTTCCGTCTTCGATTATTTTCTCCTTATGAGCTCATAGTAACTTGCCAAGCCGGTTGCTAGGCTGGGTGGATGCCAGGACAGAGGGCGAGACAATAAGACACCCACACCTATTACAACCTATGTGTGCGAGACGGATTTGCAATAGAATCGACTCTCACTCTCTTTCTCATTCTCATTCTCATTCTCACACACAGGCAGTGACGCACGCACAGAAACAGTGGCGTAAGTCATGACTAGGAATTTTTGGCTTCTGGGGGGGGGGGGGGGGGGGGTTGAGTTAGGCCCTTTCACCTGCTTCAACTCAATAATAACAAAATTAACATCAATATTATCCGATATTTAGATACGTTTAGTTCCAAACCAATTATTTGATACTCATGTTAGTTAAAACTTACTAGTTACATTAAAAATCTTTAAAATACCTACCCTTGTATCAACAACAAAGGGCGCTAGCATTAATTTTATTACTAAGACAATTTCAATTATTTCCACTTTTGTGTCCCTATGAACTTATTTCTTGTCTTTATGTGGCTACTTTGATTCATTGATGTTATTTATACTAGGAGGAAGCTTCGCAAACGCTTTTTCAGGCGGCAGGCGCGTTGTTGGATGAGCGTAATTGGTGCATTGGGCTGCCATGTGTTATACAGATTTTCTGTTGTTCTGTGTAAAAATCATTACTTAGTCAAAGAATTTTTTTTAACGAAAAAATCGAATTTTTTAAAATAAAAAAATCGTAAAATTGCGATTTTCATGAGAGATAATTTTTCGATGGCGCTCAAATTTCACACGAATATAAAAATTCATAAAATTAAGCTTCTGTGAAAAAATCATTATAATCGGGTAAAGCATAATATAGGTGTTATAAGTCGAAGAATTTTTTAAAAATCGAAAAAAAATCGTAAAATTACGATTTTCATGAGAAACAATTTTTCGATTGCGCTCAAAAAACGTGGCAGTTCTAAGGTCAGAGATTTCGAAGGTCTCCAGAAAATTTCATCGCAATTGGAGTATCGGTTTAGCCGGAATCGCGTTGACACCCAAGTAGCACAGAAAATGTGTGCGCTTATGGGCCATCAGCGGCAAAGTGATGGCAAAGTTTTGCGTTGATGGGCCGCCTATGGCCCATAAGCACACTTCCGACAGTCGTCGCTGCAAAAGTTTTGCGTTGATGGGCCGCCTATGGGCCATAAGCACACAACCGACAGGTGGCGAACAGTAGGCGGCCCTCCTATGGCCCATAAGCACACAACCGACAGGCGGCGAACAGTAGGCGGCCCACCTATGGCCCATAAGCACACAACCGACAGGCGGCGAACAGTAGGCGGCCCTCCTATGGCCTCCTATGGCTTAAATTTAGCGATTACTTTACTGTCTGTCCGTCTGCCCGTGTGTGACTGGTAAAATTAATAATAAATACAAATCCAAACTGAGCTCCTAATCACTTTCCGTCAATTTAATTCATACCATTTTTTAGATATATGGGCTTGATTCTCTTTGGTCAATTTAAATATGAACAAGAGTAGGCCTACACTTAAAACAACTCAATTTGAATACATATATTATTGATTCTTTAGTTTGATGAACAACCTGAGATGGCATTTATTTAGTTTCCATGTAAACAAGGTACGAAATGTTGAACAAGACGTTCCACAATGCATACACGCTGGGTACATCTTCATAAGGCAGCTGGCGCGCACCTCTAGTAGTGATCACGGTGGTGTAGCGGTCAGCGTTCCTGAGTCCGGCGCAGCAGGTTGGGGTTCGAGTACGGCGATAGGCGATAAAATTTATCTATGTCTAATAACTCTCTCTGTATTAACTCGAATTTGTTATCTTACACACAGTTCACAGAAATTGAAATGCTAGCACGATTGAAACGATATATAATTTTAAACTTTTGTCAGTTAATATTTTCGTTTGTGTACGTGACTTCCTCGCTTCGCTACAAGATGGTGCTAGTGTTCCCGAAACATAAATACACGAAACACGAACACACACGAACACGAAACATAAATACAACATAAATATACCCGTAAGCATCCCGCTGTGACAAAAGTGAAGCAACTGTAACTGATGGCAAACTGTGTATCGCCGGCTATGGCCCATAAGCGGGCCGTTGTTACAAAAATGCAGCACAGTATTTTCGAAACTGATGGTTTTGCTACAGTGGGCCGCTTATGGCCCATAAGCGGCGCGTTGCTTATGGCAAAGTTATGGGCGCCTGGCCAACCCCATAAGCGGGCCGTAAGCGCATCGCCGCTTATGGGCCATCAGCTCAACTGATGGCGATGTTACAGCTCGCCATAAGATCGCCATCACTTTGTGCTACTTGGGCAGACACACAAAAATACAAAAAAAAAAACATTCCTGATTTTTCTCTCCAGTGTAACAGAATGGAATCTTCGCTTCGCTCGCTACGCTCATTCAATTATATTTATTTATTTATCGTCGATCCTATTTAGTTTCAAAAAGCTGGGGGAAAAGGAACAAAGGAGTATTGTTGAGTTGCACTCGTTGAATGTGACTGCTATAGCTCAATGAGACATGACGGCAGGTGGCTTGTTAGACTCTGCCTGTGTCTTGTCACATCTGTGCACATCGTGCTGTATGATGGGAAGCCGAGTCATCGGCGTGTGGCAATGTGGTTATGGACCAGCAGACAGGGGCAGGTGGATATAAAACTTTAACTTTTACGGAAATCAATCTATAAATTTTAAAAAGCCTTCTCAGCTGGGTATCGAACCCCGATATCCCGACTAACGAGTGCCGGTCGAGTGCTTTACCCGTAACTTCTGGGTTTTGGATCCATTAAAGTACTATAGTTTTCACTTGATCGTGACATATATTCGATTCGTCATTCGTTTGTTCTATTTTTTCAATTATTGTTTTCAAGCCACAAACTGTATACATTTCAAGAATGTAGAGTTTGTTATTTTTTGTCACAGTCCACAACCGTACATAATTTTGAAATAGAATCCTATTTTGGGGGCATTTGGACTAAATCCTGAATTTCAAAAGTACATAAAATAGATATGAACTGTTTTCATGGTTATTTTAATTTGATCCAATCTAAAATCAATATCTCTAATAATGTCATCATCCACATCATTTAAGATTTGTTCTATTTTATTTGGACAAGGGATCCTTAAAATGGGGACACTTTTTTAAAGAGGTATTTTACTGTTTTATTTTGTAACTACTTCTCTATTATTCTGTACACAATCGTAAAGGGAAAGAACATTTAGGATAACCTAACACTCGAGTTAAACGAATAACGTTAAATGTGAATAGTTGTTGTGTTCTTCAGACTATTCTCTATGGATATAAAAAAAACAACAATACAAGGCTGTAAATAAATTTCAAATTGCCAAAAATCGTTTTTCGTGAATATTATCTAGTATTGAGTTTCGAATAGCAACGAAATTAAGACTTAAAAACTATTCGTAAAAGTACGATTATCATAATATGTATAATTATTTTACAACGCTAAGGTCTAAGGTTACAGATAATTAATATTCCCTGCAAATTTAATTAGCAGAGATAGAGTAGAGGTAATTGAATAAACGAAGAAAGTAAATGGAAAAAATAATATAAGTACGATTTTCACAATAAAATGATATTCCGATTGTATTAGCTTTGTTTGTTTGTCCTGTACCAGGTTCACATATTTACTCCTGGAATCATCCGGATGTACGTCATAAAACCGGAAATAGGAGTAATAAGTACACGTTACGCCCAGTTGGACAAAAAAACATATTTGCACCCAGTTTTGACATTTGACGATGCTAGGAAGGCCTAGAGCCTACATACCACACGATGATAGGATAATAGGCTTCGGGCCTAACTATATTTTCAATATTATAGCCTAGATAATAGATTTCTAGTAAATTGTTGTGCAAAACATTGCTAAACGTCTTTCATAGCAGCAATATCCTAGCATTAGGTTATGTCGGCACTGGGCTTAGGTTTTTGCTTAACGGTTGATTAATTGGCATTGTCCCTTTTAAGAAAGGCCTTGAAGATTCATATAATCATTGGGAAAGATATTGCTCGCCCGGCTTTTTCCATTTTAACTTCTAGCTTCTTTCTTAGCTCTCACTACACAACCAAGCCACTACAAACTTTAAAAATGGCGCAATATTTTGTAGTTTTACACCCACTCCTGCTAAATAAGCAGGTGTAAAATTCTTACTCCAGTCGCAGTTGTGGTAACTTACAACAGGACAAAAAAAAACGTTTCTGGGTTGTGACAGGTACATTTACACCAGGACAGAAAAAACGGGTTTTCGTGAAAAACTTACACCTGGTGTAATTGAAACAGGACAAACAAACAAAGCTATTGTGTTGTGTTGTAATCGTTGGTCAAAGTTTCGAAGTTTTGAGATTTCGAAAGTGTCCCAAAACTTCCATCGAGATCGAACGAAGTAGCTGTTTAATCAGCAAATTGCGAACAAGCACACAGAAAACCAAACCAAATCAACAGAACAAACAACTTCATATATCTATTTTCTCCGCGTCTATATTCTCATTGAGTCTTCGCTTCGCTAATGAAATAAATGCAATAGAATAAACATATTGAACACAGGAAGTTAACAAACAATCGTAGAGTGAATCCTGAAGAATCGACCCCTATTCTTAAAATGGATGCTGGAAATAGTGCAATAGATACCTACAGGAACACACAATCTTCAACTAATCTACTAAATGCAAGTAGAAAATATTATCTGCGGGCAACAACTACGATAAAACGCATCCAGAAGCAAATCAAAAACATCTAAACAAATTTGACCCTAGGTTTTCGTGAATAATTACATGTTGCCCACCACCATGGCTCCATGCACACGCCATGTTGCATTTTGATTAATTAATTAATTAACTGAAATTGCAACGTCCCTGAGATACCGGAAATCACCGTATAGCGCGGTCGTGGATGCCTGCAAGGATGTTTGGTGTATGCTAATAATGAGACCTCATTTCATTTAAATTGTCATTCTTCATTTCTTAAATATTTTAAGCAAGTCCCCCCCCCCCTCCCCCCTAATTCTATGCCACAAAATACTACTATTAGTAACTATATCGCCATTACGTTTCGACGCTTTATTGTATTCAACGTTTACCCTGCGAGTGCAAGCTTAGCTGTAGATCTCTTTGAAAGGTGTTTATAATAGTTTTAGCTTATTAAATAAACAGCCTTGAAATCGGACGGCATATTTTAGGTCGGCGAGCACTCGAACGTGTGGGATGCGTCAGTGAAAGTAGAAGTGGATTTTTTACGTAATTCTATTATGAAACAGATGTTTGCGGAACAATACTTGCATATATCATTAACGTTTTTAAATCGCGTGGGATATGATATTGCACCAAAAGTACCTCTTGAGAGATTTAAAAAATATATAATATAAAATCACTTACGTTTAGTGCCTATATTCGAAATTAACTTACAAATTAACACTAAAGATACAATAATATAACAATTAATTGCACCAACAAAAACAATTTTGTGGTATGGTAAATTCAGGGCCAACAATTAGTATTGTTTCGGGAAAAGAATGTATCCTGGTACAATGGGGTGGGGGTGGGGGGTCTGGGGGAGATGTCCCCAGCTAGTGCGGGTGTGGGGCAAGTGGTAATGATGGCATTTTACCAGTTTTTAGAATGCTTTCGAAAATATTTATAAAATTGTGATTTATGAAGATCCACATTATTATTATTGTATTTTTCCAAATTTTGTTACTTCAAAATGTTCAGAATAACCCAAACAAGGCAGAAGTGCTCACTAATATAGGCCCTGGATAACCTTTGTAAAAACAGCTTTAAAGATCGAAGGTCTAGGAGTGCTGGCTAGCGAACATAGCCCCGTCTTTGTTTTACCGTGAAGGACACATGTTTTTGTGGTCATTTCCGAATACAGTATTCGGAACGGAATACAGCATCCTACAGATAGCTTAGACTTTAGTTACGAGTTTAGACAGTGCTTTACATGTATACTTTTGTATTGTAAAGAAACAAACTTTATATACACCACAGAAAATATAGGCTACCATCGTTTAATTTTTTCAGACTGTAAACAAATATAAAATACCGTTCACTATTAAAGTTATGTAGGCCTAGTTGTAAAGTAAAGGCAGGGAAGTAAAGTGTTATTAGCCTGTAGGTAAGTATAGACCTATACAAATACAATTAATGTAACAAGTGGGTATCGTCAGGATATTGTATACTACCTATAGTCAATTATACTACTACTTGTATAAAACTGTAGAAAATCTAACACAAAAGTAGCCTCGATCACGACAAATTAACTTACATCCATAAAAATATCATTTATTCTTTATTATATTATTCACTTTTAAGGATAAACTAGCAATTAGAAATAATACATCTTATAGCAATAACGAATCAATATATTGGTTTCAATCTATAGATGGATGTACATGGGCGCGGTGCAGACTGTTAAATCACCTCACCAGCAAATCTGAGCTTACTTTTTACCATCTATTGTCTTAGAAATATTTACAAATTAAACTTACCTCTTGTTGATATCCATTAAGATGTTGCCTGACAATCACTAGGTATAAAACTAAAACCACACGCAGTTAATAACAAGTGTTGGTGGCGAGCTTGTGTCTAGTGGGCTAGCTACAGCTCTTGCGCGACTACAAGTGGAAGTAAGACTGAAGAAGGCGAGGTGAAGTGAAGTGAAATCACTGCGAGCTCAGAGGTGTACGAGTGACGTCACCAAGACACGATCGGCCCAAGGCTAAGTGCGGTGGGCACCTCAGAGGAGGGACAAGGTGAGCGAGCGAGAGGAATTTCAAAATGTCATCCCGAAATGGAACGCCACTGGAATCACAGTTGCTTGACTAAATAGGAGATTCTTCTACTAGGGAAATAATACGTAGGTGTTGTGTGGTTGAGAAGGAGGGGGGGGGGGGGGAAGGGGAGTCCTCGCAATTCTTCCCCCACTGATCAGGGACCGCAGACACTTACGGGCTAGAACGTTTTTTGGTTTTGATTTGGTTTTGAAGTATTGGAGAATCCAGGATTCAACGTTCATGAAGAAACGTTTGAAGTTTTTTATTTACATGTTAGATAAGCTATAAAAAATTACCCTTTTCTTAACTTTTTCCCTTTGTTAGGTTGAAAAGAATATAGATAGCTGTATGTAGGAGCAATACTTAAAAAAATCACTGTTACAAAATTTAAAATTTTGCACTTGATTAGTTGTTTTCTGTACCTATTGTTTTTTTAAAATATATAATAGCCTTCTTTAATCAATAATTTAATAATTTATAGTATTTTCTGTCAACATTAATTAATGCAAAGACAATGTACGAGATCATGCAGTCTCGCATGTCTTATTAATCCATCGATTCCGACAAAACCACCTTAATTTGTTTATTTTTTTATTTTTTTATTTTTTTATTTTTTAACTTCTATCCTATTCAGCTAAAAAAACTGATTTTTATAAAGGAGAACACAAATCAAATCTACAACACAACAAACAAATTTAGAAATCTACATAATTTACTCTATTTTTGTGAAACTATTTGGATGAGCGTAGCGAGCGTAGCGATCGAAGCGAAGATTCCATTTCAACTACACTGGAGAAAAAAATCCGGAATGTTTTGTTTGTTTTTTCTGTATTTTGTCTGTTTGTCCACACGATTACGGCTAAATCGATACTCCGATTGCGATGAAATTTTATGGAGACCTTCGAAATCTCTGAACTTAGAACTGCCACGTTTTTGAGCGCAATCGAAAAATTATTTCTAATGAAAATCGCAAATTTACGATTTTTTTCGATTTTTAAAAAATTTCTTCGACTTATAACATCAAACATGCTTAATCCGATTTTAATGATTTTTTACAGAACCTTAATTTTATGAATTAAGATATTCGTGTAAAATTTGAGCGCCAATCGAATAATTATTGTTATGAAAATAGCAATTTTACGATTTTTTTTTTTTTTAAAAATTACGATTAGAAAAAATAAAAAATAAAGTTAAACTTTTTATTTAATTTAATTTAATTTAAAAAAAATCGCTTAGTAATAATTTTTTTCCAAAAACACAGAAAATCTGCATAACAACATGGCAGGTCAATGCCCCAATTACGCTCATCCAACAACGCGGGGGAACTTAAGCGTTTTCCTAGTATCAATAATTTTATTTCAGTAGGGACCTTACTTACAGAAAGTATTTAAATTTGATATCAACGTTTAAATAAACTTAGATTTTAAAATGTTACGACTTTCTGGGTTAAATTTTGAGAATGGTGGAGATGCAGTATCTCTTCCCCATATCATGCATAGGGATTCATACTCAAAACATGGTCCCAGCGATTACATTGTCCAAATATCAATATGCGTGTTATGCAACTTTAATAATTTAAATATTTGATTCATACGATTTACATTATTGAAATAAACCGTAGGCAGTCGCCTACAAAAGACGTGTCCCCGACCCGCCATTATTCAAGTTTTCTGTGAATAAAGAAGGCGTGGCACTCCGGTCCGGTGACAGGTGTTGAATCACAAGGCGGTGTGAAGAGTCAAGATGGCGACTTGCTTTAAAAATCTGTCTGTCAAAGTTGCTGTCAAAACTTGACTCAAACAGGAATCATCGCGTGTGAAAAATTAATGGTGACGTTGGAACCGAACAATTTATTTACCGGGTAATTAACCATGCATACATAGTAAGTATGGTGCACCTCGTCATAAGCCTAGGCCTGCACAGTGAATGTAAATAGGGCTTAGGGGCGGCCGACATAGGGACCTAGCTAGGCCTAGTAGGAAAAACTGGGAATAAAACCCTAGCGTGGTAGGCCTAGGCCTAGCCCTAGGCTAGCTAGGTTTATAACTTTTTCACTTTTCAGGTCAGTTTACTTCACTATCTAAGGCCTAGGCCTAGGCCCACCCATAGAAGTCCTCTACTTCTAGCATCTAGGCCCTAGGCCCTACATATTTTTTTTTAAAACTAGCAAACGTGGCACAAGTAGCCCTAGCCTCTGAGGCCTGCCCTAGTGATCAATTGAGAACAAACACATCCTTCACAAACAACACATTTAGGCAAGTATGATTTCGTGGAAAGGACTGTTGGGGAGTGGAATGACTTGTTTGGGGATGTTAGTCCTTGCACCTAGCTTAGCTAGCTAGGGTGTATTTGTATTTAGGCCTATTTAGTGTCACATGGTACATTCAGTATTGGTGCACAGAGTGGCAACTGAAAATTGAGACTTGTCATGAAAAAAAAAACAATAAATAAAAGATTAAATAGAAATAACATAGGCCGGAACTCTTGCCACTAAGCGGGTCCACCTTTTAAAAACGTTATTTTTCGTGTACTCTAGTACTAACCTCGCCGCCCCCCCCCCCCCCCCTAACCTTAGCTAGGGTTTTCCTAGCAAAAAATTTATGCTAGGAAAACCTAGGTTAGGGGGGTGGGGGTGTGGGTGTGGGCGCGAAGCGCCGTGGCGAGGTTAGTATTAACTATTAAAGTTGGACCCGCTTAGCGGGAAGAGTGCCCATAGGCCTACCAAACATAGACCATTGATTACATCTAGGCACACACAAATAAAGAGAGAAAACATTAAAACTCCATGTCAAAACAAAATGTTAAAATCTAAAATGTGCTGTGCTACACCACAGGTTATATTATATGAGATCACAGAAACAGTTCATCAGGAGAATAAAATTGCTTGGTGATAAAATTAGGAGTCTCTCTAGGGTAGGCCCTAGGGCTAGGTGAGGTCTTTCACCAGGCCTAGGGTAGCCTACTAGTAGGGTGACCAGACGCCCCGGTTTTCCGGGATCGTCCCGTTTTTTTTTGTGGCCTGTCCCGGTGTCACGAAAATAGTTCTTGAGACGGCAAAATGTCCCGGTTTTAAGAGTTCATCCAATTAATTTGTATGCCCATTTTAATTTATATTAGGCCTAATACACTATATAATTTTTTCAAAAGAAAGCCAATACTAGTTAATACAAAATAATATTAAATATATGAATACTAATACTACAAAATGCAACTCTCTCTGAGCTACCACTTTGTTGCTGTAGTGAACTAAGATAACGGCAGTGAACTTGTCTCGGCTTGAGGGGGAAGGGGTGGGAGTGGGTGGGGGGCTGCCGGCAAGCCGCGAGCGGGTTGAAATAATCAAGAGTCGAGTGTCTTGTCGGCGTCAGTCATTGCGCCTACTTATCATTGCCTGGAACCTGACTCTTCTACTTGCGCCGCACTCTCAAGGCAAAGGCCAGCCCCCAACCCAACCCTACCTGTCTCAGATCTCACTACAGGCTATCTTGAGGGAAAAATTTTCCGCCTCCGGCGGCTGGGGCTTTGCCCCAGATCCCGGTATCTCACCCAAGTCCATACAAATGAAAGTAGGGCTACATGTGTCCCAGTTTTTGATTTTAGAATTATGGTCACCCTACTACTACGGTAGGGCCTAGAGGCCTAGGCCTCTTTAAGGGAGTGTAGATTTCGATTGGGTAGGGCGAGGTTAACAAGTAGATAGGGCCTAATATTGTTTGGGGACGTTCATATGGAATATATGAGTCTTTTATGATGGGTGGGCTCCTCTTGCCATGGGCCCCAGGGTCTCTATTCTATAACTCCGACCAAATTGGATTTGTAAGTTTTTGATGGTTATCGATTCAGTTGCGGTTGGTCAAGGTCGAAAGGAATGTGATTTTTTTCGTTAACCTAATCGAAATTTGTTTATGTTTGATTAGAAAAAATGGTAGGAGATAAGCCCTAGCCTACTCATAAACACAACCAGATTATTAACTTTCTCAAATGAATAACAACTTAGTATGCTCAAAGAAAATCTACCTTTGGTAAGGGCCTACCCCTAAAATTTGTGTGCGTTCTCTTTTTTCATGAAATTATACCATTTAAAAACCCATTTCTCAATTACCGTTTATAAACGTAGGGTACGAATCCAATTCGGTCAGATTAGAATAGGGGTCCTGGGGCCCTCAATCTCTTAGGGCCCGGGCGCAACTGCACCCATTGCACCCCCTATTCCTTCACCCCTGCTTGCTGATGGTGACAACATACATGCAGAACTTACTTCTTGCAGGGCCCTACCACAGGTTTGGTTAGGGTATGTGTGTGTGTTGTTAGCTGAGTTTAAGTGGCCACCATCAAACCTGATGAGTCCCACAAGTACGAAACACATCGTGGAAATTAACACACAACAACAACAACAACAACAACAACTTTAAATTATCTGCAGTCATAATCAGCTGGTGATTTTGCCTCCAACCCTTCAGGCTGTGCTTTATGTTCTCTATTCTTTTCCAACCTGTCAACTGTTCTTCAGTAAATTCACTCCAATTAGGCCTGTATGTAATCACCTTTTGTCTTTTAACAGCCGTGCAAACGGAGGATACAGCGGAATGGAGTACGACCGGTGGGTGGAACAGCGGAACACGGACACGGGTGAGAAGTCACCAATCACCAAGTTGCAACAGCAGTATTGGGTAACCAAACAAACTGTGTTTCGCAAGTTTGGCAAGAAAGAAGATGAGTGTGTCGTATCTTCAGATGCCGAACTAGATGCAAAACTAGAGTTGTTTCGCTCAATACAAGAGAGTTGTATGGATTTGCAACGAATTATTGAGAAATATCAAGAACGCCTGTGCAGTAAGTAATAAATATGCTTGGTTGATGATTTTTTTCTTTGCTATTCTTCTCTACTTTGCTAAATTGTAGGCCTAAGTATAACATTATTTGGTAAGTAATGAAAAAAGTTGTAGAAGATAATTTATTGCGGGCCAAATAGATAACCAGGATTGGTTCATGATGCACAACATGAAGAAAAGGATGTTCATCTTAGGCCTAAACACTTTTCATAGGACTAGTATTTTATAATATTGGGGAGTGTATGGATTAGTGATGACATTGGGACCCGGTTCCAAACCGGTTCCATTTTTTAAGTTCTACTGTACAACGGTGAACTTCACGGGCACGTTTTTTTGCACAAATGGTAATTCTACGCACCGTTTCTTGTGCGGTCTATTTCCTTGGAGCCCGTGATGACTGATGACGTAGCCGGCTATCTATCCTTCCTCGCTAGCTTATATCAAGCACTCGACCAGCCTTGACGGACAAAGCTGCTACATGACACTTGACTTTCGGCAGTCGTACGTAACAAGGCGTGGGCGCCAAAGCTCACTCCCAGCCGTACAGTCGCTTCCATAAAACAGGCTCGTAATGCTGATACATTGAACAAAAATTTACCTTTAAAAAACGGTTCCGATAACCACCACCATATAACAAATTGGTGGAGAAATTGTATAGGCCTGGTTGGGTGCAGGACTTTCTATCAGATGAGTTCAAAAAGTTGTGGTTGCAGTGCATGTCATATAGGCTAGGCCTATCTAAAGAAATGGAGTGTCATCAGCAGGGTGATTCTGTAAGGGCATTAAATTTAAATGTAAAGCAGCTCTTAGAGAATTGCCTGCTAGAGTGCAAGTGCCCTTTGGTAAGCGTTTTGCAGATGGCTTACAAGATAATACAAAATATTGTGCATGTGTTAGAATTGCAGAAAAATCTTAGAAGTGAGGATAACTGGATGGAGGAAAATAAGAAGGCGCTAAATGGGAAAAATGATTACGGTAGTGATTAAATTTACGTGGTGAAGAAGGGAAATACGTATGTATGTTACAACTTAACGTTCTTGAACGGAGAGGTTTGTAATTATTGTAAATAAACCACTACTCTACCCGACATAGTTGGAACTGAGTTAAGATTAGTCGTAATAGAATAGGGCCTAGTGAGTCTAAATCAGAAACTATTTGGGCTGACTATAGATAGAACAGAGAACTTGCAGCCTGAGGCTTTTTGGACCCGTTGTTACACTACTTTCAATGCACGGCCAGTTGGCACTAATTGTTTGTACACCCTAGTCCAGAAGTAAATCAAGAGCTTAGTCTAGTCGATACAACTAAAGCCCTTGATTTATTTATGTGTACATGGCCGTGGAAGCGATTGGTAATTCTTGTTACGATAATTAAACTTGCAACACTTTTGATGGTTGGTTATTTCTGCTATCTGAGAGTGCTGAGAGAAGTAAGGCTATTCCAGAGCACTCTTACCGACATTTTGAAAAAAGGGAAATGGCTGAAGTTGGTGAAAAAAGTAACATATTGTTTTTGGACGGGACAAAACTTTTGGCCATTACCCATATTATGCAAATTTTGGGTCTTTAAGAAAATGAGAGTTCTAGATGCAATAGTTAATTTTAAGCTTTGATATTTTCATTGTTTCAACACACCTTTGTCTCCGTACCGAGTATAATTAATAATTTTCTGAAATACCGTTTGATGTAGGCCTAAGTTACGATTTTTCTCGTCCACCGGTTCAAAACTCTTATTTGTACCATGTGACAAAAAAATTGCACATCAAACATTATTTCAGAAATGTATTTTCCATTATAGGCCTACTCAGTATTGAGACAAATGTGTGTTTAAACAATAGCTCAAAATTTAGTATTGCACCTAGAACTTTCATTTTCTTACTGACCCAAAATTTACATAAATGGCCAAAATGGAGCATTTTTCCATAAAAAATGTTACTTTTTCTTTCTTTTTTATTTGTTTCTCTTTCATTCAACTAACTTTCATGCATTTTCCTTTAACTTTCAAAATATTGGTGCAAGTGCTCTGGAATAGCAACAAGACACATAACATCAGTTTGTAGGTCTGAATTTGGTCCACTTCCGTACCAAATTGTTATGTATCTCCGACTTGCTTGTAGGCTAGCACTAACAGTGTATGAGGCATCCATGATAATTTTATTGTATTTATATACCTTCTAGGTATAAGCCCTAGAAACCTTTCATCGAGTGACATCGGGTAATGAGCAAATCTATGTTCAATGTTTATGTACTTTATTACCTTAGTATTTTACTAAAATTTAAGAAAAACCCCCCGGGGTTTTTTTTTTAAATTTTTTTGAAAAATTTTAAAATTTTAACGTAGGGGGGAAATTAAAAAGGGTTTTTTCCCGGGGGGGTAAGAAAAAAAAAAAAAAAAAAAAGGGAAAAATTTTAATTGTTTTTGGGTTTAAAAAAATTTCAACTTAAAAAAGCTTTTTTTTTGCCCCCGGGGGAAAAAAACGGGGGGGGGGGGGGGGGGGGGGGGGGGGGGGGAGATTTTTTTTAAAAACCCTTTTGTAAAAAAAATTTTTTTATAACCCCGCTGGGGTTGGGAATCCCCAAAGAAATTTAAATGGTGTGAAAAATCTAAACTATTTCCTTAAAAAACAAAAACTGAGTTTTAGGCTTTTACCCCTTTTTTTTTTATTTTATTTTTCAAGGGACGGCCGTTGGCAAAATTGGTACCCCACCCAATAAATAAGGGGCCAAATTCCAATTTGAAAAAAATAAACCCTTTTTTAAAGTTTTAAGGTTTAATTTCTTTACAAAAAAATTGCCTTTTTGGGGGCTTTTGGTTTTTTCTGCAAAAGGGGCGGAAAAACACCGGGAAAAAATTTCCCGCCCCAAAAAGGGAAATTTCCTGGTTAAAAAAAGGGCCCTTTTTTTTGGCGGGCCCTTTTTGCCTTCCCCAAAGGGAAATTTTGGCCCCGGGATTTGGGGGATTCTGTAAGTTTTTTTTGCTTGGAAATTTTTTCCCACAACCGGCTTCCCCGCCGGAATTAAAACGTTTTTTTGAGGGGGCTTTTTATTTTTTCCCCCCGGAAAAATCGTACCAGGAAAAAATTGGAACCCTTTTTCCGAAAGGTTTTTAAAAGGGCCATCGAGGAAAGCAAAGGGGTTTTTAAAAAAACTAAAAAGTTGCCCCGGGGGCCTTTTTTTCCATGAAAATTTCCCTTTTGGGGCCCGGGGAGTTTTTCAAAAAAGGTTTTTTTTCCCTTTTTTTATTGTTTTTTTTTCTTTCCCTACCAGAACCAATTTTAAATTAAAGTCTCTGGGAAAGCCAAGACCCCCAATCCCCAATATTTTTTAAAGGTCGGGGGAATTTGGTTTTCCTCCCAATTTTATTTTCCACGCAGGTAGACTAAAATTATGGGTCCATAAATTTTTTTAAAACCCTTCAGGTTTGAAAAACCCATATTAATGGAATTTTCCAATAACAAAACCAAAGGCCTTTTTTCCCCTAATTAAAACAAGCAAGGAACGGGGTGCTCTTTTTGAAAAAATATTTTCCCCCTTTGAAAAAAATTTTTTTAAATGTTTGTTTACCCGGAAAGGAACCTTTGGGGCGTTTTAAAAGAACCCTGAAAAAGGGGAAAACCGGGCGGAAGTTAATGCCCGGGTATATCTTGTTGTACTCTCCCCCAACACGTCCCTTTGGGGGGTTTCCCTTTTTTCCCCCTAAAAAAACTTCCGGAAAAGGCTTCCACCCAAAGGTCCAGCTTCGGTCCCAGGTTTGGCTTCGGGGTTGGAGTTGAAAAACCCGCCGAGGAGTCTGCCCGAAAATTAAACCCCTTTATTAAAAAATTTCAAAAAAGGGCCTTGCAGGAAAGGGCCCGGGGGTAAATGCTGATTGTTTAGGGGATGTGGGGGGAAAAACTTTTTTCCCCCCAACCGCCTTTCCCTTAAAAAACCAACGGGAATTTAAAAAATTTTTGGGAAAGACGTAACCCTTCGCCACCTTTCCCAAGGCCTTTGGTAGGGGGGTTTTTGGGACAAAAAACCAATTAAAGGTAATTAAAAGGGCAAAATTTAAAACTATTTTTTTGTTTCCCCAAATAAATGAAAAATAATAACCTTTTTTAAAAACCCGGCACCCCAACCATTCCTTTTTTTGGTTTTTTTAAAATTTTTTTCCGTAAACAAGGAAAATTTTTTTGATTTGAAATTTTAAAAAGACACCCTAAAAAATGTAAAAAAAAAAAATTTTTTTCCCTTCAAACTTTTTTCAACTCGAACAACAAACTTTTTTTTCCTATTTAATTAAATTTTCCGAAATTCCCAATCCTCCCTTATTCCTTGTTTTTATATCATGGGTTTTTAGCCCAAAAATTTTTTATCGACTACTTTTTTTTAAAAAGTTCCTTGCATGGGGGGCCTAAAAATCTTTTTTGGGGAGGCCCCTTTTTTTTTACTTCGAATAACTTTTTTTTAAAAAAAACCAACTTGACAAAAACCATTTAAAAACCTGTTGAATCGAATCCAAATTAAAGGGATCCCGGGGGGGGGGCTTAATGGAAAATTTGGTGTTTAATTTTGGAAGGAACTAACGAAAGATAAACTTTGGGGACCCCCAACCCCCATTTTTTTTTAAATTTTTCCTTAAAAAAATTATTTTTTAATTTAAAAAATTTGAGGCCCCCAAACAAAAAATAATTTTTAAAAAAAAAAAATTTTTTTTCAACTTCATAAAACCCGCCAAACCAAACCAACAAAAAGGAGGAGCTGAACGGAACATTGAACCCCCAGACTTTTTTTTAAATATTAATGCAAACCCCATTATCCCTACTTTTTAGGAATTTCAACCCAATATTTTAAGGGGGTAAGTGAAGAATTTTTTAAAAAACCTTCCCTTTAAAAACCCCAGGTGGAGGTTTTTAACAAACAAAAATTAAAGTTAAGAGGTTTTTAGGCCCAATACCCTTTAACGGGGAAATGGATAAAACCCCGATTCCAAATTTTTTGAAATTTTTCGATTTTTTTACCCCAACCTTATTCGGAAAAATTTGTAAACTTTTTCCCCCCCAAAAAAGCACGGGAAAAAGAGTGAAAAAAAATTTGTACGCTTTTCTTTTTTAATTTTCTCCCTTTTTGGGTTTCGGCAGTAGAAGGGGAGTAAAAGGAGGGTTCCTTTTCCCGGGGGCCCAAAAAAAGAAATAAAGTTAAAAGGGTTCGGGGTAAAGAAAAACCGTTTCCCCAAAAATTTTGGAAAATTGTTTTTGGAACCGTTTCGCCATGTTTTCCCCAAAACCCACTAACGTTTTCCGTATTTTTAACAGGGGTTTGGTTTGAATTTGCAGGTTGGGGGGAAGGGAGAACCCTTTAAGCCCGCCCCCCCCCGGGGCGAAAACTTTTCCCGTAAAGAATCATTCCCTATTTAAATTGTTTGTTCCCCACCTAATAATATTTTGTTAAAAGGAAGGGGGCTTAGTTTTTCCTTGGGAAAGGAATTTAAAACTTTTAAACCCCTTCCCTTTTTTTTTTGGGGAAACAAATTTTTTTAATAGGCTGTACAATTTTTTTGGGGGGAAATTAAAAGATTTTGTTAAAAAGGGTTTATTTTTGAAAGGGTTTCTTTAGGGCTTTGTTTTTTTAAAAAAATTTTTTAAGGGCCTACCAAATTTTTTTTAAATAAAATTTTTGGTTAAAGAAGGAAAAAAAGTTTTTAGGTTTTGGATTTAAATTAAATTATAATTTCCAAACCCAAAAACATAAATGGTTTAAAAGGGGGAAAACGTTTTTGCCCGGAATTAAAAAATTAAATACCAAAAAACGCCCCCCAACCCAAAAGGTAATTGGAAAATTTTTGCCCGTTGTTTTGGTTTTTTACCGAAAAAAGGGCCGGGGAAAAAAGGGGGCCCGGGGGGCCTAAAACCAAAACCCGGAGAAAAGCCCCCAATAAACGGATTTTGTAACCCGGAGGCGGGGGCGCTCAGGGGACTTCTGGGCAGCGTTTCCCGCCCCTAGAAACTGTTGGGGGGGAAAACTCCGCCGGACCACCCGGGAAGCTTTTTTGGGAGCTCAAACTTGCTCCGACCGAACCTCCAACCCCGGCACATTCCTACCCTCGCACTTGCTTGGCCCAAACCAATTTTCCAGAATCCCCCCTCCTCCCCGGGCCTACCTCGGCGGGACCCCACAAAAGGGGCCGGAAAAAGCCGCCCAAGTAAAACCCCTTCCCGCCAAAGAAAAACGAGGATGGCTCGATCTTTTTTTGCCGACCTCGATCCACTGGCCGCCCCAGATTGGGGTTCGGCCCGCCCGAGGCGCAGCCCCTTTTCCCGACCGTAATTTTGCTGACTCTTAAATTTACCTAGGGATTCAAATTCATTCCTTATATTTAAACATACACGTTATACATGGTAAAGGTGGCCTTTTTTTTTGTCCACTGTAATTTCCCTTTTTTAAAATTTTTTATTTTTTTTATGTACCCATTCTAAGTAATTAAAAATATATACTTTGGCATGGGTTTTATTTTTCCTCTAAAGCTTCCCATTAAAATTAAATTGTTTACTCCCAAATTACATTTTTTTAAATGAAATGCATTGGGTTTACAAATACTCCCCTTATGTTTTGGGGAAAATTGTACTTGATATTTTTGTAGGGTACAGTTTTGTTTTTGGAAGTGTTATTTTAAAAATTATGTAGGCCTATTATTTTTAACAAAATTTGGGTTAAATCCAAACGGGATAAAAAACCCGGGCCCAAATTTGGGAAATTTCCCAATCAAGGGGGTTTAATTTTTTTTATCTAAATTTTTATTTTGGAAAACAGTTTTTTAAAAACTGATTTAAAAAAATGAAATGCTTTAAAATTTTTGACAAATTTTCAGATGAATGTTCACATGAATTTTTTATTTCACCTGTCACTAGTTTAGGCCATGCGGCTTTGGGTTTGCATTGGCGAGAATTTTTTCTACCCCCTTTAAAAGTAAATAAGGCAGAAAAAACCAAATGATCTAAAAAACCTCCCTATATGATGCGTATCAGTCTGCACTAGAGAAGGTTTCTCTAGGCTTCTGCACGGGGGGGGGGGGGGGGCAACAAACAAAATTCAATCTATTGGGCCGGGGACAGGGAAATTTTCTTTGCATGATCCCTTAAAAACATGATTTTTCTGTTGATGTTTTATTTTTTTTTTACATATTTTTTTAATTTTTTAATTGCTGAGTTTGTTACATTAGGTGATACAAATTGAGTAAGGTAAAAAAGACTATTTTAGAAACCGTTTACAACTCGATATAGGGTTCATTCCATCAGCTTTCCCCGGATTTTTAGTAGACGAGCTATCATTCAGGGCATGGGTTTCTGTACCATTTTAATTGCACTGGGCAGAATAAGCGACACCTTAAATGTTAGCCCCGGGCAATTACACAACAAATAATAAATAATGCAAAGTGTAGTCATGTTTTTTGTGTTTTTCCTGATATATGGGGCCTGAAACAAAACCTTAAAAGGGAAAACAAAATGAAATTTTTACCCAAAGGATTAAAACCCGGTAAATTACCGAATTCACTTAAAAATTTAAAGGCCCTGCCATAAAGAAATTGCCGCCCCCCTTTTTTGACCACTAAAAATTTTAAAAACCAGTAGGCTATGCTATATAAATAAACATTATTTAATTTAAGTTTTTTTTACAAATGGCTTTGCAAAATTTTTCCCACCCAAATTTTTTTAAACTTGATATTTTTAAATATGCCTTTTGTATTCGCAAAAATCCCAATATTTTATTTATTAAAACGATGATTTTAAAAATTTGTTAAAAAACATAGTCTTATTATTGGTAATTAATTACTAATTAAAGTTTTCAAATATAGCCCTACTTTTTGGGCCCCGGGCCCCCCCTTACATATTTACTTTTTTAAAAATGTCCCCAAATTTTATGCGGGGCATGTAAAAACCCGATTTAGTTTTTTTTGGTTTACTTTAAAAAAATCATGCATGATTGTTGAGTTTCTTTTTAAGGTTTAGATTTTGATAAATTTCAGCTTTTTTTATTTTAAAAAATTTTTTAAATGATTTGCACATTTTCGGTTTTTAAATCGACAGTCACCTTTTTTTTCAGGGGGCTCTGGGTTAATGAAAACAAAGAACAGTTTTTAGCTAAACCCCCCTGCTACTGATGCCATTCACCTGCATTCTTCATTTTTTACTTATTTTGGCCTTCAACATAGGTAAAAATTGGGGGATTTTTTCTCTATTATTTAAAAAGCAAAGGAAAGACTGGGGGCCCCCGAGACTGGCTACATAGGTCGTGTCCCGGCATATTTTTTTTGGAAAAAAGGGGGGAAATTGAAATTTCCCCTTAGTATGTTTGTACGAAAAAAGAGATGATATGTAACGTCGAGGGGAAGCGAGTTTGATTTTTGATTTTGGGCTTGCTCATTCATCTTTGCTAGTAAAAAATCTTTTAATGGGTTTTCTGGTATATTTCACAAAGAAAAATTACCTTCAGTGTATGCGTGATTTTTTGCTGAAAAATAAAAACCCAAAACTTGTAAAATGGTGGCTATGTTGTAAATGGAAAGTTTTTTTTGGACGTGTAAATTTTAAGCTAACTATCTCGTGTGACAAAACTACATAGTTTTTGGGAAAATATTTTGTTCAGGATTGTCCAGACTTGGATCGATAGGACGATAGCATGCGAGTGAAACCCAGTTTACAGTTCATATTCTTTTGTAAATTTTTGCTAGTTTGTTACTATGTATTTTCCCGTTTTTTTATTAAATTTTTTATGCTGCCTACCTTGTGTCCGGTTGGTTTTTATGTTTTTAAGTCTAGGGCCCCTACCGGTTTCCGGCCATTTACTCGTCTTTTAAACAGTCCCTCATTTTTGAGTGGTTGTATTATTAAGTCTAGTTGCTAAACCGGGTTTTCCGCTATTTACTCGATCTGTAAAAAAAAAAAAATCAGTGTCGAGTGGTTGGGATGTTTTAAGTCTAGTTTGTAACCTTACTGCTAGTCCTCATCTTTAAACAGTCCTCAGTGGTTTTAGTGGTTGTAAAGTTTTTAATCTAGTCGCTACCGGTTTTCCGGCTAGTCACTCGATCTGTAAAAAGTCGTCAGTGTTAGGGGGTTTTATTTATTATTAAGTCTAATCGTTACCGGTTTTTCCGGCTAGTCACTCGAGAAAAAAAAAAAAAAAAAAAAAAGGGAAAAAAAAAGGGAAAAAAAAAAAAAAAAAAGAAATCGATCTGTAAACAACATCAGTTGGGGTGGTTGTTTTTTATTGTTTTGAGTTTTCCTTAAAAAATCCGGGGGTTTTCGTTTACCGGCTAGTCACTCGATCTGTAAACAGTCATCAGTGTACAGGGGTGGGTTGCCCGTTTCTTTTCATAGTCCCAATCTAAATTTCTTGGGCAAATTCCCTTTTAAACAAAAATAAAAACTGATAAATGGGAAAACCCTTTTTGAATCCCTTTTTTGTGAATGTAGTCGAGCTAAACAAGATCAAGTCCACCCTGAACACATCACATGGTTTTTTAAGGTTATTTAACTTTCCAGGCCAGGGGAAATTTTAGAGTGATAAAAAGATTGGCATCAAAGAAATCAAGGTAAAACTTTTCCGACATCACCGGGACTCCCCCCCCCGCAAATCTAAGATTCGTTCTTAAAAGGGCCCCAAAAAACCCAAAACCCGGGAGGTGGGCCCCAACCAAAAGGGGTTCACTGCTTACCCTATTTATGTTACTAGAAAAACTGCCCCCAATAAATTTATTTCCCACACTAGCAAAAAACCTGCAGTTGGTTAAAGCAGGGTTTGGGGAATCTATGTTTTATAGATACAAATCTTGTTATTTTTCTGAGCGACGGTCGTTTTGCCCGCAAAACCCCAAACCCCCACCCCCGACTGCAGTAGCGATATATTTTCCTACACCCTGGGGCCAGTGGGTTTAAAAAAACCCCAAAATGTTTAAATTTCTTTTAAATAAAATTGGGGCCGCCTTTTTCCCTCATGGCCTGTTAAAAGACGTCAGGAGTGCTGGCTCCCGTGAATGTAACGACGCCAAAACTAAATGAGATTTTTCCCACGAGGTTTGATAACGGGGATCTTCCAGAACCCCCTTTATTTCCCTATGATTGCTGGTTCACCAAAAACCCCCAGTAGGCCTAGATCAAAGGGTAAAGGAGTGCAACAATTTTCGGCAAACTGTTGGAATGCTTTATCCTTTTTTTATATGTGGCCCTTTTTGGCTTTTTGGTTAGCCTACCTCTTCCAATGCAGAAGCTTCAGGAAATTTTATTTCCCCCTAAAAACAGAAGTTTTTTTTAAATTCTGATTTGTACTTTAAAACCCATAGTTCTTGTCTTAGGAATTGGGTTTAAAGGTGACTTTTGGGCCCTTTTTAGCCAAAGAGGGACTAAAAAATTTTTAAAATTTTTCTGATTCGGCCCTTTTTGATTTTGGCGTTGATCCGGGGTGTTCGCACTGTCCTTACCACTGATTGCTATAATTTTTTCTATTAAAAAAAAAATCGATCTTTGGTTTTGGGTTTTCGCTCACCGGGGGTCTTCGATTTTCGTCGGGCCTACGGGTTGGCTTGGGCCTTTGGGTTTTCTGTCCCCCACTGAAAATCAAATTTTATGACCCCGGGGGGTAGGGCCCCCTAAAACTTTTTTTTTTTTCCCCTCGTTCACTTCCCCCCCCGATAGGCCCCTTTTTTATATTCATCTAATTACATCAAAAAAAAAGGGTAAAAATGAACACCCTGGTTCAAATTTAAAAGTTTTTAACCCCGAAAGGGAGTATTTTTTGGGATCAAAATATTTTGTTTATTTTCCTATTTATTAAAAGGGGATTTGTTCTCCCTTTTTTTTTTTTAAAAAATTAAAATGTTCATTCCATTTCATTGCTTGGTATGCCGTACTATTTTTTATATTAATCTCGCATTGATCGCTACTCCCCAAAAGAAATTTTTTGTCCCATTCCTTTTTGTTTGATACAGCTCCTTGGCCATTTTAAATAATTGAATTTTTTGAGTGGGTTTAAAAATGTACTTCATTTATCTTTAAAAGTATTTTTCTTACATGGGAAAATAAACTGCCCTTTTAAGGTGTAACCCATGTATGCAATTAAAAGGTATTGTACCATTTGAATGAGTCCAATGAAAACCAAAAAATTTTGAATTGTTTTTAACTAGTCCAAATTTACTGAATTTAGTTCTATTTTACAAAGACATAAATTGTAATTTTTTTATAGTTAAATTATTTTTCAATACAATCCTACATCACAACAAAACATAAATAATTTTTGGAAAACCCCTTTTGGTGGAAATTTTTACTAGTTTATATAAGGCGCTTTTTTGTTAACCCTCGCCAGATTAAACCCCTCCGATCATTTTTGGGCACGTGAATTTTTACTTCACCGAAACAGCATTTTTAAAAAGATTAAACAAAAAACAACACGGAGGGAGGTTTTTTTTTACCAAATTTGGGTGCCCCGTGACAGTAGGGGCTAAACGTAAATAAATAAACCCCCTTAAAACGTTTTTTTCCCCTGGGTTTTTCCGTTAATTTTTTAAAAGGCAGCACAACCCCAGGCCTACTCATGCAATGTTTTTTGGCCAAAATAAACCATTTATCCAGCCCCTTTTTAAAAACCCCCCCCCAAACCCCTCAAAATTTCCCTCGGGTTCGTATTTTTTTCCCCCATAACCTTTAAAGTAATGATGTCGAAAAATTGGAGATATTAGGACTGTGCAGACTAAATGGAAGGGGGGTAGGAACCCAAGAACTGGAAAAAGGATACAAAAATTTTTATGGTTTGGGGACAAAGGAAGGGAAAAATGGAAATGGGATTTATCATCAGCCCAAAGTGGAAAAAAAACATTTTTCCATGTAGACAATAAGAGTGGGCAGAATTTTGAAAAATTTAAAAAATTTAAAAAATAAAGTAGCTTTAGAGATCATAAAAAGGGTATTCACCACAATTTTGGGGTTTCGATGGCCCAAAAAGGGGGCATGGCTTGAACAATTGGGAAAAAGAAAAACACAGAGGGGAAAAGTAAAAATTATGGGAGATCTTAATGCCAAAGTAGGGAGAGAAAAAACGGGATAGGGAAAAGGGTTTCTAAAGGGGGCCCCTGGGTTTTGGGCCCAAGGAAAAAAGGGGGAGAAAATCTACTTGGGTTTGGGGTGCCAGGAATGGACTTCCCAATCGGAAATAGCTGGTTCCTGAAGAAAAAAGGGTCCCAAAAAATAAATCGGGGACGCCCCGGATGGGTCATCTGAAATCAGGGTTTTTTGATTATATTATTATAAAATAGCAACATGGCCCAAAGGGTATCACCTTATGGGGGGAAAAAAAAATATTTCCCTTGGGGGTCCCCTAGAGGGGGACCCAGACTACTTTTAAGCCTTAAAAAGAGTGAACAATAAAGAAAACCCAAAAACATGGACTATATCCCAGGAGGAAGTTTCCAAAAAACAAGAAAATGGAAACTAAAAGGGGGAACTGACATGCTGTCCTTTAGAAACCGAAAAGAGGAAAATTTTCCAACACAGGGTTTGTTTATCAGTAGATGAGGGGTGGAAATTCTTAAGTCCCCCTTTTTTATTAGTATGCTGAAGAAAAAGGGGGAAAGGGGAAAGGGGGCACAAGAAAAAGGGAAAAAGGAAAAATGTGTGGTGGAAAGGAAAAAGGAAGAAAAGCTGTTAAACGCCAAAAAAAAATTTGCCCGAAAGGAAAAGGATAAAAAACAGGAATAAAAAAATGAAAAAAAGTACAAAAAATATAAAAATGAAGCTAAAAAAAAAGTAATGGAAGAAAAAAAAAATACAATGGAAATATTTTGGGAGGGCAAATTAGAAAGGAACTTTGATACAAATAAGAAATTTTTGTAAAAGGGCCCAATGAGAAGCAAAAGAAAAACAGAAGAAATCCCCAAAATACCTGACCAACAACAAAGAATTCTTATTACTGACCCAAAAAGGGAAAAAAAAAAAAAAAAAAAAAAACTGTTTGGGAAAAATATTTTAAAAACCTACTTTTAAAATGCCTAGGTTTTTCCCGTACTAACCAAAAAAAAAAAATAAGGGGGAAAAAGGGGAAACCAAAATAGTTCTTTTTCCCAGAAACCCTGGGGAAAAAATTGAAAAACCCCTAGGAAATAAAAATAAAGGGAAGTAAGGAAAGCAGGGAAAAAACCATAAAATGGTAAAGGGGGTTGGGAGAGGTGAAATTTGGGTTTTGGGAAGGAAGTAAAAAGGGGGGGGGGGGGAGCAGGAAAGTTTGGGATGTGGGAGTTAAAAGGGGAAATTTGGGAAAGAAAAGAAATTTCCAAAATTTAGGGGGGTTATAAATTTCCAAAAAAATTTAAAGGGGAAAGCGGGGACCCGGAAAGGGGAAATTGGGTTTAAAAATTTTAAAAGGGTTTTCGCCCGATGACCGTTGGGGAAAAAAAATATTAAAAATCCAATTTAAAAAAGGGGCAAAAGGGAAGGGGGAAATTTGGAAGGAAAAACCAAAAATGGGGTTTTACTTTGGCCCCCAAAAGATCTCATAAAAATTTTTGGGTCAGAAAAAGGAAAAAAGGGGGGAAAAAGGAGAAAAATTTCCCAAAGGGGGGGTTTTTGTGTAGGGGAAAAAGGAAAAATTTTTACGTGCCCAGCAAAACCGGAATTTAAAAAATGCAGAAATAGAAAAGGAAGGGGGCTAAAAAACCAAATTAAAAAAATAAAAAAACAAAAAAGAGGGGAAAAAAAAATTTGGTAAATTCCCCTTTGGGGTTTGAAATAAAAGGGGGCTCCGGCAAGGGTTAGTGTGGGGTGCCCAAAATTTTTAGTTTGTTTTGGGAAAATAGCGCGTAAGGGAACCCGGGGGTGAAAAAAACAAAAAATTGAAAATGGCAATGATATAATGAAAAAAGGGGAAAAAATACCAAATTAAGAAGGAAGAAAGGGTTTTGGAAAAAAAGATGGGGTGGAGGGGGGGAAACATGGGAATTTAACATAAAATTTAACCTTGAAAAGGTGAACAATTTTAAATAGTTTAACCCCAAGGGGGGAAAAAAAAAACAAAATTTTAAAAGAAAATAATCTTTCGGGGGAAGGTGGTAAAAAAGGGGGGGATTAAATATGGGGGGGAAAATTTAAAACGGGACGAAAAATTTTGTGAAAGGCCAAGGAAAAATTATTTAGAAAAAAAAATTTTAACAAAAAAGTGGTAAAAAATAAATATTAAAGGGAAAGAATGGGGGAAAAAATAAAATTATCCGGGTTTAAAGGGGGGGTGTTCAATTTCAAAATGTTTTTGTAAAATTAATGACCTTTGAATTTTGGGAATGGGGAAAGGAAATAAAAGATTTTCAAGCGGGGGGAGATGCAATTTTTTTGAATTTGTAAGGCCCTTTAAAAAAAATAAGAAAGGTACGAGGAAAACAAAGAAAAAAAGGGGGAAAAGTTTAACGGGGAAAAAGAAAATTTGGGAAAAGGGGAAGGCCCCCCATGGAATGGCATAGTAAGGGGGAATGAAAAAAGGGGCAGAAAAAGAACGAGATTTTAAGTCATGCTGGGGAAGTGGAAAGATTTTTGGGGCCCCCGGGCCAAGAAAATAGAAGGCGGGGCCAAAAAAAAAAACAAAAAATTGGGAAAAAAGGTTGGGAAGAAAAAAAGGAAAAAAAGACCTGGGAGGAATTTAAAAAAGAAAAGGAAAAAGAACCCGGGAGAAATTTTCCTTTTATGGGAAAACCCGAAGTAGATGGGGGAAAAAAAGGTTGAAAAACCGGGGCTGGAAAATTTAATGAAAAAGTCCCAAGGGAAAAAAATTTGGGAACGGGGAAAACCCCCGGGCCTGACTTTTGTTTAAGGTTTTTTGATTTTTAAACCTAAAGTCCCCTTTTTCCCAGAAAGGGGTCCCCCTTTCCCCCCTTTTTTGGGGATTGGAACCGGGTTTATTAATTTTTTAAAACCGGCACCGATTCCGCCTAAAATCGGGTTTATCTTGGTTTAAGTGAAATGCCGGGGATTAAAGGAAAGCCCAAAGTAACCCCCACAATGGTTTTTTTCCAAATTTTAAAAATTTTCCCCTTTAAAAAAAAAAACACACCTAACCAGGGGGTTAAAAAACCCCCCCCCCCCTTGCCAAACCCTTAAAACCACTTTTCCCAAAACCCCTTAAATACTTTGGAAAATTTTTTTAAAAGGCTTTTTTTGGGCGTGGTTTCAAATTTTTTTTGCCGGCAAGCTGGAGTTTTAAAGGGGTTTAATCCCTGGTTAGGAATTGGAAATTTTAAAACCATAATATTTATTTGCAAAACAGTGTTGTGTACAACAAAGGGCAGTTGCAGCCGTTTCACAGTTTTTTCATGAGCACATCAAAAAAAATTGTGTACAACTAGTTGCAGCCAGTAAAACAGTTTACATGAGCACATCAAATAAAATTGTGTACAACTAGTTTGCAAACCAGTACGCATTTACATGAGCCCCATCTAGTAATATTGTGTTCAACTAGTTGCAGCCAGTGCACAGTTTACCCTGAGCACATCATATAAATATTGTGTACAACTAGTTGCAGCCAGTACACAGTTGACATGAGCACATCAAATAATATTGTGTACAACTAGTTGCAGCCAGTACACAGTTTACATGAGCGCATTAAATAATATTGTGTACAACTAGTTGCAGCCAGTACACAGTTTACATGAGTGCATCAAATAATATTGTGTACAACTAGTTGCAGCCAGTACAAAGTTTACATGAGGGCATCTAGTAATATTGTGTACAACTAGTTGCAGCCAGTACACAGTTTGCATGAGCGCATAAATAATATTGTGTACAACTAGTTGCAGCCAGTACACAGTTTACATGAGCGCATCAAATAATATTGTGTACAACTAGTTGCAGCCAGTACACAGTTTACATGAGCGCATTAAATAATATTGTGTACCAGTGCAACTAGTTGGAGCCAGTGCACAGTTTGCATGAGTGTATCAAATAATATTGTGAACAACTAGCTGCCGCCAGTGCTCAATTAGCATGAGCGCAAGTGTCTCGGTCGGAAGGCAAAGCAATGTATCTTGCTCTGCTCTATATTGTATAATTTAGTCTACTTGCTTGTGAGGACAAGACATGGAGACAAGACAAGTAGTAACGCCAACGAGATAAGGAAACTCAACAGGACCTTTAAGGCGCATTCCTAGTAACACGGCTACATGTTTTCTTCTGGACCGGCAGTCACATCTTATTGTTGTTGTATTGTCATTGTGGTGTGTTATTGGTTCACGTGACCATCGGTCCGGATAAAGAACGTGTTGTCGTTTAACTATGAATACACCTTTACATTGCGTGTTGCCTTTGACTTAACCTGGTCCACACAAAACTTCAAGACGTACGATAACTAGTCCACACAATGTTGCAAGAGATTCAGTATGCTGATTGTCTCCATCATCCAGCATATAAACTCATCGGCTGGAATAGCTGGTATTAGGGATGCACATCGATAATTTTTTTATTATCGATTATCAAAATGGTAATGTCATTAACTCATTATCAAATCGATAATATGGCATTGATATTACCAATAAAAAATTCAAGCCCGTTCCGACAAAGATGGAATCTCAAATGTGGTAAATGAGATTCAAATACAATTCAATCTCATGCCACTCGCTGCCTCGTCCTGTGTCCTATCTTTGTTTTTGCCTCCCACTATTGGCTAAAATCTGTATGACCAAGCGGAAAATACGAATTACGTTTTTCGGGCCGTTTTCAACCAATTATTGAGTTTTGATTATCGATAATGACTTGAGTCACTTGATTATCGATTGCCGAGATTTTATTCAATATTGATTATTGATCGATAATATCGATTATCATGTGCATCCCTAGCTGGTATTAAGAGTTTTGTTTTTGTTGTAAGTGAAGAAGAAGCAACTTTCTTACACCTTAAAAGTAAAACATGGTAAAGTACATTTATGTGTGTATGCCAGTTTTGGTTTGCTTTGTTCAAACTTATTATTCATTGTCTTAAATTTTTGTGTGGACCGCCCTTACTTCATCTATGACTATAGCATTAACTTATGAGTGAACATTTAAAATATAGATGTTTGTGAGATGAGCAAGGCTTTAATTAATCATAGCAGATATATGGGTGTTTTGTGGGTTATGTGGTATTGCCTACGCTGCCGATACCATTCGCAGTGTGTTTGTGTCTTATCGGTCGACTTATTCATCACCTATAACTCGAATATAATAATCGTGTTTCGACTATTATACAGTCTTAAAAATATCCCATGTTTTAATTATGAGTGAATGGTTTTATCTGCAATGAATCTATGATGTTAATGTTATTGCATCAAATTGATTATGTTGATGACATTTCTGTGTTGTAAGTTGTAACATGTAATAAAATTTACGTAACAAAATTATGTCTCCTATTTACAGAAATATAATATCCAAAAGAAAGGCTACTACTGCTGGTTTCCATCATTTACGCTTACTCTTGCAAGTACTATTGGCTTTTGCTAACAAACAAGCACTACTACATCATTTAATTTAACTGTATAGTATCATGGTGCATATGCACACTCTCAACCAGAATTATATCAAGGGCTGGGAATAGTAGATCCAACTAGACTAGACCCCTTGATTTACTTATGGTCGAAAGTGTGCCATAGTTATAGGTAGAATGGATGGTGAGAGTAATCAGGCTATGCACAAAAAACAGTGGATAAACAAGTTATGAGTACAGTAGTACAGAGTTGTTTTATTCTCATGGTAACATGAAATTGACTGATTGTGATTACAGTTTTTATCAGCACCACCATTTTGATATAAATATGTATTATAATTAGCATTGTTAAAAAAGTTTAAATTATATTTCTAAAATATAATAAATAATTAAAGATATGGTAATATAAAGTGGTTCACATCGAGTATTAAGGTGCGTATACTGTTCGGCGTTTCACGCGACGCTGTAGGCGCAGCAGCCAATAAGATTGCTAGGTTGCAGCGGTAGCTCCCGACAATGTCATCAATGCCAGTCAACTTCAACTCTGTTCAACTTTTCTTTCGCGGACAGCACGATTTGTTGTTTGTAGTTTTGTTGACAAACGTGAACAAGAAGTGGCTTTGTAAACATATCTGACTCTGACGCTACTGTTGCATCTTTAATTGTAGTCTATCTTGAAGAAACATGTCGTTTGAATCAACTCTGATAAAAAATGTGGAGGAAAGAGAAACTTGTGCTCTAGGGACCCGAGCCACATCTCATACACAGACAGAAATTGCTACGCCTAGGCCATCATGTCATTCATAATAATTAATACGTTTCCCAGTCAAATTCTTCTTCCGTCCTTGTTACTTTACCTCAAGGTCACGGCACTGACGCCATCGCACAGTTCTACCATTGACACGCCTCAGTAAACACATTGTGCACTCAACGCACCTACCTAAACGCCAAACAGTAAACGCACCTTTACTTTAAAGCTAAGCTATAACTAGGGGGGATACGAGAGAGAGTCCAACTAAGCAATTACTAAACAAAGTACTGGAACGTAATCTAACTACGACAACAGCTTTGAAGCATGGACAAAAGTCGACACTAAACGACACACAAAGATTGAGGATAGCTTCATGTTGGGATATTGTTGGCTCTAACTTACCACTTGCTAAGCCTGACTATGAGTAAGAGCTTATAAAGTTAAGTAATTTAAAGTAAAACTTTGTCACAGAATTATGGTAGGACTGTTGAATTTAGTTACAATAGCTGAAACAAGAGGAAGAAACAGAAGGCAAGAGGGGAACGCCACATCTATCAAGTCAAATGTGTAAACCTCTTTTGACATAATTCATCTGCCCAGTTTAATATGTATCCTTGAATCAACTCACAAAAAACATATTTGCCCTAAACAAATTGTTATCAGTGTGCGAGGTGGGTTGTGAATCTACTAGCGGTCGTCTTAACCATTACTATAATATTAAAAATATCATGTTATTCAAATTAAAGAAGTAAAAAGTAAACAAATTAAATAACTGTCAAAACCACAGAGAAAGGAATAACATGAGAGAGTTTGACTTTATCAGCCAGTTTTAACGGCGCAATACTGATGTGTTAAGCACCACTGTGGCATTTTCTCCTAAAGACAATTAGCAACTAAACTCAAATTCATGGAGTCTACACCCAGGTTACCCAGGTATGTGGTCAGAGTATCCCTACCACCGGACCTTCATCCAGAAGGCAGGGTAGGGATCAACATGGATAGAACTGAAACGGGTGGATTGAATAGGTACATAGTTAGCGGTCCTTACCCTCCCTTCCGCCCGCGGCACAGAGGTCCGGTGGGGAAAGAGGGGAACTTGGGTCGTAAACCAGGATGCAGACTGTATGAATTCGAGTTTAGTTCACAAAAAGTGGCACTAGCAGGTCTTCCTGATATAGCTGCGAACCCAAAGTTCACTTTGTTATGAATATTTAAAAAGAAAAGCTAGTAAACTGTACTTAAAAGCCACTCATAGTCATAGTGTTTGTTTTCCTTGATACGGTAATCAAGTCATTACGGTACTTGATAATCAAACCATTACGGTAGCCAGTGCCTTACAAAAATGCTATGGTTCTCAATATTACTAGAGATAACACTCGTCATCTCCTTATCCCTGGTTAAAATTAGAAATAACTTTGGTTAACCATAAACCGGTTTTGATAGAAAGCGGTTTCGAATTTTTAATCCAATTTCAAAAATCAACTTTTCGGCACAAGTTTGTACTAATTACGAGCCCTGAAGGCATTAATGCTTAGTAATAATCAAGTACTGAATGCGAAGGAAACTTGTATAGTGCACGCACAATGATAAATCAAAATAGGTGTTGCCTGCCCTGCACTCCGTCATTTTACAATTGTCAATTGTGCATATGAATTGACAAGGTATTCCAAATCTAGGCCGTATAATTTTTCCAGCATACCACCGCTATTTAATTCGTTCCGTGTCTTGTGTGAATGATAATAATTTGACAATTTGCGATCAATGCTACTCAATACTTCACACTATTTCCGACTGAAAAGATTTAGTATTAACTTTTCGAGACATTCAATCTTGATTAATCTCAACTGTTAGAAAAAATTTCAGCATTTTTACCCACATTAACGTTCCATATTATCGATCAATAATGCAGTCACCTTTACAATAATTGTTGATTACTATTTTTATTTTATTGTTGAGTATACCTAGTTGAGACTTGAGAGCACTTGTACGCCTGAAAACAAGGAAACTGACTGGGTTAGGGGGCTACACGTCGGTGAACTGAGTCATGGCCGTCTTGACCTTGTCGAAGAGCAGAGTGTCGACTGTCATGACGAGCTGCTGCAGTAGCTTGTACACTCCCATCTCTCGGAGACGCGCCTGCCGTTCGGACGCTCCAGGTTCCTCCCGCCACACCAGGTTCGAGATGCAGAAGATGGCCGCGATCTGGAGCTTTACGTTCGAGTGCATCTGAAACATATTACCAGTGTTGTTAAGTAGGTAAGATGTTACTTTTTTGAGTAGCGAGGACGGTAGTGCGCTTCTATTGAAAATGTAGTAAAGTAGCAAGTAGCAAGCTTCTATTTACAGGTAACTGTAGCGTAAAATGACGCTACTCTTATTTTGCAATAATGCAAGTGCAATTAAACCATTACCATTGCAAAAATCAAATTAGGCCTAACCCGCCTAATAATATGTACATTGCAAATTATTTTCCTACACATACTGGCCGGCCAGGCTAGATGTGACTGTTTGTTGGATCAAACGCGCACTTTGTTTTCGCTTGACGCTTTTCTGATCTACGCATTCATATCTCTTGCACTCATACACGGGCGCTACTCGCCAAGGGACAGACGGACAGACTGCTTCCTGTAATATGAAAAGTTTGGGCAATTGTTTCTTTGTCTGTTGCAATCTAGTAATAATTAAAGATATGAATAAAAGTGGTCACACGATATTAAGGTGCAATGCTTAGGCGCTAGCCAGCACCAATAAGATTGCTAGTTGCAGCGGTAGCTCCCGACAATTCATCATGCTCAACTTCAACTCTGTTCAACTTTTCTTTCGCGGACAGCACGATTTGTTGTTTGTAGTTGGTTTGTTGACAAATCTTGACAAGAAGTGGCATTGTAAACACAACTTTATCTGATTCTGATACTACTGCTGCACCTTTAATCGTAGGCTATCTAGAAGAAATATGTCGTTTGAATCAACTTTGATTTAAAATGTGGAGGAAAGAGAAACTTGTGCTCTAGGGACCCGAGCCACATCTCATACACAGACAGAAATTGCTACGCCTAGGCCATCATGTCATTCATAATAATTAATACGTTTCCCAGTCAAATTCTTCTTCCGTCCTTGTTACTTTACCTCAAGGTCACGGCACTGACGCCATCGCACAGTTCTACCATTGACACGCCTCAGTAAACACATTGTGCACTCAACGCACCTACCTAAACGCCAAACAGTAAACGCACCTTTACTTTAAAGCTAAGCTATAACTAGGGGGGATACGAGAGAGAGTCCAACTAAGCAATTACTAAACAAAGTACTGGAACGTAATCTAACTACGACAACAGCTTTGAAGCATGGACAAAAGTCGACACTAGACGACACACAAAGATTGAGGATAGCTTCATGTTGGGATATTGTTGGCTCTAACTTACCACTTGCTAAGCCTGACTATGAGTAAGAACTTATAAAGTTAAGTAATTTAAAGTAAAACTTTGTCACAGAATTATGGTAGGACTGTTGAATTTAGTTACAATAGCTGAAACAAGAGGAAGAAACAGAAGGCAAGAGGGGAACGCCACATCTATCAAGTCAAATGTGTAAACCTCTTTTGACATAATTCATCTGCCCAGTTTAATATGTATCCTTGAATCAACTCACAAAAAACATATTTGCCCTAAACAAATTGTTATCAGTGTGCGAGGTGGGTTGTGAATCTACTAGCGGTCGTCTTAACCATTACTATAATATTAAAAATATCATGTTATTCAAATTAAATAAGTAAAAAGTAAACAAATTAAATAACTGTCAAAACCACAGAGAAAGGAATAACATGAGAGAGTTTGACTTTATCAGCCAGTTTTAACGGCGCAATACTGATGTGTTAAGCACCACTGTGGCATTGTCTCCTAAAGACAATTAGCAACTAAACTCAAATTCATGGAGTCTACACCCAGGTTACCCAGGTATGTGGTCAGAGTATCCCTACCACCGGACCTTCATCCAGAAGGCAGGGTAGGGATCAACATGGATAGAACTGAAACGGGTGGATTGAATAGGTACATAGTTAGCGGTCCTTACCCTCCCTTCCGCCCGCGGCACAGAGGTCCGGTGGGGAAAGAGGGGAACTTGGGTCGTAAACCAGGATGCAGACTGTATGAATTCGAGTTTAGTTCACAAAAAGTGGCACTAGCAGGTCTTCCTGATATAGCTGCGAACCCAAAGTTCACTTTGTTATGAATATTTAAAAAGAAAAGCTAGTAAACTGTACTTAAAAGCCACTCATAGTCATAGTGTTTGTTTTCCTTGATACGGTAATCAAGTCATTACGGAAACTTGATAATCAAACCATTACGGTAGCCAGTGCCTTACAAAAATGCTATGGTTCTCAATATTACTAGAGATAACACTCGTCATCTCCTTATCCCTGGTTTAAAAATTAAAAATAACTTTGGTTAACCAAAAAACCGGTTTTGATAGAAAGCGGTTTCGAATTTTTAATCCAATTTCAAAAATCAACTTTTTCGGCACAATTTTTGTACTAATTACGAGCCCTGAAGGCATTAATGCTTAGAAATAATAAAGTACTGAATGCGAAGGAAATTTGGGATAGTGCACGCACAATGATAAATCAAAATAGGTGTTCCTGCCCTGCACTCCGTCTTTTTACAATTGTCAATTGTGCATATGAATTGACAAGGTATTTCCAAATCTAGGCCGTATAATTTTTCCAGCATACCACCGTATTTAATTCGTTCGTGTCTTGTGTGAATGATAATAATTTGACAATTTGCGATCAATGCTACTCATACTTCCCCACTATTTCCGACTGAAAAGATTTAGTATTAACTTTTCGAGACATTCAATCTTGATTAATCTCAACTGTTAGAAAAATTTCAGCATTTTTACCCACATTAACTTTCCATATTATCGATCAATAATGCAGTCACCTTTACAATAATTGTTGATTTTCTATTTTATTTTATTGTTGAGTATACCTAGTTGAGACTTGAGAGCACTTGTACGCCTGAAAACAAGGAACTGACTGGGTTAGGGGCTACACGTCGGTGAACTGAGTCATGGCCGTCTTGACCTTGTCAAAGAGCAAGTGTCCCACTGTCATGACGAGCTGCTGCAGTAGCTTGTACACTCCCATCTCTCGGAGACGCGCCTGCCGTTCGGACGCTCCAGGTTCCCCCGCCACACCAGGTTCGAGATGCAAAGATGGCCGCGATCTGGAGCTTTACGTTCGAGTGCATCTGAAAAAATATTACCAGTGTTGTTAAGTAGGTAAGATGTTGCTTTTTTCAGTAGCGAGGACGGTAGTGCGCTACTATTGAAAATGTAGTAAAGTAGCAAGTAGCAAGCTTCTATTTACAGGTAACTGTAGCGTAAAATGACGCTACTCTTATTTTGCAATAATGCAAGTGCAATTAAACCATTACCATTGCAAAAATCAAATTAGGCCTAACCCGCCTAATAATATGTACATTGCAAATTATTTTCCTACACATACTGGCCGGCCAGGCTAGATGTGACTGTTTGTTGGATCAAACGCGCACTTTGTTTTCGCTTGACGCTTTTCTGATCTACGCATTCATATCTCTTGCACTCATACACGGGCGCTACTCGCCAAGGGACAGACGGACAGACTGCTTCCTGTAATATGAAAAGTTTGGGCAATTGTTTCTTTGTCCGTTGCAATCTAGCTAAGGATATGGAATTTTACAGAATTTTGAACTTATTTTTGCAAGGTTAAGGATCAACAGTCAAGCTTAGGAACACTATTACCCGAAACTAAACTTAAATCGATGAAAACATCTAGTTAAAAAATTGTTAAGTTTTGTCCAAATAATGAATAAAATAAAAGTTAGAGCGTGATAAGTGTTGCGCCCTGCAGCAGGCGTCAACTTGCGAAATGAAGGTTGCTTGTTCTTCAGTTAGCGCTCTAAGCGGAGAATACCCGGCAATCCGCCATGCAACCTGGATTCAAGACATCGTTGCTAGTAGCCTATTCAGTTACACAAACTCTTGCTCATTTAAAAAAAAAAAGAAACGAGACCACGTAATTACACAAAATAATAAACTATTAATTTTATCAGTGAAAAACTGAAACTGTCAACGTTTAATGACACAACCACGTTTTCCTTACCATATAGTCGGTGAGCTTTTTAAGCACGTCTTCGTTGGCCATAATGAACTCCTTTGCCGAGTCTCCGTCCCCGATGTTTGCGAGAATACAGATGGCTTGTTCCTTGACATCGGCCCCATGATTCCCCTCAAGAATCAGCACCACAGCTTGCATGATCTGGGCGCCGTGCAGAGACATGATGTGGTCGATGTGTGGCTTGGTTGACAGCAGATTCCTCAGGAGGCCTGCACAACAAGAACCACATTAGGAGTGTGTGAATCTTGGCAATTCAAATTATATAGGTAAGCAAATAGTTGTCAACGCCGATTCGACGGGCAGCCCCGAGTTTGACAATTGATTTCTTCACCTGTTGAAATCTAGCCATGGCTATAAAATTTTACAGCATTCCATGTTATGAAATACTGAAACTGGAATAGCTTCTCTGTTAATTCGGTCTACTTTCCAAATTTAACACAGACGGTGGTGGCAAAAAAACTCTTTAAGGTCTAGGCCTGGAACTAATTGCCAATAAATAAGTATCCTGGAGAACTCCTTAATCGATTTGAAGGATGTTGTTGTTAGTAGCGCTAGTTGCACGGCGGTGAGTTGGCCTGATTTGTTATCGCTCTTATTTACCTTCAGTCAACCGTTTTAATAGTGAAGCTATTCCCATTACAGACAGCATTCTATATTATGTAGACTACTCACCTAATGTTTTCATTAACACACTGACTTCGGGATCGGATAGAAGCCGAAACATTTGATCTGTTCCCAAAGCTGACAGGATCTGAGACTTGATTTTTTGTTCTGCTTGAAATGCCATATTCTGAAAAATAAAATCACCACAAATAAGACAGCATACTCACACAATTGAGTTAAGTATTTGAGTTGATCATGTGACAGCACACAATTTCCCCGCAGAGTCAAGTAAATTTTATGTAGTTCTCTGTCAAAATATGCTTAATTACCGGTACCACATGGGATCAGCTGTAGACCTACTTTATTGTGTTGTATCTTAAACTAGGAACTTGAATAAACATGTTTCACTGGGGGGGGGGGAGGTATAGAAGTATGTCAGCTTACCTTAAAAAACGTTAGGGAGGTCACACAGACACAAATAGATGAACAGACAAGTTGTTATAACTTAAAGCAGCAAAATGAAGTGATGGGCGTGTATCTCTCTTCTTCCCATGGACTTGCTAAATGCTAAATGACAAGCAAAAAATTAAGCTCTAGTAATCGTTCAATTTGTGTTATTTTTTCCTTTAAATTTCCTCATTTCATTTTATTTTTCATATTTTTGCTGCTCGTAAAAGCCAACTAAGTTTGTGGTTCTACCTGAATCAGTTAAATTAAAAATTAATTAATTAATTTAAAAAAAATTGTATTTAGAGTCTAACCACTCAGTCATAATATAAGTTTATAACTGATTTTCAGTCGGGGACATTAAACCAAAGCGACCAAGCCAACCCTGTAAGTCCTGACGCAATCGACGAAAGAGCGAAAACCAACCAAAGATCGATATTTTTTATTTTTTAACAGGAAATATAGTAGGGGTGTGCGGGAAAGGATTTTTCAGACTCGGGACGGGATCGGGAATTTTACATTACAAAATCCGGGAATCGGGACGGGATCGGGAAATTTTCCGACAAATAAATAAATTAAATGCAGCATCTTTATATCACTTTATCAAGTACAAAAATTGCAAAGGATCACCAAATTAATCACATTGACTCACAAATGGCCCTTCAAGTAGGCCTAGCTAGGCCTACTTGAAGGGCCTAGGCCTAGCTACTTGAAGGGTCTAGGCCTAGGCCCTACCCAAAACAAATAGGCCTAGGGTCCTAGTAATAATTAGGTTAGAAAGAATGGCCTGTGCTTTAGATTAGCCATGAAGGTTAGGCCTAGGCCTAGGACCAACTGGGAAGAGAGACCAAATTACAAATTAGCTAGTTGTAAGTTGTGCCTAGGCCTAGGGCCTAGGCTACAAACTAACAATTTTCAACTTTTCCAAAAGCATTTGGCCTAGGGCCTGCCTAGGCTAGCATCCATGGGCTTATCTAAACCACAGGCCTTTCTTTCTAACCAAATAATTAATTTTGGGTAGGCCTAGGCCCTAGGCTTTGACAAATATAAATACAAGTAGGGACTAGGCCCTTCCCTAAAGTCAATTTGTAAGTCAAGTCATTGTGATTAATTTGGTGGAGGCCTATTTCCCAGCTGTTTCAGGTCGAAAATCGAATATTATTTCGATTTTTGAAGCACTGCACTCTGGTTGCTAATGCATCAAGCAAGCACGCGCGAGTGCTGCGATCTAGTGGGCACCTTGCCAACTGCTTTCATATAGTCTGAAGAGGCGGGAATTTCAATTTCCCGACTTTGACGCGATCCCGGCGAGTTTCGGGAAAAAAACTATTTCGGGAACGGGATCGGGAATGTGATTTCCCGATCCCGATCCCGAAATGTCGGGATCCCGCACACCCCTAAAATATAGCAATCAGTGGTATGGATAGCGCGAACACTCGCGGATCAACGGCAGAATCAACAAGGCCGATTCAGAACATCTTTGAATTTAATAAGTGTCTCGTTGCTAGGACCGCTCTAAAGTCACTATTACTAATTCCTGAGACAAGAACTGATGGACCACTTACCATGAGTGCCCAGATCCCGTTGAGCCTGAGTGCCGGATCCGGCCGGCGCGTCAGTCCGCAGAGAAGGTCGACGGCTCCGGACTCCAGGATTGGTTCCTTCGAGGGGAGAACTCAAGCAGCAGGTTTGCAGAGAGTGGAGGACGCAACAGTCAGCACGTCGTCGGGGCGCCTTGCAGTAGTTTGCATCAGGGGACGCCACACGAGTGGTCCTAGGCAGGAGGCATTGTTTGTGGTTGGTACTTAGGATGTGCGAACGTTCGAAATTCAAACTTGAACTTAAAAAAAGTTTGAACCAACTTTGAATGAACAAAATTTTAAATTCGGAAATTAAAGTATAATTTATTTCCCGTTTACTAATTCGTAGTGGTGTGCAGGTCCATTACCCATTACTATTAGTATTTGACATGTCAAAAAATTGTTCTTAATTTACAGGTACAAATAAAATTACAAATTGAATGGTGGAGGGGCCGGTCCAGAGTTACATTACATACTTTCTTGTGGAGGTGTCGGTCCAGACTAATTTACCTTATAAATGTTGAATATCCTTTTAAGTTCGGTTTGAGTTTGTTTCCGGTTTGTCGATGGGCAACCCCTCCGAAAGTTTGAATTTGGTTCAAAATTACAAATCCAGGTTCACACAACCCTAGTTGGTACTGTGTCTCATGCACACTTAGAAAATACAAACAATCTATATTTGGCGTAGGCCCAAATTTTAAAATCAAATAAATTTGTAATAAATGCAAACTACCACATTTAGACCAATGTATTAGTATTGGGGAACCACACAAACTGATAAAAATACAGCAAGGCCTTTACCTATATTGATACCTGAAAAATCAATAGGAATAGGACTATCTCGAGTCTCAACAAAGTTAAAGTAAAAGTTTGTTTTTTTTAATTTCTGAATTGTAGTAAATAATAAAAGTTGAGAACGTTCACGTGATGCGTACGCCTCAGCATGCAAAGCGCGACTGAACGTGAGTGAACAATGGGGATCGCTGACAGCGCCCGCCTGACTCCCGACGAGTGAGAGAGAATGCACCGTATGTACGGTTGCGCAACGCTAGGCAGCTCAGAGCTGTTGTGCGGGAAAAACAATGTGTTATCTTCGGTAGTAGATTAACAGCATTTATTTACTGTACTGTGAAAATTTGCATTATAGGCCTGTCAAATATGAATAGGCCCCAACCATGGTAGGGAGGGACTATTTAAGTTTTTAAAACATTTCAACTATTTAACTGTAGGGTATGTAGGAGTCGGCCCAACTTAAAATGCTCAATTTATAGGGACCCTTGATTTTCGCGAGCACTTTATTCGCGAATTTTCGCAATTTTGTTGATAAATGAAATTTGACAACAGATGTCGACCTTTGGTGACCTTGGCATTCAAATGGCGTCCGCGAGTTTTCGCGATTTTCGTCGATTTTTAGGTTTTATGCGATTTTATTCATTTTATTACAAATTCACGAATTTTTCCGCGATTTCACAACTTTTTGCGATGTTTTTCCGATTTTTAGTGTTCAAATCACAAAAAGTGCAGAATTATTTGAAAATCCCGCTAGATTTCGAGTTTCGATCATATTCAAGATGGCTGACTGTGAAATCGATTATTTCGCCAAAGTTCGACTAATCGATTTTTCGGTCGATATTCGACCAAAACCAGCAGATTGGTGATGCTTTGTGGCCTAAGTTGCAGCTGTCTTGTATTCGGGTGATCGCAAACTGCCGATAAAATGACGAAAATTTCCCGCGCGAGTGTAAAAAAAGATAAAGACATGTTATTTGTTGATTTCAATAGACCTACACCTTGTTTTTTTGTATCAGATGTGTTTCCAGGACAACAAAAGATTTGACAGCTTTTCTGGGCCTACCTAACCTCAAATTTGCGATGTCTGAGGCACTGAGTTTAAGCTGTTTAATGTTATGTCTACCATAAGAAAATCGTTGATTTGTCAAAATTTTGAGATTAATGCCCTAAACATAGCCCTAAGCAATTCAAATGACACTGGACCCTAGGCCTAGGCCTACTAGTATGGAGCAGGTTTAGGGCCTAGCCTAGGGCCCTCTTCAGGAAACAACACAGCATTAGACCTTTTGGATACTACGGTTGTATCTAGGCCTAGTCGAGTTATGTCTGCAAAAAATGCACAGAAAATTTAACACCGAGATAAATTTTAAAGAACCTTGGCCTTGACCCCAACCTACACCCTCTCAAGCCCCTAGCCCAGGCCTATGTACACTTCATTTTGTATGACATTCATTGGTATGTAGTAGCTATTCATTTCCTAGGCCTATACCTTTCCACGATTCAGGCTCTAGTCCCTCAATTTTTTAAATGGGAACAGTAGCCTAGGCCAAGTAAAGCAGTTCTTTTAGGGCCTAGGCCCTAGCTATTTTGGCATAGGCCTAGGTCTAGATTAGTGTCTTCCATTACATTCTTGTTATATATAAATGATAACATTACAATATGCATGAATGACACACAGTCACATGCAAATTAACTAATTTATTCACCGCTTTTATTTACCGCTTTTTGTCGAGTTTTGATTTTAACACCGACTTTTTGCACCGCTTTTTAATATTTTTTTGTACCGCTTTGTGGCGGTTTTATTTACCATAAATTAGGGTCCCTATAAATTTATTATTAAAAAAAAAAATCATTAGAAACATTAGTTTATTGAATTACCCTTTGTTTTTACATTCTATGACTTTTTTCCACAGCCCTTTAAAATTGTTCTAATGAGTAGATGAGACTTCAGTAAATCAGTGCAGAATTTAAAAATATCAATAAAATGTTAACTAGCTGCAGAAAGTGTTAAAACATCTTATTTTTTTCAGGGTCTTCTAATTTACATTACAAACGATTAAAATGTGGCCCGTCAATTTTGTTTCCTTCAACTTACTTGGAAAGTGGTGCGTAGCTGTTGCACAGATCGAGACAGCGAGTGGAGACATCTAACCGCCGCCAGACGTACCCTAGGACTGGTGTCTTGTAGGCCGCTGACAATGTGGTCCATCAAGTTGTCAGTTTCAATGATCTTCTTGCGAATGTCCTCGTCATTTGCACCCAGCGACGCGAATGCCTGGTAAGATAATCATAATCAAGTTGTCAGTTTCAATGATCTTCTTGCGAATGTCCTCGTCATTTGCACCCAGCGACGCGAATGCCTGGTAAGATAATCATAATCAAGTTGTTTTGAGACTACCCTACGTAATTGGAGAGACAGACAAGATAAGTGATACCTATACAGTGGCGCATTTACGTTATTTGGGGCCGGGGCCGAGAAATTTCAGGGCCCCTATTCAAAATCCAGTGGCGGATCTAGCCCTGGCTTGTTTGGAGAGTGTTGTTCCTCGATCGGCGTGGCGGGAGGGGGAGGGGAGTGTTACCGTCAAATAGATTGCGAGCGGAAAAACCCGTTTTGAGATATTGGGAATTCTATGAAATCCAGAATTAAGGAGAAAATATTGTTGTAGCAGTGTCGATTAGTTATATAAACGTGTAAACGCTACTGAATTTGCTATTAAAAATCCGGATTCCCGTTAATTATCATAATAAAGCTACCTAGCAACATTGATATTGTACGATTATCGTTGACATCCCTAGTTATTTCATCGCCAAGAGAAATTCGCAATTCGCAAGGTCATAAAAATTTGCGAGTGTGTTTGTACCATCAAACCAAACTACTGTACAGTATTCTGCCATATTTAATCAAAATCCCCATCGATGAATTTTTTGGCGTAGTTGATTTGAGATGAAATGCTTGTTGATGCGTACATTTTATGAGTCAGAGTCATTAAATCATTAGTCATTGACTCATTACTCATTCCATTAGAATAGAATACAATGGTAGGAAATTATCAAATTTACCATTCCACTATGGTCGGTAATTTTACGGTAATTCGGTATACGGTAGGCTATCTACGGCAAAAGGCAGTTATTCAAAATATTGGTAAATTTTGGATTCAAAATAAATTTGAAATTTGTAACAGAAAAAATTCTATGCTAGGTTTGAAATAGCTTGTTTTCTGGTTATATGCAGGAATATGAAGATAAGCAGAAGGTTACCCTAAATCCTGCTTGCTTCATATCTTGAGCAACTTTTGCCTCCCGCTCGGCCATCTTAGGAGCGAGGCCTGGCATTGGTTGATATCGCAACAGCTCCGCTAATGACGGAACCAGGTGGTTGGAGATGGAGCCCAACGGGCGGGGCTACAACGTTCATATTATACATGGACATTAAGGTTATAGTGATGTAGTAGGCCTACCTTTTGAAAAAAAAAGTTGAAAAAGTTAGCCAGAATCCATAGAAATAAAGCTTTTAATAAAAGTTTTTTGATTTTTTTGTGCGATATTTTCGTGCCATTTGGCCAATTCTGACCAAACGGTGGGCTACAACGTTCATATTATACATGGACATTAAGGTTATATTTTATGGTGATGTACTAGTACCTTTTGAAAAAAAAAGTTGAAAAAGTTAGCCAGAATCCATAGAAATAAAGCTTTTTAATATAAGTTTTTTGATTTTTTGTGCGATATTTTCGTGCCCATTTGGGCCAATTCTGACCAAACGGGTGGGGCTACAACGTTCATATTATACATGGACATTAAGGTTATGGTGATGTAGTACCTTTTGAAAGAAAAGTTAAAAAGTTAGCCAGAATCCATAGAAATAAAGCTTTTAATATAAGTTTTTACGGTAAATAATACCAATTGACAGGTAACAAAAGAAACTTGACAACAATCACCTTCAATGCGTAGGCAGAAAAACAAAGCACTTGCAAAAATAAAGATATCCCACGCAAACTAAAAATTTTAAAAAGCTCATCCATCAACGCGGAGGGACTTTAGCGTTTTCCTAGTGTATCCATTAAGTGCAAGCATTTTCAATGGTGTTTATAGGTCTAACTTACCGTTAAAGATTTAGTGATCAAAACAGGGGTGAATACTCGTAATTAATTCAACTTACCAGACACGGTAGTGTGCGGTAGAGAATCTTGGGGTCCTCTGCGCTCAACGCACCAGCTCTATGAAGGTACGTGACACATCTAGCGGCCACTAGTTGCATCTCACTCGGTTTATCTCTGGCCATCAGATCGCCAAGTATATCTGGCACGGACTTGCCACCGAAACTCGACGTGGCTACGTGGGCAGAGACTGAAGGGTTCTGGAAATAAGGCACACTTTAGATTTACTTGTAGGCCCACAAGGTTCTTAAAACTATTTAAAAAAAAACATAAAACCATCATAAAAACAAAATACTGAGACGTTTACACAAACACTTAGCTAATACTTTAATATGAGATGTACATTTTAACTTTGTAAAGCCAAGGAACTTTGCATGGTCATTGTTCCACTATCACTATCTTAATGGATAGGTACCTATGTCATTATGTGTGATTGTGTGTTTGTCTTGTTCTCCCTTGATTTGGAAGCTCATGATTTGAGTTTTAGAGCAGTTCAGCTTCATTTCATTTACTGTGAACCATGCATCTAATTCTTTGAGGATACGTTCAAGTTTTAGTAGCAATTCATGAATGTTTTTTGCTGTTATTACAACACTGGTGTCATCAGCAAAGAAAATTGCTTTACACTCACCATCTAGATTAGGCTAAATGTAAGGTCATTTATTTACAGACTAAAAAATATTGGGCTTAGATTTGACCCTTGGGGGACACCGGTTATGAGAGGTTCCCACCCCAAAGAACTGCTCTCGGTTCCTACATCCACCCTTTGTTTGCGGTTGGAAAGATACGACTTAATTAACCCAAGAACCTGCCACACTTCGAATACCATAGTATTCAATTTTTTCATGAGTATTTTATGATTTAAGGTATTGAATGCTTTAAAAAGGTATCACATGGCAGTTCCTACTACCTCCTTATTTTCCAATGATTGGTTTATCTTATGAATAAGTTGGAACGTTGCGGTCATGGTCAAATGTTTTTCTCGAAACCCATGTTGCTCTTAGCATATTATTTTATTCAAGGAAGGGCTGGAGTCTGCTTAAGAAAGGCTTTTCTATTACTTTTGGTAAGGTTGGCAGTAGAGCCACCGGTCTATAAATTGCTACCTATGTTACCTGAGGAACTAATTTAAACATTATATTGAATGTCATAATATATAGGCCTAGTAGGCCTACTTACTTGGAAACAAAGACAGGCAAGACATCTAGCAGCTGGCATCTGCACCTTGTAGTATGGGGAGCAGAGTAGGGCAGCAAGAGCCGGCACAGCTCCGTGGTCACACAGGAGTAGCTGTTGATCCAGTGTCTGGGAAGTAGGCACAAAATATTCAGCGTTGGCGACTCACTATGCACAATCGCAAAACTTAGGTCTAGAGTTGGGATATAGGCCTATAAAGGTAGGCCTAAACTGGTAGGAGCATGGGACTAACTTTTAGGCATGTGCGATTTTTAATTGGACATCACTTTTCCGTAGAGTATGAGTCCAAGTAACACAAATAGGCCTAAGGGGGAACTATAAGACTTAGCTTTAAAAATATTTTTCAGAAACCGGAAAACTGTCACACGTGCCTTTAAGCCCCAACCACAATCGTCGCAATGAGAATCGGGATTGTGATAATATTCAGTAAACATTACTTGATTTTTTATTTTATTTATTATTTATTTAACTGTAGGCCTTCTTAACACAGTCACACAGTCCCCAACTCAATCATATTCATCGCTATCAAGATAATTGGAAAGCTTGTAAGACTGTTTGACTATGACTGTGATAGCGATCTCGATGGCGAGTCTGGGGTTAAACTCTAAAACGAGAACAATGAAGAGACCACCGCATGCAATGCATTGCACCAAAAATACAGAAGAACATATTTTGCTTTCAGCGTAATTATTTTCTTACCTTGCACGCTGCTGTTAAAATGGTAGTAACGCATACTTGGTTGGAAACCGAATGGGGGATCAGACTTAAGAGGTGGGGCAGTAGGCCATCATCCTGGCAGAGAAGCTTGACAGGGGCGCACGGGTTGTCGAAGATAGTTCGCAAGCAGCAGAGACATACTTCGATTAGCTTTGGTTCATCGCTTGTAAGGCCTACAACAACAAAACAAATTGCAGCCTAGCACATTGGCTACTCACCAGACAATCTTCATGAACACTATTTACAGTCACGTTGATGGATGAGCGTCATAATGAACCCTCCATACCATTGGGGATGGTACAAAAGTATAGGCCTAATGAATGCCCCACATATTCTATGGCAGTGGTTTACCTCTGTGTGCCATAGAGATGCAGATGGTGTAGAAGGCCTACTGGACGGAATAATCAAAATTTAATTATTTCAACTCTCAAAACATAAATGAGAGACACCATTAAATACCAAACCACGCTTTCAGCATGGCACTGTGCCACCAAACTCTTCCATTGCTACTTGCGTTGCTCCGTCATTGCATTGTGCATCTCGAGTAAAAGGTTGGTAATATTGTTCCAAGGTGTTTACATGTTTACTATTTGTCTTGCTGCTATTGATGACCTACATGTGCCTATCCCACCTAGTGATTTCGAAGCAGCTGGCATTGAAAGGTAAACTGTGGCCAATTAGTGGTTGGAATTTTAAATGAAGGCCGGACGATTGGTAAGATTTAGCCACCAATGATGTCAGCATTGGTTAGGTTGATTCGTAAATCGTAACAAAGATAGAAGGGTACAATACAAACAATACTACAATAACGAGTTACATACCTCCAATAAGAGCAGGAACAACTCCAAGGTCAATAAGCGCTAAGATGTGCTCATCGGAACCCTTTGCCAGTGAACCTAGGGTCACTGTTGCTTCTACCTTGATTTGTGGTGGCAATCTGTCATCTTCCAGAAGTTGAATGAGTCTTATAACAACCCCTTGAGCAATAACATGACCCTTCTGACGGTTGCTGCCAATTACAGAGTTTTTCAAATATCTGTTGAATAATAACCTGTCATTAGCACAATTAATTGTCTAGCCTAGCCCTTGGCCTGGGCCCCTACCAGCTAAGGCCTAGGCTTAGACCAAGGCATTAGGCCTAAATCAGTAAGTTGTGATAGCACGAAGAATAAAGAATATAACTTACACGATTGCTTCCAAACACTTGTCTCTATTTTGGGAGTATAACTCGTCAATATAGGCACGAGAACTTTCCATATCCTGAAAAGTGAGGTTATGTTTACTATTGACAGTCAAACTTTGTGTCAAAAAACAAAATATATGACGAGGTTAAAACATAAATAATTATTTACCGTGAATGGAGGCATAGGTCTAACAGTCAGCATTCTTTGTCAACAAGTCAGTTAAAAAATTTAAATAACCATTTTACTTGGCTTGGCAAAACCTCAAATCGAAGCCAAGCAAGAAATAGAATCAACTGTACCTCTATGATGTGAGCTTCCTATAACTTGCCCTTTAACCACGGTCGGTAAAGATGTGCACTGCCCTACCAGCCAGGGAACAAACTCTGCAAAACAAAAATGTAAGTGAAGCGCGGGAACTCAAATAAGCGACATGATCAGTTATTTGACCATAGACATCCTATATAATATATAGGGGTTTAATATCAATGTATTTGACTGAGTGTGGGTGATTTAGACTCTAAAGACAAATATAATTTATTTTAATTTGATTTGTGTTTGTACTTGACCACGTACACAAACAAGCTTGTACAACATCTCTCAGACCAGATAACCTAGACAGAAAAATAGCGTGGTATAATCCCCCAGCCAAAATGATTCCCCGACAGTCCACTAGGAGAATTGTTAGAATATTTGGATTAAGGAAAAGAAATCGTACAAGTGCGGTCGTCGTCTCATCCTTTGTCATCGTTCGTTGTGTCATTGTCATCGTCGTCGGGGAGGTCGTCAAGGCAAAGGGATGGGGGAAGTGTTCCCGACGACGATTGCCAGAGCTCGCCTCTAGTTTCGGGGAGTAATATACCTCGCTCGTACTAGCTGATGATTGCGAGGTGGACTTTTTCTCTTAAATCGCCTTTTACGATTAGCAGAGCCATGCTCTGGGCCAATTATTCTACCTCGGGCCCAGCTAGGAGAATGAGTGGATCCATTGTTTAAGGCATAGCTAATACTAAACTAAGTGTTTATAGTAGTTTAATGTATTTTAACTAGGAAAACGCTTAAGTCCCGCCGCGTTGTTGGATGAGCGTAATTGGTGCATTGAGTAGCCAAGTGTTATGCGGATTTTCTGTTGTTCTGTGAAAAAATCATTACTTTGTTGAAGATTTTTTTTTAAATTCATTTAAATTAAATTTTAAAAAAAACTTTAATTTTTAATTTTTTTAATTAATCGTAATTGAAAAAAAGAAAAAATAGTAAAATTTCGATTTTCATTTGAAATAATTAATCAATTGTACTCAAATTTCACACGAATATATAAATTCATAAAATTAAGGTTCTGTGAAAAAATCATTACAATCGGATAAAGCATGTAGGTGTTATAAGTCAAAGAAATTTTTAAAAAATCGAAAAAAATCGTAAAATTGCGATTTTCATGAGAAATAATTTTTTGATTGCGCTCAAAAACGTGGCAGTTCTAAGTTCAGAGATTTCGAAGACCTCCATAAAATTTCATCGCAATCGGAGTATCGGTTTAGCCGGAATCGTGTGGACAAACAGACAAAAATACAAAAAAAAGAGAAAAAAAAACATTCCGGATTTTTTTCTCCAGTGTAGTAGAATGGAATCATCGCTTCGCTCATCCAATTAAATGTTCCATGACGGGACAGGTCGGCCAGTGTAGGGTTATGATGGGCAATGCTTATACCGTTGAGTGTCTAATAATACTAGGCCGCTTCGCGAACGCTTTTTCCAGTCGCGTTGATGGATGAGCTTTTTTTTTGAATATTTTTGTCCAACGTTTTTATGTGGAATCTCCTTTCTTTTTCTATAGTTACTTGATATTACTTGTTCATTATACACCTGTAAAAGGCTTATATTAAAACCTTTATTTCTATAAATTTTGACCAACTTTTTCAACTTTTTCTTTCAAGAGGCACTACATCACCATAATCTTTATGTCAATGTAAAATATGAACGTTGTAGCCCCACCCGTTTGGTCAAAATCGGCCCAAATATCACGAAAATATCGTATTAAAATCCGGAGAAAAAATCGTAAAAGTACGATTTCTATAAGAAATATTTTTTCAAATGTCTCTAAAATCATAACATATATTATGATTTCAGTGATTTTAAACGTTCCATAAAGTTTCATCAATATCGGAGTAGCCGTTTGCCAAATATCACGAAAATATCGCACTAAAAATCGAAAAAAATCGTAAAAGTACGATATTTATGAGAAATATTTCTTCGATTGTACCCAAAAACAATACAGCTCTAAGTTCAGAGATTTCGAAGGTCCCCTCTAAATTTCATCAAGATCGCATTTGCCGTTTTCCCGGTAGAGAGCGAACAAACAGACAAAAAAACTAACAAAAACAAAACACCCGAGCTATTTTTCTTGGGGTAACGTAAGTAAACTAGGAAAACGCTAAAGTCCCGCCGCGTTGATGGATGAGCTTTTTGAAGTTTTTAGTTTGCGTGGGATATCTTTACTTTTACAAGTGCTTTGTTTTGTTGCCTACGCATTGAAGGTGATTGTTGTCAAGCTTCTTTTGTTTCTTGTCAATTGGTATTATTTACCGTAAAAAACTTGTATTAAAAGCTTTATTTCTATGGATTCTGGCTGAATTTTTCCACTTTTTTCTTTCAAAAGGTACCACATAACCATAACCTTAATGTCCATGTATAATATGAACGTTGTAGCCCCCACCCTTTGGTCAGAATTGGCCCAAATGGCACGAAAATATCGCACAAAAATCAAAAACTGTATATTAAAAGCTTTATTTCTCTCGATTCTGGCTAACTTTTTCAACTTTTTCTTTTAGAAAGCAATACATCACCATTACCTTAATGTCCATGTGAAATATGAACGTTGTAGCCCCACCCGTTTGGTCAGAATTGGCCCAAACGGCACGAAAATATCGCACTAAAAATCGAAAAATATCTTAAAGTACGATATTCATGAGAAATATTTTTTCGATTGTACCCAAAAACAATACACCTCTATGTTCAGAGAAAAAGAAGGTCGTGTCAAATTTTCATCAAGATCGCATATGCCGTTTGCCCGGTAGAGAGCGAACAAACAAACGGAAAAAAAAAAAAAAAAACAACGGAGTTAAATTTTTGGGGGGTCGGTGAAATTGAAGTCTTCGCTTCGCTCATCCAAAAACAAACAAATAAACACAAAGTCAAATTGAAGTCTTCGCTTCGCTCATCCAATTAGTCACTCAACGCTTAAACCCTCTTTAGCTTTTTAAACTAGGAAAACGCTTAAGTCCAGCCGCGTTGTTGGATGAGCGTAATTGGTGCATTGAGCTGCCATGTGTTATGCGAATTTTCTGTTGTTCTGTGGAAAAATCATTATTAAGTTAAAATCCTTTTAAAACTAGGAAAACGCTTAAGTCCCGCCGCGTTGATGGATGAGCTTTTTTTTAAGTTTTTGGTTTGCGTGGGATATCTTTACTTTTGCAAGTGCTTTGCTTTGCTGCCTATGCATTGTAGGTGATTGTTGTCAAGTTTCTATTGTTTCTTGTCACTTGGTATTATATTTACCGTAAAAAACTTATATTAAAAGCTTTATTTCTATGGATTCTGGCTAACTTTTTCAACTTTTTGTTTCAAAAGGTACTACATCACCATAACCTTAATGTCCATGTTTAATATGAACGTTGTAGCCCCACCCGTTTGGTCACAATCGGCCCAAATGGCACGAAAATATCGCACTAAACCGTAAAAAACTTATATTAAAAGCGTTATTTCTATAGATTCTGTTTAAATTTTTCAACTTTTTGTTTCATAAGGTACTACATCACCATAACCTTAATGTCCATGTATAATATGACCGTTGTAGCCCCACCCGTTTGGTCAGAATCGGCCCGAATGGCACGAAAATATCGCATTAAAAATCGAAAAAGTACGATATTCATGAGAAATATTTCTTCGATTGTGCCCAAAAACAATACACCTCTAAGTTCAGAGATTTTGAAGGTCCCCTGAAATTTTCATCAAGATCGGATTCGGATATGCCGTTTGCCCGGTAGAGAGCGAACAAACAGACGGGAAAAAAAAACAAAAAAAAACACCCGAGCTAAATTTTTTGGGGGTTCGGTGAAATTGAAGTCTTCGCTTCGCTCATCCAATTAAATTAAATTAAATAAAAAATGAACTTCATTTTTTAAATTTGTTTTAATTAATCGTAATTGTTAAAAAAAAAATCGTAAAATTGCGATTTTTATAAGAAATAATTTCTCGATTGCGCTCAAATTTAACACGAATATATTAATCATAAAATTAAGGTTCTGCGAAAAAATCATTACAATCGGATAAAGCATGTAGGTGTTATAAGTCAAAGAATTGTAAAAAAAAAAAAAAAACTAAAATATCGATTTTTATGATAAATATTTTTTCAATTGCGCTCAAATTTCACAAGAATATCTTAATTCATAAAATAAAAGTTCTGTGCAAAAATCATTAAAATCGGATAAAGCATGTAGGTGTTATAAGTCGAAGAAATTTTAAAAAATCGAAAAAAAATCGTAAAATTGCGATTTTCATGAGAAATTTTTTTCCGTTTGCGCTCAAAAACGTGGCAGTTCTAAGTTCAGAGATTTTAAAGGTCTCCATAAAATTTCATCGCAATCGGAGTATCGGTTTAGCCGGAATCGTGTGGACAAACAGACAAAAATACAAAAAAAAAGAAAAAAGAAAAAAAAACATTCCGGATTTTTTTCTCCAGTGTAGTAGAATGGAATCTTCGCTACGCTCATCCAATAATAAATAATATTATTTACCGAGTTTGACGAACCTAAAACCTTGGGATGTAAGTGGTGCTCTCTGTTAGAGAATTGTTGTACTGTTGCTAATGAACAAAGACCTGTTGATGACAACGAGGTCACGGCAATATTTAAATCTTTAAATATCAAATTTACTCTGCTTATATTCATAGTCTGAATGGCTCGGTTAGTTTGACGGCCAAGACAACACAAGATCGCCACTGATTTCAACCACGGACGCTTTTTGGCCCTTGCTAATATTTTTTTCAAAGTAGTTTTTGTTTGAGAGAAAGAAAATACCACAACACATATTTTTGGATTTTGTTTTATGTGAGTTTTAGATGTGATAAACTAGGAAAACGCTAAAGTCCCGTCGCGTTGATGGATGAGCTTTGTAAGTTTTTAGTTTGCGTGGTATCTATTAACTTATCAAGTGCCTTTTGAACGCATTGTTGGTGATTGTTGTACAAATTTCTATTGTTGCTTGTAAATTGTAATTATAAACCTAAAAAAACTCATATTAAAACCTTTATTCTATTGATTCTGGCTAACTTTTTCAACTTTTTCTTTCAAAAAGCAATACATCACCATTACCTTAATGTCCATGTGAAATATGAACGTTGTAGCCCCACCGTTTGGCAGAATCGGCCCAAATGTCACGTAAATATCGCACTAAAAATTACAAAAAAGAAATCGTAAAAGTATGATATTCATGAGAAATATTTTATCGGTTGTACCCAAAAACGTGGCAAGTCTTAAGAACAGAGATTTCGAAGGTCCCCTCCAATTTTCATCAAGATCGGATATGCCGTTTGCCCGATAGAGAGCGAACAAACAGACAGAAAAACAAACCAAAAAAAACACACAAACAAAAAAACAAAGGGAGTCAAAACACCCGAGCTAATTTTTTTTTCGGTGATATTGAAGTCTTCGCTTCGCTCATCCAATTACATTTTCAAAATGTTGGAACAACACCTTATTTACTTTGTGAACGTGGATTTAAAAAGATATGTGTCAATTTGTTCTTTAGAATTTTAAGTACGGGTTAATAGCTTATCAAAGATTGAAAACATTCTTTATCTATTTAACATCGATTTTTTATTTATTTATTTATTTATTTATTTATTTATTTATTTATTTATCTCTAACAACAGGTATCAAAACCCACAAGTGTTAGGTATAACTAAAACTAAACAATTCAAAAATATACTATTCAAAACAATACAAAATACGTTACACATACAAATGATTAAATACCTATATATGAACAAGTACGATGAAATTAAATTAAAATGTTACAACAAATACAAACAAGAAAAAATTGAATAACAAAAGAATATATAAAAAAACGGCTTAAAGCCAAAGATGATTGTTTTTTATAATTATTTTATTTTTGAATTTTAAATCAAATAAATATACATGACTTTCATGTTTTGAATTGCACAAGTTACCCGATGAATTTAAATATTGATAAATCCACAAACATTAATAATGAATAAATATTAAAATATTGATATAGTAATTCATAATTATTTCTAAATAGCAATGACGATACAACTTAATCGAATAATGATGTGCATGATAAGTAGCTGTTAAAATATTTATGTATTTTTCCATACCCTTATGAATGTTTCTGCATTCAGGATTGAACCGAGACCTTCTGAAGCAGAGGCACTTTCATCGGTAGAGTAGGGCGAATATTATAAGTCAACCCTATACATAGATATAAGATACACTTCATTTGTATTTAGAGTCCACTCAATCAGTAAACATTGATTTTCAGTAAGGCCCACATAAGAACAATGGCTCACAAGTCACAATCAATTTTTTACTTGTATTTCTGTGGCTTGTTTTACCAGTGGGCATTGTCGGTGTTGTGACTAGATATTTGATTTTTTATCAAGATAAGGATAAATATAATTCTCCAAAAAGTTATCTAGATAAGATAAAAGATAATAGATGAAGATAATTATCTAGATAAATTTGTTCAGATAAAAGATAATTATTCAGATTGGCTTTTTTTCTTTCTACTTTTTCCACAACAACAGTTTTCTTGTCAATCGTAATATTTATCAGATTCAACAAGTTGAAATTACCCGGGTACGCGCATTGCAACTAGTAGAAGTATTTTTCTTGTTTATTATTTTATCTAGATAATATCAAAAGATAACAACAAAAACTTATCTGGATACGATAATAGATAACGGATTTTATCTCGATAGATTATCTAGATATGTCACAACACTGGGCATTGTACATTTCAAAAGTTCAAAAGGTTCCGGGTTCAAATTCCGGTTGAATCAAAGAGTGGTCGGAAATAGATTGCAACCTCTATTTTATTTTTTTAGAAACAGGCTTTGGAACCATATTGTGGTGTCGAAGACTATCGTAAATTATGTCGAGTCCAAAACTTGCTGGCGCCTTCCGATTCGTGACAAAATTGAGTCATCCAACTCCATTGAAAATTTGAAAAGAAATGGCCTATGATATCCCAGTAAAAAATGTGTCGAGCTTATTATTTCCTAGTTATTACCTAATTTATTGTTTTATTTTGAGAGGGATCGGAGAAGCACGAAGGTTCAGGTTAAAGAGATATACAATGAAGAATTAAAACAAGCTTATAGGTACAAGTCCAAACAACCCTATTTTATCTGCACTGACGTCATTGACGTGCAAACGATGCTCAACCAAAATAAGTTTTTTAAACATTAGAACACGAATAAAATCATTGAAATTTTGGAATTTAAAAGTATTATGCCAATCGGCCTTACCATACCATGGTTTATCTAGGCCTGGGGTAAAAAACCGTAGACACTCGTTCCACGTGCAATGTTCTTGATAATTTTGGAAAACAATAAGTCACAAAATGTTTACTTTCATTGTGAATATTCATTGTGAATAAGGGATGAACGTTTAACGTTTATTTAACTTGTCTACTTAAGAGGGAATTGGACACATTTGGCAGTTGGCACATAGCTATTCGCTCGGCCAAGATGCATCCGACGTATATGAAACTTGGCAAAGTTGTCAATAAAGCATACATGGACAGCCCTGTGGTCATAGATTTTCAAAATTTTGTCTTAAGTTAGCCAGAAAAAATCCCGAGTATGGTCAATTTTGGAGTTTTTAACAAAATCAAAATTCGTGAAAACTAATTTATTTTTTATAAATTATTTATAAACAAAATTTGGAAATGTGTTACGGCAGAGCCCTTTCCACATTTGTGACATATGTTCAAAATGTCAAACACCTGTGGTGTCAGTCGGCCGAGCGAACAGCAATTTGCCTAAAACTCATGTCCTATACCCTCTTAAAGGTCCCAATGTTCCTGCACATTTCTAACTTATTATATTACCCATATAGAAATCAAAATATATGTGACATCGTGGGCAATGTGTTCACATTTATTAATTTTTCATTTAAAAAATCAATATTCATAATATAAAATATTAAAAGTAATTTAATCTGATTTTGATATCATGAATTGTTAATGTTTTGTTAATTTGTCTCTTCTATGTTTGTCTCTTTTATGTTTTATAAGTACTTGTTTATTCTCACAATTTGTTGTGTACAGGTTGGCAGGCACCTTGTACTTGGGGAATACTGTCCTTTTCGGCCAACCATCCTACTAAGAATAATAGTGGGAAAATAATCAATAAAATAAATAAATAAATGAACCGAAACAGCTCTTGTGAAAGACCACCACCTAAATGAAGCTAAGCTTGGGACAAGGTATTCTCTCATAAGTAGTAATATAATATTCTGTCTTATGTTAATTCCTTTTTCATTTGTGTTTTATTCTAGTAATATTACACTTTGTTATGATTTAAATAATTTATTTAACGGTACGCCGAAGATAATTTTATGTGTGAGTTACTGAAAGTATAGATACCTTTACAGCACTGCTAAAAAAAATCGTGAAAAAGTGAAGATTTTCAGTAATAAATAAATAAATAAATAAATAAATAAATAAATAAATAAATAAATAAATAAATAAATAAATAAATAAATAAATAAATAAATATAAAATAAATAAATAGGTATTTAGAGTTCACCCACTCAGTCCACTAACTGTATCTTAGTGGGGGGGTTAAGCAGACTCAGTAAACCCTGTAGGCACCGACTCCATCGACGAGCGAACAATGACCAACTAGAGACCGGTATTACTGAGTAGGACACCGACCCAAATTGTTGGACACGATATATAACTATGTATACAAGCCAAAGTCACCACAACAAAGATCAGGACACCTAATTCAAGATGCGCTCCTTCAGCGGCCAGCAATCAGCAACTGCCGGACTTGTATAATCTAATCATGATAAGCAGGGTGCGAATTAACGACTTTGCAGATGGGGCGGGGGATGGCTTCAGAATAGTTTTTCGTTGGCAAACTGGGGTCTGGCGAAGCCCCAGCCGGCGGAGGCGGAATTTTCTGGGATACCCTTCAGATGCTAGAAGCGACTGGGTTTTTCCTCAAGAGGCCTAGAAGCGACCAAATTTGATAATGCCCCGATATCCTGAGTGACAAAAACTAAAGTTGGGACGAGTATTATTTGAAAAGCTAAAGTCACAGCAATCAAGATCAGGACACTATTCAGATGCCTCCTTCAGCGGCCAGCAATCAGCAACTGCCGGACTTGTATAATCTAATCATGATAAGCAGGGTGCGAATTAACGACTTTGCAGAGGGGGGGGATGGCTTAGAATAGTATTTTCGTTGGCAAACCGGGGTCTGGGGCGAAGCCCCAGCCGGCGGAGGCGATTTTTTTTGGGGGTATTATTGCCCTTCAGATGGCCCTAGAAGCGATCTGAGGAAAATATTTGGGGGTATTATTGCTCTCAAGATGGTATTGGAAGCGATCTGAGGTATTATTTTGAAAAATATGTGTAAATTGACGCATTATTTATTAACATTACGAGATAGTCACTTGATATGTTATGAGATGAGATGGGAATCCAGAGGTGGGGATTTAGCCATCCCCGGCAGGGATACCTTTCAGTAAAACAGAGCCAGGGATGAAATTACCAGAGGGGGGAAATTCCCCCCATCCCCCCCGTCAATTCGCACCCTGATGATAAGCCCAGGGACCGTGAGTGGAATCGTGTCCAGCTTGATTGATCGGTGTTTCATATTTAATTAATGCCGGTCTCTAGTTGGTCGTTGGTCATTGTTCGCTCGTCGATGGTGTCGGAGTCCACAGGGTTAGCTTGGTTAGCTTTATTCCCCCACTGCAAATCAAACTGTTACGTCACTGAGTGGATCGACTCAAAATTCGAACTTATTTATGTTTATTTTATTTTAAACTTGAATGATTTAGAATTTAAAATTTGTTTGGCATTGCTTTAGAATGTGCAAGGTGTGGCTGTATTTGTACAAGTATTTTGTATGCGTGGTAAAGCTATGGTAAAAGCAAAGATTAGTTATTGTGGTGAAAACTAATCATTTTCAAAAGTTTTAAATTTAAATTATTTACAAAGTTTTATAAAGTTGGCGATGTTCCACATGTGGATCTTGAGCTGGCTTCACGATGTAACGAACGCCTTGTAAACTTCACTACGTTGTTGATTTTGAAAGTTTGAGGGCGGTGAAATAATTAGTTCTAAATCCAAATCCAAGATGGCCGACTTGTAGCAGCAGGTAACAAGTGGTTGTTATTTTAGGGATTAATTGTGTAAATAATCAAGTTATTGCATATTTATCGTGACTAACTTTTCAAACTAAGTTATTTTATTAGCATAATATTATTAGGGTTGTCCATTCATTTTTTTCATACGTGAAGTGAGTGAAGACAATCTGTAAGGCATACGGTAGGCCTAGGCCCCTAATCAAAATAATGTCAATGTCATTTCGAGGTCTAGGCCTAGGCCCGGCCTAGGACATGCCAGCTTATCTTAAGCTTTCTTATCACTCGATCAGTTGTGCCTAGGCCTAGCATGTGATTTCCGTGTTGTTACCTCATTAAGGCTCGAACCTGATGTTTTCTTCTTATGTAGGCTTCAAGTCTAGGCCCCATTCTTGGCTCTAGGCCTAGGCATGTCAAATACTGAAGTCTTTGTCTTACCAAGGGCCAAAGGTTGTCAAGAAGGAGCTGTGCACAGTGTAGACATACTCGAGTGCAATCTTAAGAGCCGATGCTAGGCTAGGCTCAATAAAGTGCTTAAGGGGTTTCACTAAACTTGAAAAAGCCAGTAGGCCCTAACCCTATTTTATATGGAATCAACAAGTTGGTTGAGACAGAGTTTTACCTAGAAAGTTTATTGTAGGGTCTAGGCCTAGGATGCCTAAGTTACGGCTTCCTACCAGGGTAGCCTGCTTCTTGTATCTTAGGCAGTCCCAGTTGGACCCACTAACCATTTGTTTTGCACTAGGCTATAGTCTTGGGGTTTATCCCTAGGGCCTACAGTCTTTTCTAGGTCTAGGCTTAGTCTGGTTGGGCCTGTTAGATACCTAGGCCTAGGCCTCCTACCCAGCTAGCCTATTTGTCAAATGTTAAACCAAGCCTAGCCCTAGTCCTAACCATAGGCCTATAGTTAATATAGTTATTGCATATAGGCCTATCCCTATGCCTACCTTGACTGTTAAATGACTTGCAACTTGTGCAAGGCTAGGGGCTATGCTTGCTAAATGCAATTGTTCACATTATTGGCTCATCTCAACTAGCTGGTCTAGCCCTAGACTGTAGGCCTTGTCTGAAGCAATAGGGTAGACCTAGGTTTATCAAGTTTGAAGTTTTGTCGATCGACTAAGTAGACCTACAAAAGTTCGAGGGTCCTGATGGTTTATCTTGTGTTTTATTTGAAGATGGCCGAGGTTGGCCAGAAAGCTGTGCTGTCAATTCAGAGTAGGCCTTTAAGAAAATTACACAGGGCATAATGGATCCAGGTAACTGTGATGTTGTGAGAGTTTTAACCTTCTAGTTTTGCACTGCATTCAATGAACAGGGAACTAGTGTCGCACTTCTCTCACTCTTCCTAGATCTTTCAGCAAGGAACTAAATTATTATTGGCCCCTGTAGCTATGTAGCCCTAGGCCTACCTTCAAAGCTTTTTATATTTTTAATTTCAGCTTTGCACCATCTCTATTTTAGGACTAGCATCTCTTCATGTTTTTCCCTGAATGCTATGAGTAATGCAATGGACCCATGTTTGGAATTATGTATGTTCTTAACTGCTTTGCACTATCCTACTTTATGTCTAAGCCTAAGGCATTGGCTTACCATATCTAGGCCTACATGTTTGTTCAACTGTCCAATTTTCTTGAATGTTTGTTGATATTAATTTCAGATTTCAAGCACTAGCCTATCTAGGCGTAGCTTATCCCTCTGCCTACTACCTATAACTCACTCTTCATATTTGTCACTGTTTAAATGTTAGCAGTTTGCAATGGCCCAATCTTCCAGAGTTTGGGTGTTTTTAATTTTGAGTTTCACTATGTGGGTAGGCCTACCACAAGCAGGTATTTGTGTGTTCACTCATGTAGCCCTACTATTTCACTGTCAATTGTCTATTGTAATGCATCTATGCCACTGAGTCCTCTGTTTTCCCATATTCATTTCAGGATCCTTGCAAATTTGTGTCACAGTATTTATCTCAAGCTGGCCAATGTTTTGTTCATAATTTCCTTACATACTTGCTCCAACGAAAGAATGCAGATACTGTGTATTGGTTGGTGGGGGTTGTATGCGCGGTAAATGGAATGTCGCCTTTGTGAATGAAAGAGAAATATCTTTTACCAACACAAGCAAAAATTATCTGTGCTAGATCACAAGAGTTCCTCCGTGTGCTAGATCCACGCTGAGCGTGAATAGAGATGACAAAGTTGTTATTTTGGGAAAACAATTTCGAGCCATCTGCATTCTTTCGTTGGGACCACTATTATGCTACCTAGGCCCTACCCTCAACAAGAGATATTTTGCAAATATACCTAGGCCTATCAATAAGTTAATTGTTTTCAAACACTTTTTATAGGCTATGTTAAAATACTATTTCTCTCCTCCACCGGACCCCCCCCCCCTTACTAGCACATACTCAGAAACAACACCAATCCCGTTGATGGGCCTAGTCTTGTGCCTTTAAAAACTGACAATGTAGTAGGTAGACTTAATTCATACTAGGTAGACCTATTCACTAACTAGCATAAACTTAGCACAGTAGGGTCAATAGCAAATATTGAAAATAAATAATAATACGCCTAATGGCCTAATGGTGGTGGCCTAATGGTGTCTTCAGGCCTTATGCTTCTATGGCTCAGCATTTTCCTGATGCTCAATTCAAGAGTAGAGAACGGTAGGCCCGTCCCTGCCTACTTGTTGCTACTATTGCAAACATGAAGAATATGTGAAAAATGAGCTTTTAATTAATTTTAATATAAGCCAATCTACCTGGAGAATCTATGACGATTGTATCACTACACATTGTTCTATCCAGTTGTTTTTAAATGTTGTTGTTAACCAATAATGTAAACTAAATAATATTAGGGCCTATGTAGATTTGTAGAATACATGAGTAGGCCTAAGTAGTACTGATTGACAACTTCAAGTCCTTGAGATGTGCATATGAGTGACCAATGAGGAAGGCTATTCTAAATAAATAAATAAATAAATGTATTTACCGGTGTTTTATTTATCGGTAACACTAAAATACCTATAGCATTACGGCCATTTTACATCGAGGTTACACAAACTAAATAACATATAGGCCCTACCTAGCCTAGGCCCTAAAACATTAAAAAAAAGGTCAACATACAAATTCTCGTCAACAATAAACATACAATTTAGGTTTTAGGTCTTTTTTTCGAGCTTCCTCAGGTAATCATGGGCCTACAGCTACTATATATTTCTCGATTTGTTTGGTCGGGAAACACTCCCGTAGGTGTAATTGATATTGTAGTTGTATTGTATGTATTGAGATTGTATATTAATGCAACTACAATTCAGAGCTTAAAATGTACCCGTCCTGATGGTGCCTGTCTGGAATGCGGGAGATCCGTGGTTCGATTCCCGGTTGGGGCGGACTTTTTTAATTTCTGAATTGTAGTAAATAATTACTATATATGGGATGAGACTAGACTAGGCCTACTTGCTGACAAAAAATTGATGAAATCGGTCACATTTGCATACCGGGTATCTATGGTATCTATCTACTTATTTAGTTCAACTACGTGAGGTGTATTTGAGTGTGGGAACTCTGTGACCTTGAGTTTAGGTAGCATAATCACTTGGCTAGAGATAACGTTGGTATCTTGAAAGATATTGGTCCTATGTAACTATAGAGTACAGATGAGACAGTTATGTAGGGCATGCATTTTGAATGTGCCTAGACCCCACATTCATCATCATCATCATTATCCATCGCCGTACCCCACATTCATAATCTAGGGCCTACTGTATTAAATAATTTGCAGTGGCTTGTATGGTCAGGGTGAAGCACCAATCACACATAAGGCATTGATCCCTATCTAGATTGCCACTCTCAAATCAAATAGCTAGTCTTTAGCTAAAGCGCTTGTCAATGATCGAGAAAATCGTGCGAGCTGGGAGTAGACCTGCACTCGTTTACATGGAACTCACCGCCTCGTTGTCGGACGGTGAGCCAGAAAGCGCTGAGTTGACAGCCACTTAAGTGTAGCTTCATTCCATTTGTAAACTGTAGGCTTCATTGTTAAGTCCTCATTAGGGTGTAGTAGTGGCAGAGTTACAGTAGGCCTACATATTTATTTAGCTACAGTATGTCCTACTAGTACGCTAACATTCTATTTTCCGTAGGGACCTCATTTTTAGAGTGGCGTGATCGAGTTTTACTACGGTCGTTACAAGTTCACCAGAGGTGGCGCAATCGGTGGCACCCACGATTTCGAAGATTGTTCCCGGGATCGGGCGAAAATCAGCTCACCGATGCAGAAGTTAGCGTGAGGACAGGGCTACTGGTAGTCGATGTCGCGGATGAAGGGCTGGCTGCAGGTGACAAGGAGGGAACCTTAATGCCTGATAACAATGGACAAAACAAGAAGGAAATGGATCCTATTTCTACTGAGGATGAGGATGATAAAGTGACTGATAGAAAATCTGGTTAGTGTCTGATTTTTCTATTATTGCAATGTTATTGTCTTTTTAGAAAGGCATATCACTTAAATTTTTCTATCTGGTATTAGAGCTTGTAGTTGCATCAGACAAGATGAGATGAGAGATTTGAGATAGGGACATTGATTTATAATATGATAGGCCTACACTAGTCCTAAGAGGAGTGTCTTCCTATAATAGTTGAAACAAAATTTTCAGGGCCCTAGTTTTGGCAATATACCTAGCTCTATGTAGTCTTAAAGTTTAAAGTTTAACCTAGAAATATGTTTTACTTTTCCCCTACCTAGTTGAAGGTATGAGTGTGCAGCCTGTGGCCGCCAGCAAGCGGGGATGTTCGGAGCACTCCCAGTCTCAAGACAGCATTGCCGCAGAGAGCAACATTTCACCCGTCGTTGTTGGGACCATCATTGTAACCACAGACGCGGAAGATGAGCCCACGCCCCTCTCCAAGCTTAGCACAAATGATGGGTAGGTTTATATAACTAACTATGCTGCAAGATATCATGTTAAATAAATAGGAAATATATTCATTTTGTATTTGCTATTTATTGTCTACATCTTGTAATTTATTGTGCTTTAACGTGCACAGCTACATAAATAATGGTGTTTTCATTGGCATGTAATAGGTCAGTGCAGGGATGCCATTGTTGTCTATGTCCACTTGAATAACATTACAAAACTGAACAATTGAAAAAAAGTGGCAATTCGGTGCGGACAATAGAAAACGCCGCAAGATTTTTCATAATAAATAAATTAATAAAAAAATTAACAATGACAGACCAGATTTGCAAAGCACGTAAGCAATAGGCTACATGGTCATTCTGGTTAAGACCAAGAAGCCCAAAGTTTTAGGTCTGTCATTGCTGAAAGCACAGAATTAGTAATTTCAAATAACAATACCCATCCGAACCTAGTCCGGTTGGACCAGTCTATAAACGGAACAAACACCTCATCTAATATACATAAGGCCTAGATGGTATCTACCAACTCTAAGCCACAAACTGGTTTGTAGGAGGGGGTGGGTGGCATCATACTATGATACTATGATACTATTTGTCTCCACTGAATATGGAGGGTCCTCCAGTTTCTATTTTGATTGGCTAGTGGGAGACCCGGGTTCGATACCCTACTGAAATGGATTTTGTAATTTCTGGATTGATTTCCATTTAGGTAATCAACCTAGGAGAAAATTAATGAAATCGAAAAATAAACCCTTGCTTATACCTGCGTTAGGTGATGACATTATAAATAATGTTAATGTTTAGTTGGGCAGTTCAAACTTCAAAGGCTTTCAAATTGTTGCAGTGAGACTGTTCCAATCTATTCAGATCTACAATGCACCAACAAACCAGAAGTAAATAAGTTAACCATCTTGGTACCTTAGGAGTAAGGCATCTGGACGGCAATTCGGAGACCCGGGTTTGATACCCGGCTGAAATTTTAAAATTATAATTCTGGAATGATTTTCATTTCATCAGCTGGTACTATTATGTTAGTTGAACTTTCATTGCCATTTTGAGGCTAACTAATCTATTTGATAGTACAAATTTATTCTTTTGTATTTTGATTGGTTGGTAGGCCTGTTCAATTTAAAATCAGTTGCTTCACACAGATTATACTTTTCAAATTTCTTTTTTTGCACAGGTCTAGGCCTATGTTGTTTTTTTTTTTTTAACGTCTATCCTATTCAGTTTAAAAACTGATTTACAAAGGAGGATAACTAAATAAATCTACTTACATAGATACCTTGTACCCGGTATTTAGTTCTTGCAAGTGTTGACACTCCCTGACGTGTTTGTTTATCTCCGCAGGTGTTTCATGGTGCCCACTTCAGGAGCGGAGGGTCCCCTGATCCGGGTGATCCCACCCTCGCTCGTACTTAACGTCCGCCCGGAGTCCGGGCCATCTGCTGCCCGGAAGTCACCGGTCACCGTACAGGAGTGGGTAGACTCCCTTCCCCCTCCCCGACTGCGGTCAGTACCATGCTACCAAGTAGACTCTCTAATTAGATATTACATATTGTATCCAAAATTAATTATTATACAGTGCACAACTAGTAAGGGGAGTGAAACTCTTGTGCTCTGGTGAGTAACCACAACAAATTGAATATGGAGTTAAAAGACAGGACATTGGTGAAAATCAGGAAAATAGCAAAACAAAATTTACTTGAATAATGACTAAGGTTGCCCATCGATATCGATACACACGATTAATTTCGTTATCGATATTTGTTTTCTACATCGCGATATTTCAAAGTACCAAAATTGCGTTAAATACGCGTAAAAAATGAATAAATGTGGTTTTGTGTAGCTTCGGCATAGAGTAATTCTGCAGTATCCAGTCGACATCGCGTCGTCTGCTGCTGCCTAGAGTGCACTCGGCACGGCACGGTCGCGGCCCGGTGCGGCTAAGCACGGCACGGTTCGAACTGGCGTCATACAGTGGGCGTGGCGATGGGAAGACGCACATGTTGGGGGAACTGCCATGGAAACTATATTTTTAAATTGGAAGGAAAATATCGATATATATATCGATATCGTTTGGCCATTTTTTTCGATATCGATAATGGATTTTCATATCGTTGGGCATCCCTAATAATGACCCTCCCTATTAACAAAAGATTGAGGAGCATTTTTTTTAGAAATGTTTTTTCATCAGTCCCTTGATAATTGAAACTCAATCTTGCAACAATATTTATTTTGCACTTTTTCTGAGGGTTAGGCTAAAATTTTGTACAAATATTTTCCCAAAAGCAATACTAATTTTTTTTGTAAATTTCTTATAATTTTTATGCCTTTTTAATGTAGGCTAGTTATCCAATTTGGTGTAGCATACATCGATAATTTGTTGTTGAAGTGGCTCTAGACGATCATACAATGCTCGTGCGGTGCAAGCGGTTAGAAGCAGCAAACAGGTAGGGAGGGAAGTGCCACGCAACAATGATATCTTTGCTCTTCTCATACCTCCTTCTGGCAAACCTTCTACTTTCTGCTAGATCTGGGAAAAAATGGGTAGTGTAGTTTCCTAAACGTTAAAAATAAAAGATTTAGAAAAAAAACCTTGAACTAATTGCTTTGAAACGGTTAACCGCGTTTTTTGGGACAGCACGAATTGATAATTTTGCACACCGTTATTCCATTGGTCAAAGTCCGTGATGACGGCAGCGGTTTTCCCGAACTCCGCCGATGCCAGACGATCGACCGGCCTGCCTGTCTGTTGTCACTTGTCAGTAGCAGCAAGTACGCATCGTGCGGAGCGATGAAGATTGCGCAATTGATGCCAATTGTAATCATCAGACTTTAAAATATAGTACCACTTTGCAGATGAATTACTTACGCACCAGTCAAAATGGGCCTTTTACCCGGTTTTTTTTTTTTTTTTTTACTTACTCTAAAATGAACTTAATAACCTTTACCCAACCACTTTTCACACGTTTTATCGTTTAACCTTCCCATCCCTACTTTCTATAGTTCTCTTTATGCTCCTCTGATACCGTTATGTTTGTTTGTTTACAGGGAAGACAACACCTCTGAGCCGTGGCCGACCCCCAGGCCCGCGGGCGGACTGGTGCGTGAGCCGTCCGTCCAATCAGACGCCGGCAGCCATTGCTCCAGCGTCGAGTCCCTGCTCGGCAGTCGTAGGGCCGATCCCGAGCAGATTCTCATGGGACTCGGTTTCGGCGGGGCGGGCAACGACTGCGACTCGGACGTGTCGCGCATTCCGCGCCGTTTCCTCCGGCCATCGAAGGTCAAGGGGGTCATCATCGACGACTTTCTCAAGCACCAGCACGACCTTGTTCAGACCTTCGAGTCTGGGTTCTATGGATACCGGGGGTTGACTGGTGAGTGGTTCAATATTAATTCAGCGGAGATAAGCTTCTCAGGTTCTGGTATCTGTACCCTCAACTTAAGCCTAGTTTTCATGTCGACGAGCGAGCGTTTATGAAAAAGATCTCTACTTTGGTCACGCCGTTCGTTGGTCACATGGTCCTATCCCTTTGATTGGTCTAGAACCTACTCGCTTGCGTTTTGCTCGCATGCTTGAAAACTAGGGTTTACTACAGTGGAACTTTAAATTTACGTACCTTGAATCACCGAATTCCTTGATTGTGTAAAGTTTTTTGTTGGTCCCAAAAATTTTCCCATAAGGACAATGTTAATTTCCTGAATAACACCTTGTAGTCCTTTGAACTAACGTATATGGATTTTCTGGACGCGTACCGAGTCTTGAGACTTGGCGAGTCTGGTAGAATCGGAGAATCGCCGATTCCGATCTGGATCAAGATTCGATGCGATTCTTTTTTAATTCGCGCGCGAAGATTATCGAGGTCGATAGTCGAATATGCTGCAATCGACTTTCCACGAACTCGCAAATCTAAATGGCGGATTTTCTGACGCGTATTTTCTGGACACTTAGATAGCAGAAATAGTTATTTATTGTTGATCGGGATTTTCTGCAGGAGAAAAGATAATGACATTGACGCGTAATTTTATCGATCTACTAATGAGTTTTCATCGGACAGTAACAGTCCAAATGTATCCCGAAAGCAGGCCTAGGCCTAGGCTATTCCTAGGGCGAAACCGGTAGGGCCTAGGCCTACTAATGTTGATTTTGATGTATTGTCTTCAGGTTTGGCTATGAAAGTGGCATTGCCGCTTTATTTCATCGATCTTGTAATGATTTTTCATCGGGAAGTGATGGGGATATTGGTCCAAGTGTATCCCGTAAGCCTAGGCTAGGCCTAGGCCCCTACAGGCCTAGGCCGACCTTACCAAGACGCGTAGGCCTAGGCCAAGGCCTATTTTTTATAACAGTTTAAGATCATAAGAAACTATTATTAATGTTGATTTTGATGTTGTCTTTAGGTTTGGCTGATTTTTTTTCGGAAAGTGATGTCGTGTTGGTTGGTTTAGCCTAGGCCCTAGATCTAGCCTAAGGCTTAGGGCCTAGACCTACCCCTACCCGTAAAACGTTTTCCCCACATGATTAAAAATAGGCTAGGCCTATATCCTAAGAATCCCAATGCGCTATATTGATATTTGTAATATTATTATTATGAGATATACTAAGCCAGGGAACCTAGGCCCTAGCCTAGGCTAAGCCAAGAGAAAGCTCAAAGGAAGACTACAACTTTTTGCTGACGACTCTTCTATCTTCTACTTCGGTCCAGATCTAGATTCTCTTCTAAATGACATGCAACATGATCTTAACCTCATCTCAGAATTACTTAAATCATACAAACTTACACTTAATATCAAAAAAACAAACTATATAATCATTTCATCTACACATAAAAATCGAGCACATATGGTAACTCCCACTCTGGATAACATTCCATTATCTGAAGCTGACATAATAAAGTACTTGGGAATTTTTTTGATAAACACCTAAAATGGGATGCTCATATAACCAGATTATCAAAAAAAATCTCTCCTATCATTGGAATTCTGTATAAAATGTCATACTGTGTTCCACCATGCGTCAGGAGAAGTATTTATTTCTCTCTCATACATTCTCAGCTACAGTATTTAAATGTTGTATGGGGACATACTTATGAAACCCACTTGCATCCCCTTAAAGTCCTTCAGAATAGAGCCATTAAATATATATACAACCTACCCTTCTTAACTCCTACAAACTCGCTTTACAAACAGCGTAACATTCTAAACATCAACTCAATTAATAAATATGAAACTTGCTTAATTATCCATAAATATGTCAATAAATTGATCTATACAACACACACCCTGCAAACACCTTCTCATGGTCACCACACACGAAATAGAAATAACCTATACCTTACTTCAGTAAACTCGAACCACGGTAAAAATTCTATCTATTTCCATGGCTACCAAATATACAATACCTTGCCGAATGCTATCAAATCCTTGTCTTCCACACATGGTCTTGGTAGCTTCAAAAAAAGATTAAAAGACTGGCTCTTAGGGGACTAAACTGAACACTCTCCTAGCTTCAGATTTGTTTCTGATAATCCATTGGTAATATATATAAATATAAATATGTGAACAGTCGGTCAGTCGACATCAAAATGCATATGCATAGACTTATATGTAACTACCATGCATGTAAATAGGTAGGTAGCATAATATTTGTATCAATTATCACTTAGTGTTACAATTGTTTCTTAACCCTTGTCTACATTTATTCAGCTGTAAGTTATAAGTTTTTTTTTTCTTTCTTAAATACAGCACATAGGTAACTGGAAACAATGAGGATAATACTCATTACTCACTACCAATAACTACATAGGATATTATAACTTAGGAATAATTTATAAGTCTCCATAGGCCTAAAAAAAAAAAAAAAAAAAAAATGCTTTATGTCATGCCTAGGCCAATTGGCCTAAATTCACATATACTCATTTCAGATTTCTACTGACTTTTGTACTTTAATTTAATTTCTTAACATATATTAGAGTAGCTCAATTTAGTTCATACTTTATAGTGTCTTAAAAATGTTGCAAATCCTTAAATGTCATATTTCATGTATCTTGGCTTGCTTCACCTCTCACTGTTTGTAATCCATTGCTGAAAGCCCCCTTAAAGCGAGCCGCTAGGCCATTGGGCTTGCCATAATTGTAAAATGTGAATTTTACTGCATGGAAGCAATCAATAAAGAATCTTGAGCCCCTTCTCGGAGATGGCTTCCAAAGCCTGGTTTTTGAGTTGCACACGGAAATGTATAATGGTAAGGTCGGGCGAACTAATGTGGTGAATTCATTTACGTGTTTTAATTATATGTACGGCTTATTTAGTCAATTTATCACGAATACCCTGACAGATTTAAAAATACATGCGGGCGCTTGCTGTCTGCATGCATGACACCCCCTTAACGTAACTACGCATGGGAATTATGAGGGTCGGCACTTTTAAAAAAAGAGGCATTCCTTAGAATGCGATCGCAATATCAATTAACTGAGATCGTCATCGGAAACGAATTCGTAATCAAGTTTAATGTTCCCTTGTTTGAAGGAGGAAAATGAAATATCGATATCGTTGACATTTTACATCGATGCATACTCACTTTCTCATTCCATGCTCAATCCAGAATGGCCCTCCTAAGTTTAACGTTTAAGCCCCCTCAAGTTATGGGCCTTTTAGGCGGCGCTAGGCCACTCTGAACGGTTTTTGATTTACCAATTCCTTGACTTTAAATTATTTTTCCTCTAGTTAATCGGTAAATTCAAAGTTGCGAATATTTGATATGAAGTCAAGGTCAGGCCGTCGATTGCGGTGTTAAAACCAGCTAATGTTTGATGTCGTGACCATTTATTTCATAAGGGCCTCGAAAAAAATGCAAACGGAATTGCTTGGCGAAACTGCTGTGCATCTGGCCACAATGTGGCGGAATAATTTGACCCACCATAGATCCGATGAAGTACTGTTGGGGATCAATGCCTGTAATGTCTCTATTTAATCCCAACTTCTAAAGTTACCGTATTCAAGTAATAGAAAGAACCCTTTAAACAACCCTATTTTCAGAAATCACTGGTCAAATATTCTTTCATAGGCCTAACTAGCTAAGGCTATTTAATCAAACAGGTAAGAAGATTAAATTTGAGATTATAGAACGAACATTTAAAAGTCTTATTGGGAAAAGGGAAAACATTGGAATCTATTCCGATTGTGATCTACAATTGTTACAAAAGAACTTTTCATGTACCCACATGCAGAATATCGTGCGCTTTATCCAGGTGGAGCTTGTGAAACGCCGTTATTCCCGAGTATTTCCCGCGAGCCCTAATAAGTTAAACCCAGCGCTGTAATCACCAGCCTATAAACATTTCCTGCAGGTTCGGTAAAACATCGTTTTTCCCAACAAGCATACATTTTTTTTAAAATTCTTGAAACGTTTTTACCTTAAATGTATAATCCATTGGGAATCTAAAAACGTTATTTATTTTTGTCAAACTGGAAATGCATAAATGTTTGTTATTTGTTACCATCAACGAAAAGTTGCCAAGGCCTAGGCCTATGCACAGACGAATAAATGAGCCAGAAACGCCCGTGGTTGCTCTAATTAAGATTGCTAAAAATGTAAAATGTTACTTATTTACAGAAAATCTGTTTTCAAATCTGACCTGGTTAAAAACTTCTTAGACCTAGCCACCTAGGCCCTAGGAATGTTGGTTGCATCACAATTTTGCCCTAGGTCCATGTGTTGTGTTTATTAATAACATTGCAGTCTTTCAGAACAATTGTTGGCAACATTTTAATCATGTACTAATTCTATTTTTCACGTTTAAGATCACATAATCCAAACTTTATAAACAAAAACGAAAGAAAACAATTTTGTAGGCTCCAATCTCCATTGTTTGTTCTTGGCTGTTCCAAAAGCAACTGTTCTGGCAGAAGCAGTTCCTACAATGTCTAGGACACGGCTCCGCCCTTGCTCCGCCCTTTATCGAAAGTGGAATCGATTATCGCCCCGCCTTCAATGTTTACAATTGAAATTAGCCCGCGCAGATTCAAATATACTAGGGATGTGCGGGTACCCGAAAAACGGGTAATTTTCGGGTAGGTAAAATTACCCGACCTCGAGTCGGGCCGTCAATTCCTACCCGAAAAAGTTGGGTCGGGTAGAAGTAATAAACGCAAATCTGCTCCTTTTAAACCTCCCGCTCACACGCCAAACGAACAGCTGACGTCGGAGCGGACCAATCGCTACGACGTGGGCGCGGCTATGCTATGATGCTGTGTCCTTGGCTCTTCCAGCGCTGTTCCCGCTGGACTGACCGTCATTACTCGTCTTCTGGGTATTCAACGCTAATAACGGCATAAAGTAAGTTGAATATTACGTACGTAGGCGAATGGTGAAAAAGAAACAACGCTAATAAACATCGTCTAATGCCTAGGCGGCAGGCCTAGGCCCTAGAACAAAGTTTGCAATTCATCTAGAAGTCCGATCTAGTGCACATCGTTGCGCGCAGCAGAGCGTTGGGCGGAGTCAGACCGAAAGGCTGGTGCAAACGCGCGATTTCGTCAGATGCATGGCTGGTACAAACGCATGATTTCGTCGGCCGGAAGAAAAAATACGCGATCGCATCGGTTTTCCTTGGGGTTTTCGTATCGGAAATATTAGAAAACGATCGTTACAATATTATTTCCAAGAATAACGAACGATTGATGCAGGAAAACGATAATAGCGGGGTTTCACTGTACTAGGCCTAGGCCTAGGCCTAGTACAGTAGTATTACAGTAGGCTTTACTCAAGCAAAAGTTCATAAGACGCCGATTTGGAAGTATTTCGTGTCCAGTGGCGTAGGAACTATTTTTTTATTGGAGGGGTCACACTCAAGTTGACTACGAGGTTGGGTGGGCAAACCGGGGTCTGGGGCGAAGCCCCAGCCGCCGGAGGCTTTTTCGCCGCAGGCGAGATTTTTTTAAAAAGGTGCCCTTGATAGGTGGCCTAAAACACGTTTTTAGGCGAATTTTAATTATGAATAAGGGTTACATTTTGAAGCTAATATTGCATTGAAGATTGATTACCTGACTAAAATCGGTCGACATCAGTCTGCTTGGGAGTGGAAACACTGCACACAAAATATAATGAATATTAGTCTAAAATCAGATGGCTAGTCTAGTCTCGCAAATCACGTCTCTTACTGAATCTTTCTAAAAAATGTTAACAAAAACCTTTCTTTTTGTTTACAAGCCCGACTGTAATAAAAATCCTAAAAATCACCCAACAAGCTATAAGTTAGAAAATGACACCCATACCTGGCTTGACCCCCCCACTGGGGGGGTCAAGCCAACAAGTGGGGGGGGAGTTTCCCCCCATCCCCCCCCGTTCCTACGCCCCTGTTCGTGTCAACATAGCCCAGAGTGGCTACCTGCAACCAATGCAAAACTATTTTGTAGGAATTTTTTTAAAAAATGAATTCACGAATAAAAAAAAATTTCACTACCCGAGCCCGACCCGAGCCCGAGGGTACTTTCAATTACCTGACCCGAGCCCGACCCGAGTTCAAAAACCACTACCCGCACATCCCTAAAATATACGAAAATAAGCATAGAAAACGTAATTAACGAAATATCCGTAAATAAGATTAACAATCCGTTTATCCGTTTTGCACCCTAAATATCCGTAAAATCGGAGTTCTTGCTATGATTTTCTTGATTGATATGCGAATTTAAGACGACCCCTAATTTTTTAACTATCAAAAATGGAAATAAATATCGTCTTATGTTCGGTTAAATACGGTAGTTGTTTTTACACTTTATTATCTGATTGACAGTCTGGACTTAATTTTGCAAACAAACCACAATACAAGTGGTGAGACTTTGTGTGTAGACGTATATTTTCGGTAAAAATTAGTTCAGCTTCAGAATGCAAAGGTTGGGGGGGGGGGGGGGGGGGGGGGTTGATTGCCAAAGAAAACGTTTTATGGAGAATAACTACCAATGTGCATCCACGCAGCCCAACATGCTAATTTTACACTTCTCTAGAGTGCAAAGTCAATGGTTCTCCATAATGTTAAATCATATTTGTGGTAGGTAGTCAATTAGAAAATTTAACCTTAAAAAAAGACCTCAATAATGTTTTGCACACTTCAAAATAGGTATGAGGAATCTACTGTTCCAGAGTTGCCACAAAGTAATTATTTTTATCCTTGGGAGATACTTTAAACATCCTGAGAAATCCTTGAAAATAGCTATTTAGTATTTTGCGTATTATTTCTTGAAGGAATTATTGACATTTTCAGGATTCCATACAATAGGCCTAATATGTTATGCCAGATTGAATTTTGAGAATTTATTTAATTTAACTAACATTACATGCGAGCATAGGCCTTAGAATTAGAATTTTCTTAGAATTTGTCTCAAGGTTTTAGCTTTTGCCACCGTGTCTGTACTCTCTGGGTTTTACTATTACCTGGTGCTACTGATGTTTTTATTACCCACTGTTGTTTGATTTTCAGGCTGTATTAAAAATAATGTATTGATTTCAGTATTTTTAACTGTATGGTAGGAAATCCTGAGATTTTACCAAAAATCCTGGAATCCTTGAGACACCTTAAAAATCCTTGAAAAAGGCTACCCTGTATGTTGTAGTTCTGTGTGTATACAGTAGTAGCAAGCCAATAATACAATCCAAATCCTTTGTTAGGCTCCGACTTCAGTGGGAAGTGGGGATGTTCCCCCTTCACAAACTCTCTCAAAAATAAAATTGTAAGTTTGTTAACTTTTGTTTTAAACAGTGGTTTAATTAGGGGCTAAAACCAATTACCCTGCCCAGTTTGCAGTTTATTTCCTCTGCTCTGACAGTAGTTTGTTACATCATGGATTTACAAGGCGGTTACATGACTCGGTAGTTATTAAATTATTTTGTTCCCTTTCCGACTTGGCCAAGGCATGGCCTACTAAATAAAATGTTTTTATTTTCATTTTAAATCCACACTCAATTCAAGAATAAACAATAAACATTCAATTTAAAATCAAAACACTACCTCAACCTGTAGATCAAAATCAAATTAAGTAGGTAAGGCCAAAATTCAATATTGGATTCCAATTAATGTGCCACTTTGACTTAAGTACTAGGATATTGCTCCAAGGATGATATTGTTAAATGGTAGTAGCAAGATGGCTTTAAAAATGCCACATTTAAGCTAACTTACTAACTCAGAATGGTTAGGGGCTGGGCAAATCAATCGATATTTCGATACAATATCGATAAGTGGGAATATTTTCGATATCAATGTATGTTGTTGGCTTCATATTGAAATTTAGCTTACACAAAAAATGCTAAATTTCATAATTTTGGTGGAGGTGCAAAATGTTTTTTTAACAAACAATAACATTTGGATATGTTGATATCATCAAAATTTTTCGTGTGATATCGATGATGAGCGTAGTGAACGAAGCGAAGATTCCATTCTACTACACTGGAGAAAAAATTCCGGAATGTTTTTTTTTTCTTTTTTTTCTTTTTTTTCTTTTTTTTTTTGTATTTTTGTCTGTTTGTCCACACGATTCCGGCTAAACCGATACTCCGATTGCGATGAAATTTTATGGAGGCCTTCGAAATCTCTGAACTTAAAAGTGCCACGTTTTTGAGCGCAATCAAAAAATTATTTCTCATGAAAATCACAATTTTACGATTTTTTTTTATTTAAAAAAAAAATTCTTCTTGTAACACCTACATGCTTTATCCGATTTTAATGATTTTTTCACAGAACCTTAATTTTATGAATTTAGGTATTCGTGTGAAATTTAAGCGCAATCGAAAAATTATTTCTCATGAAAATCAAAATTTTACGGGTTTTTTTCTTTTTTTAAAATTACGATTAATTAAAAAAATTAAAAATTAAAATTATTTTTAATTTAATTTAAATGAATTTAAAAAAAATCTTCAACTTAGTAATGATTTTTTCACAGAACAACAGAAAATCCGCATAACACTTGGCTACTCAATGCACCAATTACGCTCATCCAACAACGCGGCGGGACTTGAGCATTTTCCTAGTATGTCATAGCCCAACCCTAGTGTAGGTACACTAGGCGTCAGAACTAAATCAAGAGTAATCTTTTACCGACACTCGGCAAATCTCGGATTTGTTCTAAAAGGCACCTTTAAAAGTCACACCAAGCTAGTACTTAATACACAAAGCTAGACGACGGCTTGCCTTATTTTAGAATAACTGGCCTTAATTGATTTCTACACTAGAAATAAGCGTGTACTAAGGTTATGTAGTGTTTGGTGAATCCATTTCATGTACAAACCTTAGTGTTAGTATTTACTATGTCCTGGACCCAGTGTTTTTTGTCCTCTTAGGCCAAATTCTATGTAAAATAAGGTTGCCATTTTTCCTCATGCGTCTGTTAGATGACGTCAGTGAGTGATAGCTCTGTGAATATAGCCCACCGAGAGATGCCAGATTGCCAGAAGGAACCTAATATTCAGGAGTGAGGTCGATAATGGTAGTTATCTTCCAGACTCCTTGATTTATTTCTGATGCTTAGTGTATACCCGGGTACATAATTAAATCAAGGGGTCTGGAAGATACTTACCGTTATCAACCTCGCTCTTGAGTATTCGGTTCGATCTGGCGTCGCTATATTCACAGCGCTATCACTCGCTGACGTCATCTAACCAGCCGTGAGAAAACATAGTGGCCCTATTTTACATAGCATTTGGCCTATTGGGACTTTTAAACACTGGGTCCAGGGCGTAGTTAATATTAGAACAAGGTTTGGATACATAAATGGATTCACCAAACACTGCTTAACCTTAGCGCAGGCTTATTTCTAGTGTAGAAATCGATTAGGGCCAGTTTTTGAAGTGACATAAAAATAGGGCAAGCCTTGCCTTGTCGTTGTGCTAGCTTTGTGTATTTAGTGCCAGCTTCTTGTGACTTTTAAAGGTGCTTTTTAGAACATAACCAAGATCTGCCAAGTGAATGTCGGTAGTGTCGGTAAAAGATTACCCTTGATTTAATTATTATTAATTTTAATTAATTATTATTTGGTGTACATGATGACCAAATGCCACATGGATGATAGTACCGGTAGCAAAGTGGCTTTAAAACATGCCACTTATACTTCAGAATGGTATAGGTAACCTACATTGGCTACTATTGCCACAAGATTGTCAAACTTTGGAAAATGGCTTTAAGAAGAAAGTTTTATCTTCAATCAATATGTCTATAATTTTCCAGTATTGGTGGTGCCTTTCATTGATACACACCTTCGTGTTTTAATGTGAGCCTTTTAGTGATTGATACCAAAGACATTTTCCCAATGTATCGACATCGGTGTCATTTGTATGATCCATAGTTTTTCAAGTGCATTTACTTGAACGAGTTTTTATGCCCTGTAACAAATAGGTAATGCAGAAACATTGCGCGTAAAGGTCACGAGTTCCTGTGAATAAAAGTATCTGTGACCTGCTGATGTTGTCTCCGCTCCAACTGATTGCTCAAGTCTTGTTGGAGAGGGCTCGTATTGGCTTTGCTTCAAGACACCACGCAAATGACACTGTGTATGCGTAACGTGCTCAGTCATCGTGCGTGGCATGCTTGGCTCTTTGACTAAGGCGCTGGCGGGCTATGGTTATTGTACAAAGAAGTGTATGGCATTCAAACTGTGGCAGGTTATTTATTGTTGAGTACAATAAAGCTACGATATTACAATATTTTCAATGTGGCGCTAGAACTTCGATATCGAAAACAGGCTTGATTTTCCTGTGATTCGATATTGTATTGACTATTGTGTAATTTCAATATTGTTGAAAATCACTAGTATCTTTACAAACATTCAGCTTCATTTCTCTAGTTATTGCAGATTTTGAGCCTAAAAGCAAATGGTGCCTCTGTTAACAGAACACCAACATGTTAAATTTTTTGGTCAGAAATGGTGTAAAATTAAATCTTTGATTCTGTGAAGGCAAAATTTAGAACCAAGATCAGAAAATAGGACCGTGATATTTTTTCTTTTCTGTTATTATTTTTCTGTTTTAAATCCCATTTTGGTTTTAGCCCCTTGATAAAAGCTTATAAAAGCTAGCTTATTTAAGTGATTGTATTTAACATGTATTTAACTTATTCTGTGTACAAAGTAATATGTATAATTTCTATATTTTAAACTTGAAAGCTTGATTCTGATTGATTTCAAACATGGACACTTTAGGGCTATCTAAAGAGTAGAATTTAATTAAAATATTAAGTATAAATAAACCCTTTCCACTCGAATCTTTTGTTATTATTAAAAGGAGGCCAAACTGTATACCGGTACTAAAGTATGTATGGCCTAGAAATTAAAATTACAAAATCTGTTAATAATAATAATTAATAATAATGTTTATGTGTGTTAATGTTATTAATTTTAAATTGGGGTGAAGTGTAGTGAGCAGAGATACCCATGCCGGGGCATAGGAGTGGAAAGGGTTTACTAGGTTAGTAGGTGGTAAAACGTCTTGATGTTGTTTTTTCCAGGAGTTGGCTGCAGATCTACGGTTTCCACTCCCGCGTTCTCAGTCTCTTGTGATATCCCCCCTCGTTTCATACGCCGCCCCCCTTCCACCTCCCGTAGACAGGACCTCCCCTCCCCCTACCGCAGGCACCTCTCCGTCTCACAGCGTAGGTGGCGGAGAGGGTCTGACTCGGTTGTCCTAGAACTAGACCTCGCTACCACTTTCTAACAATATTGAGACAGTTGGATGAATTGGGACAACTTTGTTTGTGATGTTTAACGTCTATTTAAAAATCGCTTGATCACTAATATCCACCTAATTTCACATACATCCTAGACACTTATTGAAATTATTGTTTATTGATATCCGATTTTTGCCCTATAAATGTGAATATGTGAATGATGAATGTGAATATGCAGTAGTTATCACTTATCACATCTCATATATTTTTTTAAATAATTGTCTTCTGCATAAGTTTGGTAATTTACTACAAAATCTCAATTTTGTAGTACACATCTTTAAAGTCATTTACTAAAACACACTAAAAATATTAAACATATGTCTGCTCTGAGAGACATGAATATATTCCAACTTGATCTATACTGGTGCAAACCACAATCCCGTAGAATAATCCATATAGAGCTTCAAAGCGTTACTTGATTAAAGTTTACCCATGCGTTGTGCATCACAATCGCATTTGCCTAAGCTCATCCAACAGTCTTAATGATATAATGACCTATAACTATTATGTATTATTAATTTAGTATCACCTTTTTTATGTCTTAAAATAATGTGTATGAGGACGTGCTTGGCCTGGCTAGCAAGCAATTGAACAGTCTGTAGCCGGAGAAATGAGTGGTTCGTTACCCCCGATCCAACTCATGTCTGAACTGGGTGTTTGATATTATTATTATAATGTGACAACTCATTGGATCTACCTGTGCAAGATATGTATTACGTTATAACTTATAGTTAAATTTTAAATGTATGCCATTATGTAAATGGGCAGTTCAAACCAAGTATGTTAGTAAGATATGCTTTCCTATAACAATACAATCTAGTCCCTGGAAAGCTAGCTCCTGAGTTGTAGCATTTCACTTAACCGCTGCATCTCTAGCACCACTACACATACGGTGTCAAAGTAAGGTACGCCGTGCCAATCATACAAGAGAAGGGAAACGTATGGCTCATTGGTCTTGTGGTTAGAGATTTTGCTTCCAATGCAGAAGATCCGGAGTTCAATTCACGCTTTAGGCAAAAGTTTTTTTACTTATGATGTGGACTCGAGTCCATCAGTTCTTGGCTTAGGAATGTGTAAACAGTGACTTTGGAGCTGTCCTAGCAACGAGGCACATAATGATAGGTGGTTCCGAATCGGCCTTGTTGATTCTGGCCCTGTCCGCGGGTGGAATCGTGTCCAGCTTGATTGATCGGTGTGTCATACTTAAAATATGCCGGTCTCTAGTTGGTCATTGTTCACTCGTTGATGGTGTCAGCGCCTACTGGGTTGGCTTGGTCTGCTTCAAATTAATGTCCCCCACTGTAAATCAGTTCTTGAGTGAGTAGACTCTAAATATAAATTTATTTTATTTATATAATTTATTTAATCCCCTTTTTTACCTGTAATGGGCTGTCAATTATTTCAAACTTCATGGACCTTTAAAGGAATGAAAATGCCAACGACAGTCAATCCACAAACTCATATATGTAGGCCTAATTAGAGAATTATATGGGTTGGTATTTGTACACTTAGCAGGACAGTTTCAAACCACACATACATTGAAGGCAATTGTGAAGGATGCAGGAAAATCTGGTGCCAGGCTGTATTTGAGAAAGTTCCCTTCTTTGTTACTGTGTGTCCACCCAATTTAGTGGTACCGGGTACATGAAGATTTATAAGGGTGTGACATTTACAAGTTTCAACAAAGAAGGCTCCCGGGTAGGCCTCAACACAATTGGTAGAGGTCCATGAAAGTGGTTTTATTTTGCAGTGAACTTCGTCTTTCAAATTGGAGATTTTGCTGTTAATGGTTTAAAGTGTTATTTCAGCGGTTTTATCCATGTTTACCAATTTAGATGCGTGTAATAATTCGTAATATTCTAACCTCAAATGACTTTGAGTGTAGGCCTTCTTATTATTCAGACTGGTTTTTACTTAGTGGTTTTAGTTAGCCTACTACTAAAACAAAATTTATTAACTTTTCTGAATTTTATTTGATAACATCTTTTGTCGATTTAACAGTCAATACTGCATAGAATATTAAAAAATACACCATAGTTTAACAATACGTCCCATTTTTAGTCCCTTTTCATCGTTAAAAACATGAATAATATACTGTGAATTTTGATGTTAATTTGTAATTTACACTGATTTTGGTGTTTGGCGGTGATTCAATTCTAGCATTTTCTGGTTTAGATTTGATCAATTTTATGTTCATTTTGTGAACTTACATGATTTGTACATATTTTGCTTTTATCCTCAATTGCGAATTTCATGGGCCAGTAACAATCGGCGTCTTCTCACTTGGATGGACATGCGTGTACCTTAGGTTGACACTGTGTGTAGTACAGTAGTCATGTGCTGTCGTGAGAGCTTAGTACAGGTCAAAATGGTGGATTTATGAACTTTTTATTTACCCTGATGTTAGTGCGAGACCACACCACTAATAGCACTAAAATATGTCTGTACCACCTGCCGTGTTAAATATATACGTTGTTGATTGTAATATAGCGAAGCTGTCTTGCGAAGTATTTGCTCGTAGGTAGCAGATATGTTGTGGTACACAGGTCCCGATGTAAAGATGCACCGACGATCCACAAGTTTAAATTACTAGGCCGGAAACCTTGTAGTTGAAACTTCTTCCAGACAAGATGGAAATTCGGTTTAGTCCGCAGTCGCGGTTGGATTTTGTAATTTCTGTATTTTATACAGGTCCGTGTACAAACATTTTACCTACTTATCTACACTTCATTGAAAGTTTTCTTTATCTTTTTTAGTGTAAGGCTCTTTTGTAATATTTACTAAAAGTAACTAGCTTTCATGGGCTTACAGAGGGAACACAATCTATAATAAAAATTCATGAAGAACTAAAAATCAAAAGAAAGAAATAAAATAAGTAGGCCTATATGGAATGGGAATGGTGGGTAGGCATATTCAGTTTTATGTGGACATTGTAAAGGAATGTTTCATAGATGAGGTTTAGTGTGGCTACTGAACATAACAAAGTAACTTGGACCAAGCAAACATAGGTTATAAGTGTAACTGAAAGTGAAAAATATCGAGGAGATGTTGATACATACATTGTACATAAATCTTGAACTCATGTTATTTACTTTATAAACTTCGGGCTAAAGAATTGCCCTCACTTCATCAATCACAATCATTATGCTCAATCTTATTCTGTATACCGTACATAATATTAATATGAAGTTCAATGTTGTTCCTTTGTAAGCAACAACACACTATTATCCCTTGTAGTTGTAGGTCTACATTAAAAATATTTATAAATCTTAAAATAGTGGAAGATCTGAAAGAAAACTAAACTAAAAACTGCCATGTTTACTTCAAATATTAGCCAATAGGCAATCCAATAAGTTATATACTATTTAGTACTAACTTGTGCATATGGGTATAGCATAGTATAAGCATACTGCTAAAATATTTTCTGAATATTAAATTGCCCTACTTTACAGTTACACTCAATTGAGATTATGTAGAATATTGGTATAAAATTTCTTGTAATTTATTAATCCACTAGGCCAGTATTACAGTTTTATACCGGAAGCAACTAATTATAAGTTGTTACTGATTTACCTGGGCTGCCAAATACTGCTGCACCAATTTGAGATTTTATAGAATAAAGCACAGCTGTCCTCATAAAGCTATGTGCTGTACTTGTGTGTTAGCTAGTAGGGCTAGTTGATTATATTAAAGTGGAACAGGCAAACTGCTTTAAAAGAATTGTGCTACCAAATTGTCCTTACTTACACCAAATTGAGCACCGGTTAATGATTTGTAGAATGTGCTGTGGGTGGGTGTAATCCCCTTTAAGTTATTGCTATTTACTAAGCTGTTAGGGCTAGCTAGTGACAGTATTATACAGGAACAGGAAAACTGCTTGAAAAGAATTGTGCTACCGAATCGTCCCTACTTACACCAAATTGAGCACCGGTAAACAATATGTAGAATGTGATGTGGGTGGGTGTAATCCCCTTTAAGTTATTGCTATTTACTAAGCTGTTAGGGCTAGCTAGTGACAGTATTATACAGGAACAGGAAAACTGCTTAAAAAAAAATTGTGCTACAGAATTGTCCTTACTTTACCAAATTGAGTACTGGTAAACAATACGTTGAAAGTGGTGTGGGTGGGTGTAATCCTTTTTAAATTATTGCTATTTACTTAGCTGTTAGGGCTAGCTAGTGACAGTATTAGGCCTATATGGGAACAGAAACACTTTTAAAATAGTGTGCTACCGGATCATCCTTACTTAGAACTACACCAAATTGAGCACCGGTAAACAATATGTAGACTGAATGTGATGTGGGTGGGTGTAATCCTCTTTAAGTTAAATTTACTTAGCTGTTAGGGCTAGCTAGTGACAGTATTATACAGGAACAGAAAACTGTTTGAAAAGAATTGTGCTACAGAATTGTCCTTATTTACACCAAATTGAGCACCGGTAAACAATATGTAGAATGTGATGTGGGTGGGTGTAATCCCCTTTAAGTTATTGCTATTTACTAAGCTGTTAGGGCCTACTTAGTGACAGATGTTATATGGAACAGGAAACTGCTTTAAAAGAATTGTGCTTCAGAAGTTGGTCCTTATTTACACGCATTAAATTGAGCAGCAGGTAAACAAATATGTAGAATGTGCTGTGGGGGGGTGTAATCCCCTGTAAATTATTGCCATTTACTAAGCTGTTAGGGCTAGCTAGTGACAGTATTATACAGGAACAGAAAACTGCTTTAAAAGAATTGTGCTACCTAATCTTCCCTACTTACACCAAATTGAGCACTGGTAAACGATATGTAGAATGTGCTATGGGTGGGTGTAATCCCCTCTAAGTTATTGCTATTTACTAAGCTGTTAGGGCTAGCTAGTGACAATATTGTACAGGAACAGGAAAACTGCTTAAAAAGAATCATGCTACCAAATTGTCATTACTTACACCAAATTGATCACTGTTAAACGATATGTATGTGTTATGGGTGGGTGTAATCCCCTGTAAATTATTGCCATTTACTAAGCTGTTAGTGCTAGCTAGTGACAATATTATACAGGAACAGAAAACTGCTTTAAAAGAATTGTGCTAACGAATCGTCCCTACTTACACCAAATTGACCGGTTAACGATATGTAGAATGTGCTGTGGGTGGGTGTAATCCCCTTTAAGTTATTGCTATTTACTAAGCTGTTAGGGCTAGCTAGTGACAGTATTATACAGGAACAAAAAACTTCTTTAAAAGAATCTTGCTACCGAATCGTCCCTACTTACACCAAATTGATAATACTATAGAATGTGTATGTTGCTTACAAACTTGTAAGTAATTGCCATGAACTAAGCTATTCGTGCTAGGTAGTAAGAAGAACTGATAACATCGGGTAGTAAAATATGGATCTGGTTTCCCTGCCCTTCTAGGCTACGCTACGTTATCTCCGTAACGAGGTGTTCAATGGATACATCGCGACTCTGTGGGGGCTACTATTCTCTTCAAAACCCCCTGCAATAATCACGTGAAATTGTTGGTTGACGTACCTTTGCTCAATCATCTATAACCCTACCCAAAAGTAATTAGCTTAAGCCAGTTGTGTCCATATAATGCTAAAACACAAATATACACGTACACCTGTACTAATGTTGGAATTGGACACAAGTGGGATAACAAAATTACTGCACAGATACGATGTGCCAAAATGTATGGCAGGAAATAATTATGCGTATAATTATTGCACTTGTATTTGTACGTACAAAACGGATCCAGAAGAATCAACCAAATTTGGGTAGCTTTAGGATTTAAATTACCCAGTACTACCTGTATACTCGATGTCATCCCTACACGCGTGTTATCATACTCAAACTTGCAAAGTGTTTAAAAAAGAATTGTGGTACTAATGTCCCTGCTTAAAATCTACACCAAATTTAGAATTCTTAATTGGTGTAAAAGGTAGTGTGACCCATGTGGGCTGGTACAATCCTGTAAATTACCATTTACTAACGAGCTTGGACTCTAGTAAATAGTAATAGGGGTACAAGAATAAGCTGACAGTTTAAGTACTTCTTGTGCTATTAACTCCTTTCTGCTATATATTTAGGTACTGGTACGAAATTGTGATTAGTAGGGATGCATAACGATAAAATAGAAATAATCGATTATCAAACATTTGACTGCGTTAGTGATCGATATTATCGGTAAAAGTGATGCAATTTCTTGACGTGATCAAGATTGGATGACTCTCGGTCACTAATAGTGTTACATCTTTGTGCACATGGAATTGCAAAATGTCATAATTAATTTTATTATCATTCACACTGGACATTTATGTACACTAGTGGTGGTGTAAGTGGTGCTGGAAATAAACGATACGACTCATTTTGCCCAAGTTTTTTTAAGAAAACATGTTCTTTGACAATACTATGTTCATTATTGACGATTATTAAAATGCTTTTGATTATCGATTTTCACGTGCATCCCTAGTGATCAGTGTACTATGTGTATTTTGTATGAGAAGTGTCATGTCATGGTTACGGAGCTGGTTTTTGTGATGGGGGCTATGTATGGGGCTACATTGTAGAGATGAGCTATTCTGTCAACGTTAAATCCTTAAAATACCTATCTGCAAGGTGTTTTTTTTTTTTTTTTTTTTGGGGGGGAGGATTTGATTAGTATTGCAGTAATAATTATATTATTGTAGTGATTCCCCATCCCATAGGCCCTAGATATTTATCAGTTACATTTATTCATAATCTGTAGCTATCAATAATTACTACCTTACTTTACGGACTTGAAACTTGTCAATTAACTAAATGAATCAAAGTAAGTAACGGATATTATTACATTCTAATAGTTATTAGGTTGTAACAGTACTTAACCGCAGTTGTAGAAAAGTTGGTATTGAATTATTGATGAAAGTTATTTACTATCTGTAACTAAAAGGGACATAGTATTACTCCATTTCAGTAACAAGTAACAATGATAATATACATGGCAATATTATTTAATTAGGTATTTATATTGAAGATGTTTTAAGTTAGAATGGATACGTTAATATGTGGGTGTTACAATTGAGGAAATAGCAGCAACATACAATACATCTTTAATCCAGGACAATATTGAGACACGAGGGCGCTTAGAGTGGGGGTGGGGGATTGAACTTGGCTTAGCTGTGCGATATGAATCATAATTTAAAGTTTTTAGGTTCATACTGTACAATCATGTTGTTGTATGTATCTAGTCAGTGTCAGCAATAGGGCATTCTGGGCATCTCGCTTTATTCTCAATATCCTTGAAGGCCTATGCAGATAGATCTGAGGGTCACTGTTATGCAAGACCAATTTTAAAGAAGGTGAAATTGAATTGTTGTGCATATTTTGTGATTGAAGTCTATGTTGTGGAAAATGTAACATACCATGTTTTTATAAAAGACATTTCCTTTTCTAAATGGTGTTGTTATTTTAAGTAGGCTACTACCGGTATATATATTCCTTCATGGTGATAGTAAAGCTATGGATTGAAAGTGAGTAAAACCTGCATAATTAAACTTTTTGCATGTGTGTTGGTAATATTCAACTTGTTTTGTTCCTACTTCTTAGGCACTTACTAGTTCGTACATGTACTATTGATTTTGATTTTGATTTGAGTAGCTTGTGCCTTGCGTATTTTCATTTTATAATCTTATTTTCTGTTTGTGGTGTCATTACTCATTAATACTTAGACATAACATTGTTTACAGACTACTAGCTCATAATCTTGTTGGTAGAACTACAACTCCGTGTTTGCCTTGTAAATTATGTAGTAACTAGGGGGACAAGAACGTAGTTTCATACATACATGTTCGGCTTTGTACTAATAAATAATGTTTTCTAATGCGCAATATGCATGTGTGCAATTAGGGCTAAATAGTGTTGTTATGTGAAACAGCATTTGCACCAAATGACTTGGGTGATGAATTAGTTTTGAAATATTCTTTCGTTTGTTGTTCATCACTTTCAATTCTAAAACAAATCCCAACCCATAATTTTTGTCAGGAGTCAAATTTTCAGATGAAAGAAAGACAATATTTTGGTTGATACATTCTAGAAATGTGTTTGGCATAGGTGATCTCTTTATCCAAGTTATATTCAACACTAAAAGCTAGAACTTGCTGATGAAAGAAAAGTAAGTGGATGTTGTAGTGTATACTGTTTGAGCTATGAGTAGAATGTTCCCTTCCGTAGTTCATAAGACATGTCCATAAGATGTGAAACGTGTGATATTCTGTTTGTGACTCGACTGCAAAGACAATCTTGAAAGTAGATTCGTGTGTATTTGGAATGTTCAAAACTCAAACTAAAAAAGTTTGAAGTTCAAAAAAAGTTTTTTTTTTTTACTTATTTGTAGGGGTGTGTGACATGTCAAAAAATGGTCCTCAATTTAAAAGAATAAATACAAATTTCATACTTTCTTGGGGCAGGTCCAGACTTTTCACTATTTTACCTACTATCACTGTTTGATATCCCTTCAAGTTTGGTTTGAGTTCGTTTCAGATTCGGTAGGATAGTTTCAAGAAGTTCAATGGACGACCCCTCAAAATTAAAAATCCAGGTTCACACAACCCCTGTGTATGTATCAGATCAGTAAACCACTAGCATGGATGTTGTCAATCTGTGGCGTATATCCCCCAAACACACAACGTGGTTTCTTCTACTTAACGACCCACTTGAGTTATCTCTCCTTGTACAGGAAACTTGAGGTTCACCTATCTCATTGTGCAAGAGTGATTCAAAACTAATTGCCAGTGATCATTCAAGGTCTTGTTTTTCTCACGGTAGGCGTAGCCAAACTCGGCAGATCACGTGCAGGCCTACACTGTTATTCCAATATGACTATAACTGAACAGGATAGATGTTATATAAATAATAAAAAAAAAAAAATATATAGGCGTATCTTGCTCTCAAAGTGATTTGTTCAAAACTATTTCAATAATCTTTGTCATTTCAGGATATGAAATCAAATCAAGTTTAATTAAATTGACTACAATTCCAGTCCGATTACTTTTGTTATGACTAATGTATATGTTTGAGCTACTTTGAATCTTTTGGGTTAATAAACATCTCATACACGACGTATACTATCATGATTTTCTCTGTACGTAAGACTAAAGAAATGTGGTTCACTACACAGATCGATAGTCTTTTGCTTTTATGCATGTTGAAATGTTTTTGCACAGCGTATATTTATCAGTATCGCAGTATGTAATATTGTAACACAATCGTAGGATCATATCTTGAAAAAGGTAGATTAATCTCATCAAATGGAATTTTATATTGTTCTGAATGCTTAATCAGCCTGATAAACAAATTCTCACCACATTAAGTACCTAATAGACCACCTAGTACCTAGTAGTACCTAGTAGTCTACCTAGTAGTAGACTAAATGTTATAAATTATGCACTATCAAACTCAAACCTGTTTTGTTGTATTGTTCTTAGTTAAAACTTAAAAAACACTACCTACTTGTAGCATGTTAATAATATTATTTTGTAGTTAATTGTCTATTAAGTTTTACTATACATAATATTAGTGTTGTATTGTTCTATTTTGATATTAATGTGCTTTTGTATCGGCCTCTTTGGATTTCCGTTAGTATTTTCGTTGTCGTATATATTTTAATATGTTTTTGTTCTATTTTGGTGTTGCATTTTGATTTGACTTATTTTGTGTTTGTAATGATCTAGTACTCGATGTCCTAACAGTGTGTCCCAGAGCTGCAGCATTCAATATACGTAATACGTTTTTCATCTCGTTACATTAAAAGCAAATTAAAGAATAGAATTTGCATAATTTAGCACATTATACAGTACAGACATAGGCCTCCAGCCTTCAGATTTTTTATCCATGAAGCGGATGTAGATACAAGTTTAATTGTAAACACAATCACATGTGTGGGAAGTGTTTAGTCGTTGCTTACTGCAAAGAAGTGATAAAAAGTACAGTTGATTAGATTTGAATTGTATCTATTCTGAAAACATTTACTGCATCTCTATTCAGACTTCAAGTTGTAGATTAGTGGGGAAAATGTGGAGAAGATTGAAAATGAAAACTTTTTTCATTATAGTTTATTGCTGTGTGTCTGTACAGTATGTTTAATGTCACCATTGATGGAGAATACAGAGATCAAAGGTGGCTACAATAACCCATACTTTGTGCAGGATTTAAATTAATAACTGTATTATGCTAATTTAAATCGATTGCTACATGAGCAAAACTTAATGGTCGACATAGTTTGGCTAACCATGATTAAAATAGTATGATTTATAAAATGAATAAATGATTGAAATATAGTTGCTGTCTCGGGGACATGCTGTCTTATTGTTGTCCAGTTTATTGACTTGCGCTAATGTTGTAGGTTCAGGACATCGGCCATCTGTGATCGTTGCTAAGATAATGGAGAAACTGCGAGGGGGAAGCACTGGCTCCGCCTCCCCTCCCCCCACCCCGGCCGGGAAACGCTTCTCACGAGTGGCGCGCAAAGTGATGAACGTTCTACCGTCCAGTGTCCTTACACCAGACAATAGGCGCTTTCTTGATGACCAAGGGGGAAAATCTCCTGAGGTATTTGCTATTCTTCACCTATTTGGGTTACTTGCACAATAATCAATATTATTCATATCGATCAATAATAAATGAATGATGAAATAAACTTGTGTTAAGTGTCTACCAGACCTATCAGTTACAAAAAACAATTTTATCTGGTTGACTATCTATTAAAATTCAATTGACTTTAATCCAGCCCTGTTGACAACAATGCCATTGAAGGTGGGTGGTTAATGGTCAACCAGCAACCATTTTTATAATAGCTATAGAATACTGTCCCTTGTTTATAATTGAAATATTGTAGATATCTGACCAAAAACCACTAAATATAATAGAAATAGATCATACTTGCTGCATATTATCTAGTCTTTTTTTATGAGTATACTTGATAAATTATAAACATTTGTGTTTTCTTTCTTTATGTTAAGTTATAAAACAAAACCAATTTAGCCTACACTTATAAATTCGTCGTTTACAGGTACCTCGAAAACGAATGATAATTGGCCAGCGTTCCTTTACGTTTGACCGCGATGGAGAGATGATTGAATTGCGTGCTGCCGCTAACAGCATCAGTATTAGCAGCAGCGACAGTAACAAGAATCCAACGGCCGATAACGTTTTATCGACAAGTATAAGCCGGAGCAGTAGCGAACGTGGTACCGACAACCAATCGTTTGCTCCGAATCTTGTCTCTCCTTGTCGCAGTTTCAGCCTAGAGACTAGCGAGCCACCTCCCGCCCATTCCACTCCAAAAACGAATCTCACAGATCTATCGCAAATCCTACCCCCCGACTTGGAGTATTCTAGTTTTAAACCCGCGTCGTCCGTTTCGAGTCGCAGCGTTAGCATAGACAGCAGTGATTCCCCCTCGCTGGCGCACCACCCTCCGCAGTGCGGGCCCGAGGTGTCGTGGGACGTCTCCGCGTCTCAGAGACGTCATCGCTTCTCCTCGACAAGCCTGAGCAGCTGGGAGTCCATGAGCCCGAGGGGGGACTTCGAGCGTCCGTTCCCCCGCTACGAGTCCATCGAGGAGACCTCCGAGAAGGGGGAGATATCTTCGGAACCGAGCATGTCCGCGGCCAACGAAGACGTACGGACCCCGTTACAGTTAAGAAGAGGTAGTCTCAAAAGACAGCAACGTGTAGAGGAAGATGCAACGAGTAATTTAGAGCCTATTTCACACATTCTGGAAGAGTCCGAGGTGTTTAGTTCCCGTGATACTCTAAGTCAAGCGTACGACGAAGATGATGTGAGCATGGATAGCTCGATGATGGAGTGCCTACTTAATCCGGGTGAAATGCAACAGATCGACGAGAAAGATGAGGATATTCTCCTCGAAGAATCAATACAAGTTCCTAGTCCAGCGATGGGAGTTGAGAATAATTTGCAGCAATTGCCTGAATCTTCTTGCCAAGAAGAGGAAGCTGCAAATACAATGCAGGTAAAGTAAGGACAGCACATTTATTTTGCTAAATCTAAGATACATCTACTATTCAATTACTCAATTGAAAAGCAATCTAAGCCTAACAAGCAAAGACTAGTGACATTTTTTAAGCAAAGTACATATACCCCCATCGTATATTCCCAAATATAAAGTTATTAGGTACTTATTTATTTACTCATTTATAAGTGATGAGTTTGTATTTAGGATGCTAAATAATTAAATCTTTTTAAACTATGACCTTTACACAAATTACTCAACTTACTTTGAAAGAAATACTCCTGAATTGCAGAACTTTTTTAGTACCAGTAAATAACATTTACACTGCATTGAATCATCCTCTAACTTCAAACTGAACTTGTTATTGTGTGACACAACTATATTTTTATGTACCGCAATAAAATTAGAACTGTGCAAATAATCAATTTTTTAGTTTTTTATAGTTATTTTTGTTTTTATAGAGAAGTTCGTGGTGAGTTTAATTTATTTTAAACTGGATGTTTCAAGTGGCGGTAAAACAGCACGTCAATTTACAGATTCCTCAAAGCCTTTATTCCTCTGGTACATAGCAGCACACACAAAAAGCCTGTGATACTTGATTGATAAACTACCCCTTGTAATCGTCCAGCTGGAATTTGCAAGATCCAATTGGAGCAAGCCTTGACGACAAATGCTAGCGTTGGCTTTTGTGAAATCACTGCTTCTCTTGAGTGTACATTCCGTGTGTACTGCCCTTGTTCATTGTAGCATGCCTTGGCCTTCGTCTTTTGTGTCGGAGATGGATCACTCGCATCCATCTCATGTTTGCCTACAAAACATAGGCCAAACTGGCTACTGAAATGGTGGATGAGCCTGACGATCCCCGAGAGTCTGATGTCTATTAGTGCTGTACAAAGATTTTGCATTATCGATATTTAAACATGTAATTACGCATGAAGTAAAGTGTTTTTTTTATGTTACAGTTTTTGTTCTAAAGCAGGTTGTTTTTGCATTATAGAGAAGTTTAAATAATTTAGCCCCCCTTGTCCATGATTAATGTCATTTTGTGGAGCCACCAGCTATGCACACAGCGGTTAGGGGACCAAAGCCCGATCTCCTTGTTGACCTGCATTTATTTATTTCTAGTTTCTAGACCCTGTTAGGTTCTCTTATGAACAAAATAATAGACATGTTGTGTTAATGTTTAGGCCTGTTTGTTGTCTACCTAGTAGGCCTATAACTGGAAATTGATGAAAGAACAACGATGATCAGTGTTGAGTAAGTTACTTGCAAAAAGGAACTTAGTTCAAATTAAGTTACTTTCTGAAAAAATTTACATGTTCCTAAAATATGTGAAATTACTTCCAAAGCTACTCTTTTTTGGATTTGGATTTAAAAAAAAAAAATCTTTTCTGAGTTTAAAACTTGTTATCTCGGAAGGAAATCTACATTTTTTTTTTTTTTTAGTAGGAAATACTTATTTGTTGTAAATCACATTGATTAGCTAGTATTAAAAGTTAAAACTTAAAGTATAGTCTTTACAAATGACCAAAACAAACTTTAACAGTAACATCTTGTGACGTAAAAGTTACATACAAACAAATATAAACTTTTTTTAGTTAAAGTTAAAAGTAATGTAAGTTACCATTAAAGTTACAAAAAAGTAAAGCGTTGTTACGTTACGTTAAGTTACTTCTCAACACTGGTGTGTATAAGTACTCAGCACGCTACTTGTAGCATGTTACTGTTTTGAGTAGCGTGGCTGGTAGCACACAACTTTAAAATATGTGTTACAATGACAAGATGCAAGCTAGCTGTCTCAAGACTTGCCATCACTCTGCTTCACGTATAGGTTTCTGTTCGCTATGCTCGCACAATCCCTGGAATCACAACGTCAATAATAACGTGACTTGTGATGTGTTTGCACCGCTAGCAATGTAACTTTCACGCAGTATCACGTATTAAATCCAGCACTGTACCCTATATCGCCGATTGGCTACATTGCACATAGTAATAGCTGCAATCACTTCTAGTTATGCTTCAAATTTGTTAGATAGTTACATGTCCAGTTTCGTGGACATATTATACTACCATTCATTATAGTGATGTCATAAACGTTTTCCTCTGTTGGGAATTAATTTATTGTGTATTAAGATAGGGATTAGATTCCTCATCTCACCCCCGGTAAATTAAACCACAGCCCTTACAAAATACGAGTGAAGATTGCAAGGTCTGCTTAATCTGCTCCTAACATACTTTTGAGAACCTTGCTCATAGAGGATTCGGTAGACCTTGGCCGCCCACCACCGTATAAAATAATTGCGTATGGCCTGAAATGAGTCATGTTTGTATCGAGGCAGTCAAACAGCACACAGCAATTTAACGAATTTATCCTACTCATATTACAAGGCCTATATAGATAGATACTGTATGTACAATATCTAAGGTACTGCTGATCCCTTACAAAACACAATTATGGATCTAGAGAAATAAGTTTGTGTGCAAAACGTACAATTGTCACCCTTTGTATTCAATGTTCCTACTAGGGATGCACACGATAATCGATATTCAATAACATTTCAATAATCGGTAATGAAAATATTTTCAAATTTCATGTTTTGACGTTTACTGACAAAAACTAACGTGCATATATGCATGCATCGGACCATCATACCATCATTATTCAATTCGCGTCTTGTGTGAATTATAATAATAATTGGGCATTTTGCGACCACAGAAGCTCAAAGATTTTACATTATTTCTGACTAAATTGATGACTGTGGTCATGCCTGTCGGTAGGTAAAAGTGGCCCCGTTTGAAAATAGTCACCTATTCAATTGTTTTTATTTAATGGTTGTGTATCCCTAGTTTCTACTTGTTGTTGCATTGTGTGCCGGTGATGGTTGTCGTTGTGTGTTGTAATGTCGTGTTTGTTTACGTTGCTGGGGGGTTGCTTTACAGTGGTGGTAATTGTGGCGGTGTGTGTCAGATGCGCGTCGTGGCGACACTGATGCGTGCAAGGTCGGACAGCAGTGGCTTCCTTGACTCGGACGGGGATGTGCCGTCGGGAGACGATCGGAACCCTCGGGAGGCCGGCGAACAGAATCAGAGAGATCTAGATGAACTGGTACAGGAGCTCAAGGTAACTCTCGTGCTAAGGTGACCAAGAGAAATTATTGCCATTGGTACAGGTAATTAATGACATGGTCAAATCAATTTTTGTCATTTTTTAAAGCCAAAATTAAGTCAATTTTTTATTTATTTATCATCAACTTTTCAATCTTTTCCTTAAATCCTTTTTTCTCATGCATTTTGATTCATTCCACAATATTTTTTTCTAGAGTTTGTGCTATAGTGAGGTTTTTCAAAAATCACACTTTAAATGTAGGGTTACGTCCCCAAATGACCTAATTTAATTTTTGTATCATATTTCATTTAAGTTAAGCTATTCAAAAGTTTTACACTTTTTCTGCATATTTAGATATCATTTCACTACTGTACTTTTACTTGCAAAAGGCCAAAGTAATTCTTACCTGTTCTTTTATTGCAAATGGTTGAAAATTAAATTAGGGCTTCTTACAAGTTATCAAATTAAATTACAGATAGTATTGTTTAAGGTGCCAATATGCTAGGAAATAAATAAATTTACTAGGAAAACGCTTAAGTCCCGCCGCGTTGTTGGATGAGCGTAATTGGTGCATTGAGCTGCCATGTGTTATGCGGATTTTCTGTTGTTCTGTGAAAAAATCATTACTTAGTTGAAGATTTTTTTAAATTAAATTCATTTTTATTAATTAATCTTTAATTAATTTAAAAAAAGGAAAAATCGTAATATTGAAATTTTCATAAGAAATAATTATTCAATTGCGAACAAATTTTACACGAATATACTAATTCATTAAATTAAGGTTCTGTGAAAAAAATCATTAGAATAGATAAAGCATGTAAGTGTTATAAGTCGAAGAAATGTTTTAAAAATCGAAAAAAAATCGTAAAATTGCGATTTTCATGAGAAATAATTTTCCGATTGCGCTCAAAAACGTGGCAGTTCTAAGTTCAGAGATTTCGAAGGCCTCCATAAAATTTCATCGTAATTGGAGTATCGGTTTAGCCGGAATCGTGTTAACAAACAGACAAAAATACAGAAAAAAAAAAAAAACATTCCGGATTTTTTTCTCCAGTGTAGTGAAATGGAATCTTTGCTACGCTCATCCAATTAGTAGGTAAATAGTGGATTGAAGAGTAGCTATTTTCATTGCTGTCACACTGGGAAGGCAAATAATGAGATGCTCTCTAATTATTTTTAAGACATGTCTACAAGTGAAATGTAAATAAATTTGTATTTAGAGTTGACACTCAATAGCAATAGCTGATAACTATTTTTAATGTGGTACTAGTAACTAAATTGAACAAAATTTCTCTAGAAATGTTTTTGTTTACACCAGCTTATATTTTGTCAAACCTTTCAGCGTAGTTCCATTGAAGAGTAGGCCTACCTACTAGTATTTCTTTTAATTTCACTTTCTTTTCTTCCCAGTTTTAAAGTAAGTAACAAAGTTTGCCACACCATAAAATATATTTTTTATTTTATTTATTTATTTATTTAACGTCTATCCTATTCAGTTATAAAAACTGATTTACAAAGGAGGACAACAAATGACCAAACGTCACTAACTAGACTTAATTTATAAAAGTGTAATAAATTAACGCTTAATTCTAACACTTCATTGTTTAACAAAATTGTGCTGTCTGTGCTTGTTATACTCACAAGCTACTAAAGTGTGAACATTGTACGTTTAATAGCGTTGTGTACGACTGGCTGAAGTAGTGATCTGAGCCAAAAATGGGCGTTCGAACTACGCCAACATTTTTTTATCGATCAAGATAAATCTTTCTGTGCATAGGTGCCTACTTGGGAAGTGACATTAATCCTCGTCGTATGGTCACACAAAATGTTAAATATCGGACTTTGAGGATTGCATGAAAAAATCTATGATTTAAATGAAAAAAAAGGCTAAGCACACGAAATTAGTACTTAGTTATCTTTTGGTGGGTGAAAACAGAGCAAGAAAGTGTTTTCCATCGGCATGCGCCGAGTGCACATGTAGCTTGCTCTGAAATGTCACGGTGACGTCACATTGCACTCGCCGAGTGCTGCACTCATACAGTCTAGTTCAATCCCCAATGAAATAAGAATTACATTACAAAGGTGAAACAATTTTAGAGTAGGTCTGGTTTAAGATCATGATATGGAATAAGAATTATCAAAATTCGTGCAAACATGGCGTCCTTTTCAGATGCTGATCGAGTAAATAGAAGTGACAATAAAATGCCATATCAAGGTGCCCGACAACAAGGAGATCTTTATTCAAAACTAAAACGTTTATAAAACAAAATTAGACCTAGGACCTGGGTCTTACTTCGGCATATTCATGATTCTTGGCTACACGGACTATGAGTCTAGGCCTAGGCGTAGCAAAATCAATACGTAGCCTGCCATACCTCGTTGTCAGAATAGCTGCTATTAACGACATCATAAATGTAACCCTGTATTTTATTGTTCACTTCGTTTTGAGTTGAACATATTTTAATTACTAATCTTCTTCATTGCTGCTGTCTGACATTTCCAAAATCTCCAACAACAAAACAAATTATACGCATCAATTGTCCGCCATATTGCACTATCTACGTCACACTGCCCTCGGACCCAGCGCAGCACTCGTTCCTAATGCACCGCCACTGGTTTCCGTGCACTGGCACAGAGTTCGCACTCGAATTTCCAATGGACGATGATTCTGATGTGAGTTCGCATTTAGTGTGCACTAGAGCGGTCAATGGAAAATGCCATCAGTTTCCCATCATGTAATCTGAAAAGTATGAATGTACTGCACTCTGGTCGCTGTCAGTACCAAAGCCTCTTAAATCATACATGAAAATGAGCAAACATAGCTTGTTGGTCTATTGGGTTTATCCCTGCTATCAATATTGAGGGTTTTATGGTTTGATTTCTGGTTCAATAAGAAATTTGATAAGCTTTGGGAATGGACTTGAATACCGTACAGTAATCTATATTTAAAAGAACGGTTTTTAATTTATATTTAAAACGTAAGTGAGTAGGGTTGTATTTAATTGATGCTGGTAATTTATTGGGGGCTTGTATATTGTACTAAATACGTAAGTCTGACTTTTGACAAAAAATGTGTGGTTAGATTTTGGGATGAAAATGACATTAGATCTAGTATAATGAGAATGGGGGGCATTATTTACTGTAAATGGTCAGTATTAGTTTAACCAAAGGTTTCCCCCGCTGCGTAGGACCGCGGCGTGAGCTCTGCCAGCTGTCGCGAGACCGCCGTACGCCTCGCCCTGACGTCGTACGGAGACCAGCTGAAGCGCGATGTCTCCCCCGAGACCGATCTGCCCGAGGCTCGCTGTGACCTCGCCTCTCTCCGCCGGCTGAGGGAGACGGTCGCAGCCGAGCTACGCAGGGTCGCCGACCTGCTGGATGAACAGCCCTCCGCCTCCAGGATACCAGCTGTCACCACACAGGTGAGGACACAACGTGATAGCTTCGTGCGCACACATTAACTAGTTTTATATTCGTATTCTCTAATGGAAAACCATGACATTTGTGATACTGATGGCCTAGTATGCCAAAAAGGCTAGCATATGAAAAGGTGTGCGAGTCTCGAAAAGTTGAATACTCGATCAACTGGTGGAGGTCGCACTCTGTCATACAGTGGCCTCAACACTTGCATCTCCCACCAAGCTTGAATAACACAAATGCAATTTCTTTCAGCTAAGTGCTGCTCAAGTTATGTGTGCATAATATGATTTTTAAAATTGAATGTGAAAACTAAAAAGTGCATGTAGTTATTGTAAATTTTTTCTTCACATTGTAATTGTAGAAAACAACAGCTGCAAATGGTGTTTAGAAAGTGCCTAGCCAATATTATCTGTGTATTACCCAAAACCATTACCGTGTGATTATTGTATTGTACATGACTAGTTTTAAGTTTAGTTAAAGAAAACATGAAATTTATTAATTATTTTATGATCATAACATGGTTTTTTATGCATAAACCTACCAAAATTGATTATCGAAATGTTTTTTAATATTGATTATCGTCATACCAAGATCTAGTGGGAGGCCTATCTGTCTGTACATAATACTAATTGTTTTTCTTTTTTTATCTAAATGTAATCTGTCTTGAATCTTCAACATGACAACCCAACATGAAATTCGTATGGTACATCATATTTCTCATGTCACAGATGACCGCGTTGTTGCGTCAACAAACGAAACTCCGCCGCCAGTTGGAAGCGTTGAGCTGTGAAGCGTCATCCTCTTCGCTGGACGACGTCCCGTCCTGTTGCAACGTGCTGAGCCTTGTTCGCGCCGAGCACCGCCATCTTGAGAATCTGATCGAGCAGAACAGCCGAGAGCTGGCCGACATCCGGGAACTACTGCACGAGCTCCTCGCGACAAACAGATAGCCGTCACGAGAACGGACACACTTGGGGAAGTTTGTTTTAAAAATGTGCTGTAAGAAAGTTTAGTTCACTCACAAAAACAATTAAGTACAGTAAGATCTCTCTTATCCGATCTCCTCTTATCCGATGTTCCGTGTTAACCGAGCCGCCAAAAAAAAAAAAAATTAAAGTTTTAAATACGTAAATAAAACATAAAAATAATTACAGACGCCGCGCCGCACTTTTTAAATGTACTCGCATACATTTGTAGGCATGCCTTACGAGTGAGTGCAAAGAAGATAGATCGGCGATATATCTCGACTTTCGAGCAGTGTGCATCAGTGTACTGAGCGTATAGAGTTCAGTGGTCAGTGTGCGTCGGGCGCATCGCCGGTAAGCGTCAGTGCCACCTACTGAGCATATAGAGGTCAGTGTGCTTCGCGCGCCTGCGCGTGCGCATACGATCCAGCCATCTCACACACAGCTGTTCAAAGATGGTCGTTGTGGAACTAGATGCAATCATGTTTCAACCGATTCACGAATTCGTAATCACGACGCATTGAATTGTTATTCCTGGGCTTATCTTATTTCTTTCCCAGACTTATCTTGCGTCGTGAGCTTCAGCGCGGGCATAGTAGTGAGAGGTTTTCCAACATGAGAAAGAGAGCTAGGCCTAGGCCTATGTTTGCATTGTAGGCCTAGGCCTAGCCTACTGCGTCGAGTTTAGGCCTAGGCCTAGGCCTAGACATACGTTTTTATTACGACATGTAGGCCTAATTGTGTACGTGTGTTCGTGAGCTTGAATTACAAGCTATTAAATCATTTAGTATACCCTGTATGAAGTGTATCGTGTGTATTTTATGTTCCTTTATCCATTACGTGTGTCATATATCATTTTACCACATCAGGCTATGCTACGAGAGCAAATAAACAATTGATCCGCGCCATCCGAGTTTTTCGCAAATCCGAGGTGCCCCCGGTCTCATCCAACTCGGATAAGAGAGATCTTACTGTAGTTCATTTTTATCAAATTTGGATGTTCAAGCTATTGGGCTTTGCATGCAAAGCTTTGATGAGCGTGAAAAAGTGGCAGTGCAAAGCCCAGTTTGTATTTTTATATCTACTTACACCTATGTTTAATATAAAATGAATTTAGAAGAAACCTACTGGGACCAAGTTCGCTTTGTACACATTTAGAGTGGTGGGATTTTTCCAAGTGCCGCACAAAGTTCCACTTGTAATTTATACTACTGAGTAATTAACAGAAACTATAAAACTTCTAGGATGTAGTGAACGTTTTCAAGTAAAAGTTCACACATTGGAAAAGTGAATCAATTTGTTCTAAAGTTCGTAATAATTTGAACGCGTTTGTTTTAAAATCTCCCTCCCCAAGTACACTTTGGCCACGTACAAAAAGGTCTGGCTTGCCGCTCTGTCACAATGGCACCACTATCGTAGAATTAAGAATAATTCAAAGTCCTACAGCTATGAACTTGCCCCTCAACACTTGCGCACTGATGTCAATAAAGAACTATATTTAGAAAATAATTTTCATGTAAGGTAGTGGCCTAGATGCCTGTGATTAATTAAATCTATTTCTGAAACGAGGACTTTTTCAGAAAGGATAAGCAATACTAATAATTTAATGATTTTTAATGATATAGGCCTACACAGTACTGTTGACCAGAGTACAGAGTCAAACGTTGATTGTTCAAAGCCGTCAACACAATAGAGTCTACCACTGATGCCATCATAAACATTGTGACGTCTACGAAGTGACTTGGGCTGTGTCATCTTGTACGTTGTGATTACCAGTTGTGTTGAGGTCTTGGTTTATGTACCGGTCCTTCTACGCTTTCCTTTTGCCTTTTCACTTATTAGTAAAGTACTACAGGCATATTAATACTATAGTGGTCCCAACGAAAGAATGCAGGTGGCTCGAAATTGTTTTCTCAACATAACTTTGTCAATTCTATTCACGCTAGCTCAGCGTGGATCTTGCACACGGAGGAACTCTGTGATCTAGCATAGATAATTTTTGCTTGCGTTGGTAAAATATATTTCTCTTTCATAAAGGCGACATTCCTTTTACCGTGCATTCATTCTACCCCCACCACTACCAAGCATCTGCATTCTTTTGTTGGAGCAAGTATATTGACATTGTATGTTATGTAAAACTGGGAAAACCTCATGTAAACCTACTACTACTTAACTAAAACACACATAAATAATAAGTTAGCAAAACATTTTACTAGTGAGTCATTAAAATAAATTGCACAGAGAAAAAGAAGCATGTTGGTAGATAATCTGTTGAAGGTAAAATGAAGATATTGAGCGAGTGATTTTTAGTAGTAGGTGTGAAAGATGTAGTTGAAATGAGTATTTCAGGAAGGAACATGTAAATGAAAGATTGAAACAAGTTTACTAGACCCTACCTGGTCGACCATTATGCTATTTAAATATTGCATGTCATGCAAGAATCTCCTTTTCTAAGGTTATGCCAAGGAAGTCCATGATGGTTGTTTTTATTAACTTCATGTAATTCCACCACGTAATGTCTTGACAATAGCAGCAAAGAATTAGTAGTAGTCAAGGTTTGTTTTTGCCACCATGCCACAGATAGGAAAACAGAAACACTATTCACCACATATAATACGCAGCCAGTGTAGTACAAATGTAAGTGCCGCTGCGCTGCGGATTTCTATGAAGCGGTACAGTAAACAAACATACCAGTCATGGCTCGTGAATAACGTTGAAATGTTTAATAGAAGTTTTATTTACATTTTATCTGAAGAAAGAAACTGATTTCACGTGTACATATTTATTTAGTTGATCATGATTCTTTCCCAGAAGGACGAAACGCGTTGTGGATTAAGGTTACAACTTTAAATTGATGCTGCAGTTGTCATCAGCAGGTGAAAAGTTTTGTTGCCCCCAGCCTGAAGGGCTGGGATTTATGTTCTCTTTGCTTTCCCAACCTGTCAACCCTTCTCCAATCTTAGTTGATCATGAGAGTATAGGACTTGCGTTTTAGGTTGCTCGGCTGACTGACACCACAGGCGTTTAAAATTTTGAACAGATGTCACGAAAGTGGAAATGCAGGGCTCCACCGTAACACATTTCTAAAATCTATTTTGAAATAATCTATAAAAAATAAATTAGTTTTCACAAATTTTGATTTTGTTAAAAAGTCCAAAATTTACTACGGTATATTCATGATTTTTTTCTGAAAATCTATGACTGTAGCGCTGTCGATGTATGCTGAGGCAACTCTGCAAAGTTTCATATACGTCAGATACTTCTTGGCCGAGCGAATAGCTATTTTCCAATCTGCCAAATGTGACCTACATATTCCCTCTTTAGAAGGGAGAAACAAACATACTACTGTAATTATTTTGTAGGCACCTTCTAAACCAGGTGTGGACTAATGTTTTGGTTTTAACTGGTTACCACACAAAGGCTAATTTTGACTGTTACTGTTAATTTGCAAAATGCTTAAAAATAGTTTTGGTTGCATGCAGTTTTCCCAGTTACGAATGTTCACTCGTACATCTACATGTTATTTGCTAACTCCACAGATTTTAACTCATTGTTGTTTATTAGTTAAGTATCACACCACATACCAATTACAATAATTCAATAAGCAATATTATACCTTAAGTACAGTACGTAGCTGGAGCAATGCTCTTTCTAGTCGTAATGGAGACTTAATGATGTTAGGTAGAAGGGTACCCAGGTATAGTGTATACTAGATATTTGTGAAGCATTGGGAGATGGTAGTGTGTTTCTAGTTTTATTCTAGGCTAGATGTACTTGTCCCTAAAACTAAATCACCAAGTGACCTAAGTGTTTCATGTCGATTTAAAGTTTATCGATGTTGTGTAGATTGAGATTATTTTACTGTTGTATATTTTATTCCGTCACAGTTGCATTCCTAACGGACGATTGTCGCTCAAAGCAATAACAGTGAGTGATATTGTTTACGTTTACGTTGAATACTAACTAAATAATTCTTAATATTGGCCTAATTCTCACTTTTGATTCCATAAATACCACATAACACATTCCATGTGTCAAAACCCTACATATTCTACACTCATAAGGGGCATTCTTAAAATTTGTGTTCATTTGTGTTACACAAACATATTAGTACTGTATATTCATTCCAGGGGGCCTATTTACTAACTAAAATGACAATTGTCGCTCAACAGAGACTACTTTGTTGATATACGTATATAGATGAACTCGTGCTCAGCGTAATAGTACTATTATATCTATACATAAACTACTATACCTGTAAATGAACACAATCAATAAAAGATATATTTGAATGTTATAAACTTGTTAGTGATTTTCTCTGCTTAGAGCAGACTATCTTTCATCTATGGGGAGCCGTATTATTTTCCCGTCAGCGCAAATAGGGCTGCAAGCGATCCAGCCACTCTCACGCGCGGGAAAATGGTCTTACGCCACCCCATATGCCAGCAAAGTGTAAACACTCCATAATATGTGATATTAAATACAATGCAGAAATTAAAAAGGTACATCCTGACTGGGGTTGGAACCCGGGTCTCCCACATTCAAGGTAGGCATCTTAGCCAACAAGACAATGCAAAAAATTAAAATAGTCCATCCTGACCGGGGTAGACGTCTTGGCCAACTAGACCACCGAGACGGTAACATTTTAAACTTCTGAATTGTAGTTGCATTATAGATCTGAATGAACTTTTTAAATTTCTGCATTGTATTAAATACGACTAACTGATTTGAGAAATAAACTCCATATTTAATTAACTAACTTGCAAATTATTTAGAAAATACATTTTTATTCAAGTCAATAAGAGCTCGTTTTAAATGGGTGGTGGACTCGCTGGAGAGACTTAATAATATAGTTCCATAAACTTTGAAAAAGTTTAAAAAACTAATTTCCTTTGTTGACATCTACAATCACTTTCTGCTTTATTTATTATTAATACGTGCTACTTTAAGACGGTCGTTGTTCCCTGATACTATGTGCTAGCTATATCAGGGGCGGATCCAGGACCTCTGTAAGGGGGTGGCGATCGAGTTGGTGTAACGCAACGCTGGAATTTCTTTAAGGAAGGTGGTCAAAATACGTAATGTTAAAATGGCTTTACAGGGTATATCTAAAAAAAAAAAATTTTTTTTAATTTTTTTTTTTTTTTTTTTTTTGATTTTAGATTCACCATACAGGTTGGTTTAATATGTTATCGTCACGTTACAGAATTGTTATAATCATAGAACAAAATGTAACTTTTTAAGAATCAAGGGGCGGGGGGGGGGCGATCACCCCTACCGCCCCTCCCCTGAATCCGCCACTGAGCTATATACAATAATACACCGTTGATACTGGCCTACTTGTGTTATTTTGGGTAACATCACATTGGGAGTAGTTTATACATTCATATCAACACAGAACCAGGCTACAGTGTGGGCACTCAGTACAATAATATTTAGATCAAACTAGATGTTTTATGTTTATTAGTTGCACATTCGATTCCGAAAGAGTCTGCTTTATCAGAATATTATTTTAAAAGAAGAATTTCCCTACCCTATACAACTGATAATGACTGGGGGCCGTACTAGCATAGGGCTACTACTCCAGCTCCACAATGAAATTAATCTGCATGTACCATATGTATATAAACGGGTGGAAATTAACGCTCGCTCGAGGCTAGTGACTGCTCAGGCTAGTAAAAATCTCATTTCACTGGCCCGACAGGCTCGTCTCTACTGGTTGACTAGATCAAGAATGATGGCATCATAGGCCAAATGTGGGCATTTGGGAAGAAGAAGAAGAAGACTAGCCCGACAGGCGAGTGCTTTTCCAGAGTTCCCAAATGCCATTAAAAAATCTTGATATTTTGCATCGATATCCTAATGTTTCCAGTAGTCGTGTGCTCACCTAGAATAGAAAATCGTTCTAAATATGTAAACAAAATAAAAATCTCTCAATTTAGGTTAATCTTAATAATATTATGGTGAAAATTCGTTTCCGGTCACTCCCTAGTCCCCCACACGTCTAATCCAGCAAATATTGGGACTTAAAACATTCACGTATGATCGTTTTACATTAATAAAATATATTTGATTGTGGGCTAGTAAAAATGCACAGGACTAAACACTCTCACCAAAATCCTGCATTACTTTGCAAAAAATAGCAAATATGCTATGTTATAAAAAACACAACTGCTTTCCCAAACAATAATTTTCTGTTTGCTTTGTTTGGATTAAGGGCACATCAACTATTGGTCATAATGAGCCACTCTAGCCTAGGGTATATGGGGAGAAAAATCCCATGCAGGTCAGAACCAGCCACGTCGTGGTTGCATCGTCTTTTTCATAATTTGTGTTGTTCAAGTCATCGTAGTCGGGGAGATCGTCAAGGGAAGGGGAGAGGTTTCCAAAAACCGACTGCCAGAGCTTGCCCCTTGTTTTGGGGAGTATACTCCCCTACTTACCAGCTGGTGTTTGTGAGATGGCCTTTGTCTCTTTCCTCGCCTTTTACCTCTTAGCAGCAGACTACGACTTAGCAAGAGACAACCAGTGAACTTGTCTAACTTAGCCATTAGACCCTCTTTCATACTAATTACTCAAGTAATAAAAAATAAAAATAGTTTTAACAACTAGCCCTACTACAAAATGAAGAAAGTAATAAACAAATTTAACAACCAAATAAATTAGAAAAGTTTAAATTTGATTAAATATTATACAAATTTAAAGTAGAAAACTATAGTAAACAACCTATACAAAATGACTTTGACAAATAAATATAAAAATAAATAAGTCTTTTACCCTAGGCTATCATTACTACAGTTAAGCTACTAGACTACGCGTTAGGGTACTGTTATGTTTGCAACAAAAGTGCAACTCCTGCCAAGGTCCACTTAGCTGCTTTCTCTTTTGACTTCAGATTGAAAGTCCAAACAAACGTGGGTCCCCTCAGTCGTGTCTTATAGACCGGGCATTCGTATACGTTGCGCATGTCTTGCTTGTCTTGTGTGATCGCCTTGATGAAGATAACCGGCATCTGCGGGAAGAGTTCCTTGAGGCGGGACTCAACTATACTCCCGGTCTGGATGTCCCAGCGAGCGCCCTCCATGAACAGACCATTCACGTAGGCCCCTTCTCGCGGGGCGGACCTAGAACATGGCGGCGTTATGTATTCATATGCCGGGGCCACGCAGACATAATTTTTAATACAATCTAGAAATTAGAAATCTATCCCGACCGGAGTTTGGACCCGGGTCTCCCATGCACCCGCCCGGCTGCTAGATTGTATTAAACATGAATTTCCTGATTAATGAAATCGAGTCATAGATTTCATTTATTATTATACAAACAAAACATATTGAGTATGCCCTTGAGAATGGAAGAAAGAAGACAAAAAGGCATGCCAAGGAAGAGGGGAAGGAGACCATAGCAGGAGACATGCAGACAAGAGCACTAAGCTGAGAAGATGTGAAAGAGCCGCTATTGTAGGAGAATATAAAGAAGTGGAAGAATTTGGTTAGGTTTACCAGTAGATAGCAACATGATATTTTATCATTCTAGCAAGTAGTAAAGCTGTATTTTTGCTAAACGTTAAAAGTATGAAAAGTTGTTGTAATGCCTAGTACCTACCGGTACCGTTTTAATGCCAGGCTAACGGTTTTAACAAGAAAAAAATTTTAAAATCTGTGTTAGCGTATTCATACAGTGTTTTAAATTTGTTCTGTTGATGTCTTAAACCACAAGTTTAAGATATGCGTGGTTGCACATTGGAGGTTTAGCAAATACTTACGAAAAGTCTTCCTTCTGCTTCTTAGTAACATCACAATTGAGACACATCTTGTCCAGTGGCCACTCGTTCTTGCGAGCAGTCGACTGCATGATGGCGGTCAGGAACGATTGGGGGTTGAAGAAACCACCAAGCCAGACCGACGACGGCAACTGCATGTGATGAGACAAGCGTCATTAAGAAGCTCTTAATCCGAGATTGATTGATTAAGTTGTAATGAAGGAAATCGGGCATAACTTGCTATAAATAAATAATTGTATTTAGTGTCTATCCACCCAGTCACAGAACTGATTTTCAGTGGGGGACATTAAATTAAAAGCAGACCAAGCTAACCCAGTAGGCGCCGACAACGAGCGAACAATGACCAACTATAGAGATCAGCATATTTAAGTAGAAAACACCGATCAATCAAGTTGGACACTATTCCACCCGCCAGAATCAACAAGGCTGATTCGGAACCACCTTAAATTTATTGAGCGAGCGAAGCGAGCGTCTCCACTTGACTCTTATGGCTCGAATGTCTGTTTTTGTTTTTTTCTGTTACTGCTTCGATACAGGTCGCACCGTTTCTCTGATCGACCTGAAATTTTGCACACATGTACATACCACCTAGGCGGGTTGCTGTATAGTTTTTGAACAAAATCCGATCGTTGGTTATAAAAAATAAAAAATAAAATAAAAAAATAAAAAAATAAAAATGTTCCGATCGTTATGAAATTTTGCAGGGTCAATAAGTACAACATTCTCTCCTATTTTCCAAATTTTCAGCTAAATCGGTCAAGAACTTAAAGACTTATTGGTAATCATAATTCGAAAAATGATGTTAAAAAATGAAGGAGGCAGTGAAGATACAAAGACACACTTTAGAAGGCATGACGTGAATTAGTACAATGCAAAGATGTTGGAATTGTATATAGTGTACAATGTCAATATCCAGTTAGGCCTACACTGTGTGGTGGGACTTATGGGAATGTCGTACTCGGGTCATGTTGCACGTACCGGTGCTCGCTCAACAACGCGTCCAACTGAGCGTTTTCCTAGTTATGTATCTCGATGCTAGGATGGCTCCATAGTCACCGTTTACAAATTCCCCAGTTAAGAACTGATGAACTTAAGTCCCCATCAGACGTTAAAAAATTCTGCCTTAAAGGGCCTTTACACAAGCAATTAATTGCTAGCAATGCATTGTCACAATTAATTGCCTCCTGATGGGATACACGCATTTCCTATTACGCATATTATACATGCCTTCTGAAAAATTGCTCTTACTAGTAATAAATAATAATAGCCAAAAGTAGGGGACTGCTCTACATTCCAGCAATATTGCTCACAGTCAACCAATGGGTGAATGGTGTGATGTCACGTGAACATTTCTTTGACTATTGAGTTTCTATGAACACAATAACATGCCATGTCGTAGAGTTTGAATAAAAATAGACTGTCTACTGTCATATTATATCGACATAACATTTTGCGGGCCAATATTTCAGGTTAAGTTTGTGTCAACAGCTACTGTCATTGTTTACCTTTGTAGGTGCTAAATATTAGCGATATCCTACATAAAATGGATCAAGAGGATGAACAAGGGTTAGTAACTAACGCAGCTGCAACAATATCGCTATCTTGAATTACCTCGTGTACGATTTACAGGTTAGGTCTTGTGTTGTTGTGGAACTAGGAAGGTCGAAGATCGCAAATAAGTCAAAAAGTCGAAATGCCATCATCGACCCATATCTTAATTTTATTTTTTATTAATAGGTAGCACCATGAAAATGTAATAGTTTAACAATTATTCCAACAGGTGACTCTACGGCGGTTGCAATTATTTGCCGGGCCAAATACACGCTGGCAACTCATTGCCCAACGAAATGTTGCTGGCAATAAATATTGCTCGTGTAATGGCCCATTTACACTTCCGCGAGATGCGAAGGCTCGTTAACCAATCAGAGGCCGAGTTTCATGCGAACCCGCAAGACCTTCGCGTGTAATTGAATCTGGTTTAATAATGTTCGCTTCTCGCAAAGCAACTAGTTGGCTCCTCCTTATCATCATCATCATACTTCATATCATCATATCATACTTTCTGGTACTGAAGTTGGACAAATTTCAGTGCATTTACTAAAAGAAACATGGATGACTATCAGGAGTCTGAGTTTGATTTACAGCTTAGAAAAGCTATGGAAAATTAGGCCAGCGTCTGGAATGCTGCTGATCCCTTTTACAAAAATAGGGATGCGTAAAAATGCTTCAAAAGCGTAAAAACATTAGATAATTATGGTGCATGGGTATTCATAACCTAACTTACGGAGCAAATTGTCAGACCTCGCGTCGCCATGGAACATTGCAGTGGTGTAAACGGTCAACAAGCTAAGTTTGCCCCTTCGCTTCGCGAGATTGCCGAAGTGTAAACGGGCCATAAGAAAGAAGTTATGAGGCAAGCCCTCTGAATCTCTTCATCAATGAAAGTTCACTATGTGTACCTTGATGTTTGCAATAAAATAACAATAGTATAACCCCAAATAAAACACATAAAATTAACCATCAAACCTATCGACAATAACCCAGAAATGGTTAAGGGTGTATAACCAAAGTATGGATGTAGTTCATTCAATAGAATGTAGGCCTATTGTTTTTAGGGTTGCCGTTTGATGTGTAAATCACTAAATCGTGATCGATAATCGTAGGCATGGAATAGATAATAAACTAGGAAGCTTCGTAAACGCTTTTTCAGGCGCGTTGTTGGATGAGCGTAATTGGTGCATTGAGCTGCCATGTGTTATGCGGATTTTCTGTTCTGTGAAAAAATCATTACTTAGTCGAAGATGTTTTTAAAATTAAATTAAATTAAATAAAAAACTAACTTATACAATTTTTTTTTTTTAAATCGCCTACTATAAATACTACAAACTAGGCATGTCAACGATAAGATAATCGTATATCGATTATCGATATTATTGCGATATAGGTGGCTGTATCGCTATAATTATTGAGAATCCGGATTTTTAATAGCAAATTCAGTAGTGCATACAAGTTTATATGACAAATCGACGCTGATACAATGATATTTTTCTCCTGAGTTATTGTGGATTTCATGGAATTCCCAGTCTCAAAACGGGTTTTACCGCTTGCGGTCTATCACGTTGCCACTCCCCCCGCCTTACCCGATCGCCAAGGCGATCGAGGAACAGTACTCGCCACTCACGCTCTCTCTCGCATCACCGCTCCCTCTCGCACAGGGGCATCGAGGGGCCCGTCGTAGGCGGCGGCCAATCTGCCGACCAGTGTTGAGATGACGCGCAATTCAAATTGACGTAAATGGGAGAAAAGAGAGTTTTATGCCAATATATTGTAACATGATTACAAAATGACCATATCGGCGCGATATTTTTTGGGCAAAATATTATCACGATATTAGTCTAATTTCGGCGTGATAACCGATATGAATTTTTATATCGTTCGACATCCCTAATAAAAATTAAGGTTGAACATATTATACAGTAAAAACTCCATTATCCGATCTCCGATTATCCGGTGTACCGTATTAACCGAGCTCCATAAAAAAATAAAAATAAAAATATATTTTTATATTTATTTATTTTTATTTTTATGTATATTATTTAAAGTAAATACTACTACGTAAATAAAGCATAAAAATAAATTCAGACGCCACGCTGCGCTTTTTTAAATGTACTCGAATACATTTTGTAGGCCTAGCGGGAGTATTGCCCATGCCTACGAGTGAGTGCAAGAGAAGATAGATCGGCGATATATCTCGACTTTCGAGTAGTGTGCGTCAGTGTCACTGAGCATATAGAGATCAGTGGTCAGTGTGCGTCGCGCGCATCGCCGGTAAGCGTCAGTGTCACTGAGCATATAGAGCTCAGTGGTCAGTGTGCGCCTGCGCATGCGATCCAACCATCTCACAGTCACAGCTGATCAAATCATCAAAATGGTCGTTGTGGAACATGTGGAAGAAGAATTGCGATGCGATCATGTTTCAACCGATTCACGAAATTCGTAATCACAACGCATTGAATTGTTATTCCTGGGCTTATCTTATTTCTTTCCCAGACTTATCTTGTGACGAGAGCTTCAGCGCGGGCGATGAGAAAGAGAGCTAGGCCTAGGCGCTAGGCCTATGTTTGCATTCTAGGCCTAGGCTTACTGCGTCGAGTTCAGGCCTACACATGCGTTTTTATTACGACATGTAGGCCTAATTGTGTACGTGTGTTTGTGAGCTTGATTTACAAGCTATTAAATCATTTGGTATACCTGTATGAAGTGTTTCGTGTGTATTTTATGTTCCTTTATCCATTGCATGTGTCATATATTAGGAAAACGCTCAGTTGGACGCGTTGTTGAGCAAGCACCGGTACGTGCAACATGACCCGAGTACGACATTCCCATAAGGCCCACCACACAGTGTAGCCTAACTGATTGACATTGCACACTATATACTTTTCCAACATCTTTGCATTGTACTAATTCACGTCATGCCTTCTAAAGTGTATCTTTGTATCTTCACTGCCTCCTTCATTTTTTAACATAATTTTTCGAAATATGATTACCAATAAGTCTTTAAGGTCTTGACAGATTTAGCTGAAAATTTGGAAAATAGGAGAGAATGTTGTACTTATTGACCCTGCAAAATTTCATAACGATCGGTACATTTTTATTTTTTATTTTTATTTTTTATTACCATCGATCGGATTTTGTTCAAAAACTATACAGCAACCCGCCTAGGTGGTATGTACATGTGTGCAAAATTTCAGGTCGATCGGAGAAACGATGCGACCTGTACCGAAGCAGTAACAGAAAAAAAAACAAAAAAAAAAAGTTATTCGAGCCATAAAGTCAAGTGGAGACGCTCGCTACGCTCGCTCAATCATTTTACCATATCAGGCTATGCTACGAGAGCAAATAAACAAAAAAACGCGTTTTCCGAGTTTTTCGGTAATCCGAGGTGCCCCCGGTCTCATCCAACTCGGATAATAGAGTTCTTACTGTACTTTCCATACAAATGAGCTTCACAATAATATGAACTGCTCTAGGAGCCTACCTGCAACAATGTTACAAATTATGGCAACTTGACAAAAGAAAAGAAGATTTTTTATTTGTTTATTTGGATTAAGGACGCGTCAACCGTTAGGTCATAATGCACCACTCTAGCCTAAGGGGGGGAGGAGGGGCCCATGCTGGTCAGAACCAGCCACGGGTAAGGGAAGGAAGGGGGGTTTCTCACGTCGCGGTCGTCATCGTCTTTGTCATCGTTCGTTGTGTCATTTGTCATCGTCGCCTGGGGGTCGTCAAGGGAAGGGGGCAAGGTCCCCGACGACGATTGCCAGAGCTCGCCTCTAGATTCGGAGAGTAATATACTACCCTTCGTACTAGCTGATGTTTGCGAGGTGGACTTTTTCTCTTGAATCGCCTTTTACGATTAGCAGAGCCATGCTCTGGGCCAATTCTAGCCTAAAAAAAGAAAATCTCATACCGTGAAGTCGCTGATCCAGGACTCGAGTTCCTTTAGTCTCAACATAAGGTCAGCGAACCACGGTCCGAGCGTCAGCATGGAGGGGTAGGCGCGCTTGGCCCACGAATCGGGAACGTTGTCCATGAAGAGTGACCCCTCTAGCTCCTCCATATCTGTGGTGATTGTCAGCTCACCCTAGAGACAAACACTTGATATTAGGGGAGGGATAATTAAATGTTGTATTCCTTCTAAGTATTTCAGTCAAGTCACTGAAGAGTGAAGACCAAACAACCCGTTAGTTTTACTTTGTTCCTTGTGACGAGCAAGGCATCACTGCCGTACATACCTTTAGTCCTAGGTCAAGTTCCTTCAACGAGCGCTTGAGTTCCCCAATGAGTGTGTTCATGCGCTCGCACTCTTGGAATGATACGATTATGTACGGTGTACGCTCTTCAACCTTGGCCATAATCTCTGCGACGTGAAACAGCTCAGGCAATTTGTCCACGATATCGTCGAGGACTTGCTTCACCTAAAGGGAACAATTGACAACATTCAGTGGTTAAGGCTTTTGAATCGCCCTCTAACCGATATTTTAGAAGTCTAAGGGAGATGACTAAAACCATTGCTAAATGAAAGATGGTCTTGAATATAACAGGAAAAAAAATATATATCATTTTTGGAGGTCAGGTCCGAGTCAGCCATTAAATCAGGGTGTGTGTTTTTTTTTTAGTTTTTATTTTTATTAAAAAAATAAAAATCATGATTTATTTGATTTAAATCGGATTTATTTGTAAATCAACTTTTTGATTAAAATCGGATCTTTTCATTTTTTTTTCGATTTAAATCAACAATTATCAGTGTTTCAAAACTTGTCAAGTTGGTGAGCGGATCAAATACTTTCACAAGCGTTTCGAAAAATACAATTCAAAAATTATTTAGAGGAAAACTTTACCTAAATCAGTTACAAATCATGTGTTTGTTGCTCAAAATGAAGAAAAAGGGCATTTTGATTCAAATCAATGATTTATACTAGGGAAACGCCAAAGTCGTTGTTAAACGAGTGAGTGAGCCATGTGTTGAGTACCCGACTACATTACTTTTCTTCCCCCTACCTTAGGCCTACCTAGCCTATCATGGCTAGAGAGGCGCATTATGACCTTACAGTTGACGCGCCCGTCCCCGTATACCAATTAAACTTTTAAAAACTATTATTTATACGAATATAATTATCAAACTTAAATGCAAATGTTCCCGGGTACTCACCACATGACTCGCTCACTCGTCTAACTACGACTTTGGCGTTTCCCTAGTCTAGTTGGCTAAGGCGCCCTTGTAGCCGAAATGTGAAAGAAGTGGGTTAAATCCCTGGTCGGGAAAGATTTTGTAATTTCTTGATTGTATTACAAAAATAATTAAACATGTTTTGAAATGCATATAACGCTGTGTAGTCCATCATCTGTGGCAATAGGGCCTACTATGGTAAACATAGCCTACTATGGTAAACATAGCCAGTACGAAATACGTGAAAATATTGCAAGGTTTACTCAATCTACGAGCGAAATTTGGGGGTACCTTGACGTGCAGTTAACATTCGACAGACCTTGCATGGGCACGGCATTACACGGCCAGGCGAAAAACAAACAAAAAATATTTTTTCAAAATCTAAAACATTGTCGTTAAAATAATTTCTAAACATTGGAAGTCTATTTTTCAGTTTATCATTTCTTGTAGGTTTAAATCGCAATGAATCTTGCTGATTTTGTTAGCAGTTCTCAATAAACTCGTACCGGATGTCTGTTTAAAATTTCAGCGCAATCTGTTCAGCGATTCGGCTGATTTTCAACGTACACACACACACACACACACGCACGCACGCAGAAAAACAATTAGGGCCGTTTAAGTCGAATGGAAATCACTACGTTCGCTACGCTCACTCGTTCAATTATATAAATCACTTGATTTAAATAAAAAACACCCTGGCCATTATATGCAAATTTTGGGACATAAGTGTAAACACTGAGCTAGGTGCTACACATAATTTCAAGCGACGTGTTTTTAAATATTATTTCTACACATTATTGCCTTCAACCTCCTTACAAGTACAAAACTCTAATTTTAACAGTCTGCGTACATCTAACATTATTTCAGAAAATCGTTTTTCCTAAGGAGGTGGAAGGCAATGATGTGTAGAAACAATATTTAAAAAATAGTTGCTCTTAATTAATTAATAAATTGCTCTAATTTAAGGCTTCATTTTTCCGCTATATCGATATTGTATTAAATAATCGACATCGTTGAACAATATCTAATAAATATATACAGTAAGATCTCTCTTATCCGATCTCCTCTTATCCGATGTTCCGTGTTAACCGAGCCGAAAAAAAAAAAAAAAAAAAAAAAAAATTAAAGTTTTAAATACGTAAATAAAACATAAAAATAATTACAGACGCCGCGCCGCACTTTTTTAAATGTACTCGCATACATTTGTAGGCATGCCTTACGAGTGAGTGCAAAGAAGATAGATCGGCGATATATCTCGACTTTCGAGCAGTGTGCATCAGTGTACTGAGCGTATAGAGTTCAGTGGTCAGTGTGCGTCGGGCGCATCGCCGGTAAGCGTCAGTGCCACCCACTGAGCATATAGAGGTCAGTGTGCGTCGCGCGCCTGCGCGTGCGCATACGATCCAGCCATCTCACACACAGCTGTTCAAAGATGGTCGTTGTGGAACTAGATGCAATCATGTTTCAACCGATTCACGAAATTCGTAATCACGACGCATTGAATTGTTATTCCTGGGCTTATCTTATTTCTTTCCCAGACTTATCTTGCGTCGTGAGCTTCAGCGCGGGCATAGTAGTGAGAGGTTTTCCCACATGAGAAAGAGAGCTAGGCCTAGGCCTATGTTTGCATTGTAGGCCTAGGCCTACTGCGTCGAGTTTAGGCCTAGGCCTAGGCCTAGACATACGTTTTTATTACGACATGTAGGCCTAATTGTGTACGTGTGTTCGTGAGCTTGAATTACAAGCTATTAAATCATTTAGTATACCCTGTATGAAGTGTATCGTGTGTATTTTATGTTCCTTTATCCATTACATGTGTCATATATCATTTTACCACATCAGGCTATGCTACGAGAGCAAATAAACAATTGATCCGCGCCATCCGAGTTTTTCGCAAATCCGAGGTGTCCCCGGTCTCATCCAACTCGGATAAGAGAGATCTTACTGTACCTATAAATCTTGACCAGTGCCCAACATTTAAACGGGTTTGGGGGAGAAGTGCACTTCTCCAATTCTTGGGCAAACATCTTAGTTGCCGGCTATCCAGGCCACACATCTTCCACTTCTTCCTCAGACACCTCCTACGCTACCAAGGAGTTTGTTTAGTAGATCCCTCCATTTCTCACGATTTTCCCAGTCTTTCTGCTTCCACTTTGTTCCATATTATTCTTCTTTTTTCAACACTGTCTTTATAAGATACATTTAAGTAAATAAAGAAATGAATAATAGCGCACCTTGTCTTCCCTGGAGATGGAGCTGCTTCCCTCAGCGCCCGAGTCTCGGGGCTGCATCTCGAAGAGCGTTCGAAACAGTTTCTCCGAGAGCGTCGTGAGGAATCCGATCTCAGCGTTGGGATGTAGTCCGTACAGGTACGGAGTCTCGGCAGGAAGGGCGTGGTCGATGTACGAGTGATAGCCCAAATAGTCTGTGTTGGGCGGGGACATGAATCCTGGAGCCAGTTCTAGGTCACCGTCCACCAGATCCGGTTGCATGTATTCCTGGGGTTAGAGTACAGAGATAGCACACTTTAAACAAATTCATAGCAATGTGGAAGATCAATTTGAAATTTTTTGGATGAGCGTAGCGAGCGAAGCGAAGATTCCATTCACTACACTGGAGAAAAAAATCCGGAATGTTTTTTTTCTTTTTTTTTTCTTTTTGTATTTTTGTGTGTCTGTTAACACGATTCCGGTTAAACCGATACTCCGATTGCGCTGAAATTTTATGGAGGCCTTCGAAATCTCTGAACTTAGAACTGCCACGTTTTTGAGCGCAATCGGGAAATTTTTTCTTATAAAAAAGGCAATTTTACGATTTTTTTTTTTTTTTTTAAATTTCTTCGACTTATAACACCTACATGCTTTATCCGATTGTAATGATTTTTTCACAGAACCTTAATTTTATGAATTAAGATATTCGTGCGAAATTTGAGCGCAATCAAATAATTATTTCTTATGAAAATTGCAATTTTACGATTTTTTTCTTTTTTAAAAATTACGATGAATTAAAAAAATTAAGTTAATTTTTAATTTAATTTAATTTAATTAAAAAAAATCTTCGACTAAGTAATGATTTTTTCACAGAACAACAGAAAATCCGCGTAACATATGGCAGCTCAATGCACCAATTACGCTCATCCAACAACGCGGCGGGACTTAAGCATTTTCCTAGTTAAATTAATCACTATTATTTGGATGTTGGTGCAGCAAAAAATTAGTCCTATTATGGCTCCCCTCATGTAAACGGCAGAACGAAGTGTAAATCAAGACTTGACACCGGGACCTAATCTTGGTATGGTACCGAGTACGTTCCTTCACGTAAACTAGGAAAACGCTTAAGTCCCGCCGCGTTGTTGGATGAGCGTAATTGGTGCATTGAGCTGCCATGTGTTATGAGGATTTTCTGTTGTTCTGTGATAAAATTATTACAAAGTCGAATAATTTTTTTAAATTAAATTAAATTAAATAAAAAATTGACTTTACTTTTTAATTTTATTTATGAATCGTAATTTTAAAAAAAGGAAAAAATCGTAAAATTGCGATTTTCATAAGAAATAATTATTCGATTGCGCTCAAATTTTACAAGAATATATTAATTCATAAAATTAAGGTTCTGTGAAAAATTCATTACAATAGGATAAAGCATGTAGGTGTTATAAGTCAAAGACTTGTTTAAAAAAAGAAAAAACGTGCAAAATTTCGATTGTCATGAGAAATAATTTTCGATTGCGCTCAAATTTCACACGAATATCTTAATTCATAAAATTAAGGTTTTGTGAAAAAATCATTAAAATCAAATTAAGCATGTAGGTGTTATAAGTCGAAGAAATATTTTAAAAATTGAAAAAATTCGTAAAATGGCGATTTTCATGAGAAATAATTTTCCGATTGCGCTCAAAAACGTGGCAATTCTAAGTTCAGAGATTTCGAAGGTCTCCATAAAATTTCATCGCAATTGGAGTATCGGTTTAGCCGGAATCGTGTTAACAAACACACAATAATACAAACAGAAAAAAAAAACAAAAAAAAACATTTCGGATTTTTTTCCCCAGTGTAGTGAAATGGAATCTTCGCTTCGCTCGCTACGCTCATCCAACAAGTTGTTTCATAATTTGATTGATCGATGTTTCCTACTTTAATAAACAGGTCTCTAGTTGGTCACGGTTTGCTCATCGATGTTGTCAGCGCCTACAGGGTTGGCTTGGTCGGCTTTACATTGAATGTCCGGCACTGAAAATCAGTAATGTAACTCGGGTGGGTACTCTTAATATGAAATTATTTATTTATAATATACACCAGCACAAAATAATAAAGCAAATAAATAGTAAATAAACAGAACTGGTGTAAAATAAAGCCATTTATTTATTCAACAAGTACCCGAGATGATTATGCCGGGTGGGTACAGGTTAAAAGTTCAAACCACAGGGCCTACCTGCAGATAAGTACGGCAGAGGCGCCTATCCCAGTCGTCCGTAATGTGACCGCCATACATGATCTCGCCGAACAAGTAACGCAGATCCTCCCAGGGCACTTTGGCACTGGCCTCGAGGTAATTGTACAGCACAGACACACTGATTGTTAGGTCACCTGAAAGAACACGCCACGTTAGTTTCTAGCAAACTTTCTATTAAACAAACATATTGATTCTCGATTCGGTTAGTCGGGAATTGTTAATATTTAGTACTACAATTCAAACATTTATGCACCCGGACCGGAACCGGGATTTTGACCGGGCTCTCCCAATTACCAGTAGGGACCAAACAAACAGATCACCGAGACACTAACATTTTAACTTCTGAATTGAATTTCTCGATTTGGATAGTCGGAAAACACTCCTGTAGGTGGAACTGTTAATATTTAATACAATCTTGGCTTTTTGTTGTGGCAAATTTGTTGGCTAAGGCGTCCACCCGGAAAATGGGAGACTCGGGTTCGAACCCCGATCGGGATGGATTTTTTAATTTCTGGGTTGTATTAAATATTAACAATTCTGAATTGAACATAGTTGCATTATAGATCTGAATGGATGGAACAATACTGCAACAAATATCTGTTACCTTTGAACTGACCACAAAAACAAAATTTATATTTATAATGTCATTACCTAACGCAGGTATCAGCGAGGGTTTTATTTCTCGATTTGGTTAGTCGGGAAACACTCCCTCAGGAGCAATTGTTCATATTTTATACAATTCAGAAATTTAAAAAGTCTATCCTACCTATGCGTATATTATGGAATGTGGGAGATCCGGGTTCGAACCCAGGTCGGGATGGGGTTTTTTAATTTCTGAATTGTACTAAATAGCCTACATATCGTTGTCTGAAATATGCGGTTTTGAGACAGATATTAAAAAAGCAAGACGTTGCAATAGTAATTTTGAAACTTAAGCTTTGTTGTTTCTTCTGTATTAAAAGTTGACTTTTTCACTCTATTTCACATAAATCCTCATGAAGTAGGCAAATTAGCAAGAGTTTTAGGATGCAATTGGATAAAATTAGAAATAAATGAAAAGTATAGTGGGTGTTAGGAATGTAAGAAACCCTTTTCTGTTGCTCGATTACGCATATAGGAGCCGCAATAGTCAGGGCTTTTCCCCTTACCTCATGAACATAACTCTCACTTGCTAAAGTCATAACAAGTTGAATTCGTCAATACTACAATATAAATTATTGTTATTAAAACATTATTAAATTAAATCAACTATTAAATCAATTGCCACACAAATGAAAGCACCCATAAGAGTTTTAATTCTTAGGCCTGATTTGTAAAAATGACAATGACGGGGACATGAGGAGACAAGGGCAAAGTGGATCAAAAATATTAATATTTCTCCCTTCTTTTGTTGATCATTCACATTTTTTTTTCTATTTCCCCATATTACCAATAATTAATTTAGGCCTACTTACTTATTACTTTTTAAATTGTTTTAAAAACAAAGTCCTGTAATTTTATCATAAGGTTACCTTTCAACTAAGAATCACAATTAACATTAATTTACATATTTTATACAAAGTAAATTTTAACAATAGTAAAAAAAAGTGATGAGAAGAAATGTAAATGAAGTGTGAAGTATAATAATAAATTATAAAGTACAATCATCAAAAATACAAATATTGATACTAGTACCAATACCTTGGTACTTGAATCATCCGACTGCTACAAGCGAACATAACTGAAATTTCAGACTGACATTGTGTCATTAACTTACCGACATTGAACAGGTACGACCGGTTCCACCCCTGCGGTCCAAACTTCCGCCGCTCGGCCACGACAGCGTGGAAGTAGCACAACGAGAATAAGATCGCCTTAAACTCCGCCTCCTTGGTTGACATCTCCAGAGTCTCCTGGCTGAAGTTGTCCAGGGACTTGTGAAGATTGGCCATCATTCCGGTCGGCGGTTCGTTGGTGATCTTGATTGAAGACTCGAGAATACCTAAAAAAATTGATTCCTGTATTGTTTATTCCTAAATTTAGTTTTATAAAATATAAATAAAAAAATAAGTTCATATTTAGAGTCTACCAATAGTCACATAACTGATTTTCAGTGGGGGACATTACATTTAAAGCAGACCAAGCCAACCCTGTAGGCCCCGAGACCATCGACAAGCAAACAATGGCCAACTAGAGACCGGCATATTTTTTAAGTAGGGAACACCGATCAATCAAGCTGCGCAAGATTCCACCTGCAGACAGCACCAGAATCAACAAGGAACAAACTTAGAATTTAATATGTGCCTCGTTGCTAGGACGGCATCAAAGTCACCGGTTACAAATTTCTAAGCCAAGAACTGATGGATTTAAGTCCAAACCAGAAATTAAAACTTCTGCTTTAGCGGGAATCGAACCAAGGACCTTCAGCATTGGAAGCAGAGATGCTAACCACAAGACCAGCAAAGGTGGTGTTGTATTGTTTCTTTATTTTCCCACATACATCCCATTGCAAAAAGGGGAAATAAATTAAAATAATCAATGAATAATTGGATGAGCAAAGCAAAGACTTCAATTTTACTGAATTTGGGGGGGGGGGAGGGGGGGGCAAAAAAAATGTAGCTCGGGTATGTTTTTTTTCTTGTCTGTTTGTTCGCTCTCTACCGGGCAAACGGCATATGCGATCTTGATGAAAATTGCAGGGGCCCTTCAAAATCTCTGAACTTAGACTTTCTACGTTTTTGGGTAGGCCCCTACAATCGAAGAAATATTTCTCATGAATATTGTACTTTTACAATTTTTTTCGATTTTTAGTACAATATCATCATGACATTTGGTCCGATTCTGACCAAACGGGTGGGGCTACAAAGCTCATATTTTACATGGACATTAAGGTTATGGTAATATAGAACCTTTTGAAAGAAAAAAATGGAAAAGTTAGTCAGAATCCATAGAAATAAAGGTTTTAATATAAGTTTTTTACGGTATATAATAACAATTAACAAGTAACAATAGAAACTTGATAACAATCACCTGCAATGCGTTCAAAAAGATCTTGCAAAAGTAAAGAAATCCCACGCAAAACAAAAACTTTAAAAAAAGCTCATCCATCAACGCGACTAAAAAAAGCGTTTGTGAAGCTTTCTAGTTTAATTAACATACACTATTTAAGGAAACCATAACATGATCGCTCCTGAACTTCATTTTTTATTTAGATTAGGGCCCATCAACCGTTAGGTCAAAATGCGCCACTCTAGCCTAGGGGATATGGGGAGGAGGGGACCATGCTTGTCAGAACTAGACACGGGTAGGGGTCACGTCGCGGTCGTCATTGTCTTTGTCATGGAAAATCTTTCGCAAACTTTGATACAAACAAAATAATGTGCCATTACAGGGTTGCCACCAAGTCAATTTTTTTATCCTTGAAAGATACTTAAAAAATCCTGAGAAATCCTTGAAAACAGTTCTTCAGCATTAGCGTATTATAACCGCAAAGGAATGTTACAAATTTTCAGGTTTCATACCAAAATATGTTATGCCAGCCTGCCTTTTTACGATATTTTTCGATTTTTTGAAAAATTCTTCGACTTATAACACCTACATGCTTTATCCGATTGTAATGATTTTTTCACAGAACCTTAATTTTATGAATTTATATATTCGTGTGAAATTTAAGCGCAATCGAAAAATTATTTCTCACGAAAATCAAAATTTTACAGTTTTTTTTCTTTTTTTAAACAATTCTTTGACTTATGACACCTACATGCTTTATCCTATTGTAATGATTTTTTCACAGATCCTTAATTTTATGAATTAATATATTCGTGTAAAATTTGAGCGAAATCGAATAATTATTTCTTATGAAAATCGCAATTTTACGATTTTTTTCTTTTTTAAAATTACGATTAATAAAAAATAAATAAAAAATAAAGTTAATTTTTTATTTTATTTAATTTAATTTAAAAAAATTCTTCGACTTAGTAATAATTTTTCACAGAACAACAGAAAATCCGCATAACACATGGCAGCTCAATGCACCAATTACGCTCATCCAACAACGCGGCGGGACTTAAGCGTTTTCCTAGTACGAACCTTGCGGTATGATGTGATACTCTTGACTATTTTATCTATTAGGTTGCTTGTACGAACCTTGCGGTATGATGTGATACTCTGGCCCCGGCGCCGGCTCAGCGCTCACGAAGAGTCGATAGTGATCGTGTGAGCCCGTGTTGTACATCTCCATCTTCTTCTCCAGCGAAGACAGCCACTTCTGCACTAGATGCACGTTCTGCAGGATCACCCAGTGGCCGTGGTGGGCTGCGGTGTCCATTGCAGCCTCGGCCACCACCTCTTGGCCTAAACAAACAAAGTCGATTAAATTCTTTATTTACTTAAATGCACTGGCAATATTTATGATGACTTTTAATTACAAAACATAATTATATCGATTGGCTAACATAATACATCTTGGCGTTTGTAACATGTTTCTAGTCCACAAAAAAATATTCTAAACCAATCAAAATCTAAGATTGGAGAAAGTTGGGCATTGACTAACATTAACAACATTCTTTCTAGGATGTTAGAAAAAGATTGTGTAAGAAGATATTACACTAGAAGTTTCTTGAAACTCTATATGGTTTTGAAAAATATAAGAAAAGTTAACTGATACTCTATATAGGCCTATCACTAAATTGAATGTTCCTCTAGTGCGACTGGGTTGCTAATTAAACATGCAACAACAAAACTAGAGCCTACTTGAACTTGGATTAAATGGTTTCCATAGGCGTGGAATAGAATATGGGCATTGATGAAGATGGTAAAGGTATGGAGCAAAATGTAAACTCAATGAACAACTAGGAATGCAAAACTATGTTGGTAAACTAACCTTGGCCAAGTGACACATTGTGGAAGTTCTTTCTGTCAAAAGTGTATCCTAGTTTCTTTCCAAGTTTTTCAACATCTTTCAGCGGGTCGACACCTGGAGACAAGATGAAGAAGACTGGCGTGGACGAGCTCGCTTCCTCATAGGACTTTGCAAACATGATCGCGCGAGCTTCAGTGTACTGTGTGCCCATCTTTTCCTCCACAAACCCACGCGTTGCGTAAGTCATACGATCGGGCCTCATCGCTCGCATCATGCACAGTCTCTGCAGTGCAGACTTGTTCTTCCACTCTTGGGGGAATCTCTCTTTCTCTGGAGTCTCCGACTCGATGAACTTCCTCCACCGTTTCGCCGAACCTTCGATGTCCTTGTCGAGATTCCTGAATTCGTCCATGAGTGACAGCGCCTTTATCCCGCCCCAGCTCACGTTAGTCATGAAGTCGACAGGACTTGTCAGATTGGGAATGAAAGGGTATCGTAGCAGGAAATCCAGCTCCAAAGGGTCAATCTCGTTGCTCGTTAGGAGGATTTGAATGCTCATTTGAGCCATGAAGATCAGCTTGTCGCACTCGAACAACCCACGCGACGTGTACTGGAAGACATAGAACGTTATACAGTCAACAAGGTTTTGAACTCGTTTAATCAGTTTTTCATCGGGCGGTGCTTGAGCGATAGCTCTTTGAAACACCGCACTAAACGCTTTCAACGAGAATTGGTACATTCGATTGATCTTGTATAGATCGTTCAATATAAAGAAGAGGAGCGAAGCCCTAGTTGCGGCCGAACGATAATGTTCTCTCGCTTCGTCAATCTGTACGGATGTGATTTTGGCTTCGGCGACTTTAACCTCAATCTCTGCGGCCGTCTTTTTAGTAGTTTCAAGATTAACAACTAGTGCGGTATCCCCAAGAATATTGTCGCCTGCAGTGGACAAGCGATACAAGAGATCGTCTTCGAGAGTCTTCAACGTGATCTTGAAGTCGTTCTGTTGTTTGGTGAGCTCTGACCTCAATGATTCAAGGTCTGGTCTCTCTGCCTTCACAACCTCAGCTAATAACTGTTCCTCAAGCCCATCCCTGGTGACTGTAAAGTTGATTAGAGTTGTCTGTGCTTGCATCTCGGGTTTGTAATGAGGGTTTGCAAGCTTCGTTTGTAGAATCAGACGGAATTTAGGGTTGAAATCCATCTCTTTATCCCCGATCTTGATGGCACGACCTTTGCGAATTAGGTTACGACTGAGTAGAGGTTCCAAGACCGCATCTACAGATTCATCAATGTATTCGAGCAATACTGTCTGCCCTTCAGAGAGAGCAAGTTCGATGGTATCTAGATACGACTTGTGGGCGAGACGAATCACCTTGAGCTCGCTTCCGTAGCGGGTTTTAATCCATTTTATTCCCTGGAGTTGTGGATCGATCATCAGGGGCCAACGGGAGGAATTGGATAAGACGGTCGCGTTTTCCGTCGACATTCTATCGCTCGGTAGCCCTTCGTTGTTCCAGTGAGCAATTTGAGCGTCATCAGTTAGCAAAGACAACGGATCAAGATTATCGGTCAACGGAATGGGAGGTTTTAATCCCTTGATGAAAGGCAACCAATACTTCTGTTGCAGATCGATGCGGTACTTCCTTGTGAAGCAGCCAACGTACGATATAAACGCAGTCACCATGAGTATGTCACCGGGTAGAGTGGCGCCGGATAGTTTCAAGTTCTTGACACTCTCCCGCCAGCGGATATTCTCAGACGCAAGACCGTTGACGAGCCGGTTGGCAAGGTCGATCGTGTTGGCAGTCGCGTCGGCTTCCGCTTGACACTTCATCTTGGCGGCGGTGGCCACCTCAAACTCGGCCGTCAGTATGCCCAGCTGTTCTTCTAAAGAGTGGATCTGATCCTTGAGGAAAGATAAACGCTCGCGTGCGGAGGATAGTTCGTCGTTGGCGGCCTTGAGAGCGATACGCTTGGGTTCCACCACCACGTACACATCGTAGAACTTAATGATGTTGATCACCCAAGAGCAGAGACCGCCTGCGGCTAAGGATTTAGCCTTAATTGTGTCCGGATCAAAATCAGGTTGGGAGAGGTAGGGTAAGGTAGCCTTGTAGACGTCGGGATGGATGTTTTCCTGAGAACAGAATAATTAAATATAATACAGTAACCCTTATAAAAAATGAAACTATATAACAGGTAGTAACATTACAAATATAAATCATTGGACTTTACACTGTTATTTACATAATATTTATTTAAAAGGTGATACATATTTTAACTTCTTTACAGTCTTTATCAAACCAAATGTTTCAGGCAGGTCCATACTGAAAAATGAAACTATATAACAGGTAGTAACGTTACAAATACAAATCATTGGACTTTTTTGGTTTGATAAAGACTTCTGTAAAGAAGACGAAATATCACCATTTAAATAAATATTATGTAAATAACAGTGAAAAGTCCAATGATTTGTATTTGTAACAGTAAGACCCTGTTTATCCGAGCTACGATTAACTGAGACTCAGTGTTATCCTAGCTAGTTTCAGGCACGTTCTTTTTTTTTTTAATTAGGCCAAAATGTTCTGTTCTTTACATCTGAATGTCTTGCAGTACGCTGTTTACTACAATGACGTAAGAATTGCACAGCGCAAGAGTTGTAAGGGGCGGTGGTCGAGGGTAGGGTGCCAGAGAAAGTTGAGCCAGTGCTCATAATGGTCTTTGTGAGTGCTTGCCGCCGCCGCGAACTTGCTCGAAGACGGCGGACGAGAGAGAGAGCGTGCGTGTGATGCGCTCGACGACGGAGAAGTAGATGAATGAGAATGGGTGAATGGAACTTGCGATGCGACATCCAGTCAAGAGCTGACAGACGCGGAGATAGTGGCGCGAGTGCTGGGAGAGGGGGGCAAGACGGACGATGACCCAGAATGTGAGGAGACAGGTCCTGTCCCAGTCCCATCCCATGAAATGTATCATAGATTGCTGTTTATATTTATGTTCTTTTAATGGTATTTCACGTGTTTTACACTTAAAATATCACTTTCTTATTATAATAGGGCCCAGCTGGGAGGAGTTAAACAAGAAAGACCGGATCATACAAGTTTTTCGTTAACCGAGCTGTCCCATACACCTCGGATAATCAAGGTCTTACTGTACTTATATTTTGTTTCTGACTACTACTACTTAGGCCTAAAGGAATCTGATAAATTACACAAAGAAATAACTGTCTAATAATTACACCTAGGGTTTATTATTTTAATATTACATCTTGCAAAATTTCATCTTGCAAATGTGGCAAAATATTCTGTAAAGCAGCACAATATTTTCCCCCAAAACATTTAAGGTAATAGTCTAATAGAGCAAACTGTTGAAAAACATTAATGCTGACACAAATGACTTGTCTTTGTCTTTCAATCATTTTCTGTGCACTTTATTCTAAACTATCCAAGAGCTAGAATGGCAGGAAGGTGGAACCACTTTTATTTTAAAAATGAACCTTGTTTTCCGTGCGCTTTATATAAAAAAAACATAGAGCCAACATGGCAGGAAGATGGAAAAAAAATTTCTTAAACTAATCTTTTCTTTTTCTCTTTTTACGATTGTCGTCACGGGAGGCCGGTAGACGGCCATGGTGTGGGTGCGCCATGCGCGTCATTATTAATGCGCGCGAATAGTATTGAAGCAGTGATTCAAATGTTAGACCGTAAAGATAGCGAGTGAGCAATCTGCGAGCGAGATTGTCAAGGGTTGTTGCCGAGGACTTACATTACATACATGACAAACCTTGTTATAGTTGATGAGATCGCTGAGGAACTGATCCACCTTCGCCATCAAAACTTTGCAGGCTTTCCAGGAGCGGTCCTTGGGGACCTTACCCTTCGGAGAGAAGAGGACCATCACGGCTGCCACAACCTGCACGACGGCGTCCGGGGGAGAACCGAAGGATTTCAACTCCGTCAGGTTGTTCTTATTGAGGGTGGCCAACGCTGCTTCGGCTGCAATCAGAGCTGGCTCGGCTTTCGCTAGATCCTCTTCGCACACTTTCTGTTTGATCGTCACGTCCTCTTCAATCACCTTTACTTTGCGTTCTTCCTCGTTAGCGAACGATTTCTCTTTCGATACCTGAAACAAACATTCGTTTACACATTTTTGTAGGGTTATATTAGCAATGTTGTTCATCAATCATCACACAAGCAATATTGTTGTGATGAGATATTGTAGGATTTCAGGAACACGTAGATAAGTAATGGATGATCCTTGAGCAGTTGCATTGTTGTTGCCATAGCCTTGAAGAATCCACCAATATGGGTGGCAAAACGTCGAGCAGTGCCTTTTCAAGTCATCATCGATTCCGTACAATAGTTCAATAGTCCAAGGATCACCCAGTACTCAATATTGTTGTGATATGCAATACTATGTTTTGTATGTCGTGGCAAGTACCTCGCTACAAGCACCCCAATTCATTCTTGAAACTTTTTGCATCACCTAATTACCTAGTCGAAGATGGTTGTTTAAGTACAGACCAACTTTTTTTTAAATGTAAATACAATATTTTTGTGATATTTGGGCCGATTCTGACCAAACGGGTGGGGCTACAACGTTCATATTTTACATTGACATAAAATATTATGGTGATGTAGGCCTAGTGCCTTTTGAAAGAAAAAGTTGAATTGGTCAAAATTCATAGAAATAAAGGTTTTAACTTTTAATATAAGCCTTTTACAGGTGTATAATGAACGTAATATCAAGTAACTATAGAAAAAGTAATGAGATTCCACATAAAAACGTAATCATTGGACAGAAATATTCCAAAAAACGCTCATCCATCAACGCGACTGGAAAAAGCATTCGCAAAGCGGCCTAGTTATTTCTTGTAGGTTTAAATTGTAACGGGTTTTGCTCATGTTGTTAGCAGTTCTCAGTAAACTCGTACCGGATGTCTGTTTAAAATTTATGCATAATCTGTTCAGCAATTCGGATTATATGGAGGGTACAAACACACACACAGTCACGGAAGTGCCATATTTCTCGAATTGTAACACTCATTCCCTGCGCTCACTCCCAACACATCCCAACACTTGTGGGGTAATACCTGTTGTCGGAGATTAATAAATAGTCGTCTAATGACATAAATCATTAAAAACATAAGTGTTGAGACTTTATAATATCTAGCCAAGCCAAGTGAATCTATCCCCATCTACTCATTACTCTAAATAATTGGAAGTGACTCACCTTCTCAGTCTCAATGCCAACAACTTGAATGAGTTGGTCAGCAGCTTGGTTCTTTTCCTTCAACTCCACTTCTTGAACAGCAAGGATGTCTTTTAGCCCGTCCACTTGTTGCCCCGTGCTCGCTAGTTTCAGGAGACCGTTCTCGAGCCTCACAATACGACCCTTGAGATCCAACGTCTTCTCCGTTAACAACTTCGAATACAAGCTGATCTGTTCTAAGAAGGACTTGGGCGTGGTGTAGTTGTATCGCTTCTCGTTATGGAGGTACGAGATGGACATGGTGTTCACGACCGTGTGTACGTAGGCCATGAAGAGCGATACCGATTTACGTAACTTTTCCGGCAAGACCTCGATCTCCTCCAGGAAGCGCAGCGATACGGATTCCAGGGCGGACTGTGGCCACGCGTGGAACCAGTCTATGGAGGTACAGTTGACGAGTGCGGGGAACTTCCTCCCGCGAACTCGAAGCGTGTTTCCGACGGGGGAGAAACATAGCACGACCTTGAGCTGGCGTCGCACGCGGTTGATGAAGTACTTCCAGCAGTTTTCCTTGGTCTCGGATATCCCGGCACTCTTCACTTCGTTGCGCAGACCCCCGACAATGTTTTCCACCTCGTCGTCGGCAAACAGATCGGGAATCTCGCCCGAGGCCAACAGGTCGTTGACCAACACGAGGAATTTCTCCTCCGCAACCTGCGAGTCGGTCATGAGGAAAACCATTCCCAGACCCTTGAGTCCAGCCTTCAGATAGAGGGCGGCCAAGTCGCTCTTGAGGTCGTTAATGCTGTAGCCCTTCTTGAGTTGCACTTGGAAGACTTCCAGGGAGGAAATGAACGCGGAGAGACGGGAGAGCGACTGCTTTCCGCTTCCTCCCACTCCGACTAACAGAGCGTTGCCTCTCGGTGCCTCCAAGATGCGGTTGATGCGACAAACGTGGTACATTGCATCTTCGAACAGAACCAGATTCATTGCACCGACAAGGTCATTGTACTGCGACATACCTTCTTCGAGAAGTCTACTAAGAGTGGTCCAGTCTTTCAGCGGAAGATACTTCAGCTCGCCGATTCCCTCCGCAAAGTGACAGAATATAAGAGGTTTGTGGAACACCACGTTATCGTCAAGCTCTTCGAAGTTCTTCTTTACGGTGTCCACCAACATTTTCCCAAAAGTGTCGTTATCTTGCGCATCAACTAGCTTGTCTCCGTACACACGCGTTGCTTCGTGCATCCAGAGGCGAATTAGTTCGTTGGTGTTTGGTAGGCACTCGGGCGTACTGAACAGAATGCCCTGAAAGCAAAAATTTGTTACATGAAGGTAATAAATAAAGTGTAAGCAAGTTAAACCTGCCATCTGCCTACAAATAACTCAAAGTGCTACCTCTTCTTTACTCTTAAGAATCAAGATTGCTTTCTAGTTTACATTTCCAGACTATATTTCAATTTATTATTTCTTGTTAGTTTAAATCGCAACGGATTGTGCTCATTTTGTTAGCAGTTCTCAGTACACTGGTCATGGATGTCTGTTTAAAATTTCAGCTCAATCTGTACGCCCATTCGGTCGTATGGGACCAAACAAACAGACAAAGTACGTTCTACTTGCGTTGTAAGACTCAGTTGCTGAGCTCCCTTGTCTAACACAATAACTAACTGTTAACAATAATTTCTCATTAAATTGGTAATTTGGTAAATTGGAACTTATGGAGAAGAAAATTATGAACAAGAGGAAATATGTGGCAAACCTTTACTGCACAACTAGGCAGAAAATGGCATGAGTTTCAACTCTGGGTGTTTGAAAGAATAAAAGAAAAAAGGTAGGCCTACCAAGTTTGGTTTTTAGTTTATTTTAGGTCTGGGCAAAAAATCAATATTTCAATAGGATATCGATAAGTGGGAATATTTTTGATATGGATATCGAAATCAATATTGAAATTTACATTTAAAAAAATGCTAATTTTTTTAAATTTTGGTGGAGGTGCCGGGTAGGTTGTAAAAATTAAATTAATCCTGGCTGGTAGGTACATATGGTGGAAGTGCCAGGTCATAAAACATGATTGTGAGATCGTAAAAATTGTTATGCATTTTTTTATGATACCTTATTAACCCTATTTGCCCACAAATTATTAAAAATATGCCCACTTTTTGAATTTATTTTTTATAAACAATAACTTTTTGATATAACGATATACTATTAAAAAAAAATCGTGTGATATCGATAATTGATAGACTCATAGCCTAGTCCTAGTTTGTTTGGAGAAAGGGCACATCAATGGTAGGTCATAATGCGCCACTCTAGCCTATGGGATGTGGATATAAGGGGAGAGTCATGGTCTTTATCGCCTTGGTCATTGTTCGTGTTGTCATGGTCGTTGTCGTCGAGGAAGTCATCAAGGTCGTCAATTTAATTTTGTTAACAAATAAAAAGTTAACATTAGCAAGGAACAAGTACCCAGCTTAACCTTGACACTGCGCGGTTTTGAACGGAGCACCTAACAGTAACACCCCAGTGCTGGGTTATTTTAGCAAAAAATCAATTTCTCTCACTTGTATTTGATAATAATAGCAAACTAATCAAAATTTTTCCTCATCTTTGAAATGAAGTAGATTTATTACACTATACACCCTCTTTAGATTGTATTGCTTTTATACTGACAAGACTATATTGACATGTGACAAGGCCTGAGCCTAAGCCTACGTAAACAATGTGCGAGCTGGTTTTCGTCACCTAGGCCTACTGGCACCGTCCTCTACTTCTCTATTATTTCAACATTCACTCAAAACACCAAGATCGCTAAACAAGTACGAATATAGATATAAACCTCTTCATTACAACCCATTTCGCCTAATAACTGTGTGCGTAATTTCATCACCCTGGCCATTTCTAGACGCCATTGTTATCTCCACTTGTTGTTCTATCAATTAGCACTTCTGAAATTGACAAACAGAGACATCTGTGGTCAAACTAGAAAACTAGAAAAGGTTGAACAGCTTGCTCATAGAGTGCAGACAGTTTATAATCAACTTTTTACAATCGATTATACCAGGGCTGCCACTGACATTTAAAAAAAATCCTGTTGGAGGACGTTAAAAATCCGCAAAAATCCGTAAAAAGTCTAAAAACGTTAATTTCATTGATCAAACTATGAAAATGGCTAAAAGTTATCTTAATATTTGTAACCATCATAACCTAAAAGTTGCTAAGGGCCTAGGCCTATGCACAGACGAGAATAAATAAGCCAGAAACGCCCGTGGTTGCTTTAATTAAGATTGCATAAAAATGTAAAATGTAACTTATTTACAGAAAATCTGTTTTAAATCTGACCTGGTAAAAAAATTCTTAGGCCTACCGGCCCTAGCCGCCTAGGCCTAGGCTAGGCCCTAGGAATGTTGCATCACAATTTTGACCTAGGCCCATGTGTAGAGATGTGCAAAAATGGTTTTTTAAAGTTTGAAAATTCGCGCCTTAAAAATAAAAAATCGCGATTTTTCGCGATTTACCAAAAAACACAATTTTATCATGCAAAATTTTTTTTTTAAAAAATAGGATAACTTATGATTGATTTTAATTAATTTAAAGAAAAACAAGCACATGAGAGTGAGAATCAGGTTTAATTATAATCTCATATTCAGTCTACAGTTTTCAAAGGTTCAGACAGTTTTTAAATGTTAAGATTAGATGGATTAATATTTTGAACAAACTTGTGTCTTTGTACTTGTTAATGTTCATACGCGCATACACACAGTGCACTCGCACGTCGTTAGGAAGTTTATCATCGAAAGCAAGGATGGTAAGTGCCTCTGCATTTTCTGGAAGCAGTCGACGGCGACGATCGCTCACAACAATTGAGTACTTTGACAGTGACCGCTCGCAGTCCACATTATTAGTTGGAATCCACAACGATTTCAAACACGCCGGCGCGAACAGCAGGTGGTCAGGTTTCAAAGAACACAAAATGTTAACAAGATCCATATCTTTCACTTCTCCCTTCCCCATCTCCGCAAGGACTTGTTTTCTTAGGATTTCGTAACCAACCTCTACGTCGTGGTTACCAATATTGTGGAAGAATGGGATCTCGCTTGTGCACTTTTTAATCTCGTCGAGAGATTTGAGCCCAACGCTCAACTTTCTTGGGCTTAAAAGGGCATTTACACACATAGACGGTTTTTGCAGGGTCCTTCTGTCGTAGGCTTTTCAGTTTATTTAATGCAGCCATTGTAGCACTTTTCAACACATCAACAACATTCGCCTTTGCCCTTGCGTTCAGTTGGGACAACTGAACACGTAACTCTTCTGGTACCTCGTCGTGAGTCAGCCCTCGTAGCACAGTTGCAAACCCAACTTCAAGGTCGTCCAGGCGGTCGCACAATACATGCGCCTGTGGATAAGTGCTGCCTTCAAGATACACGAGAATGTTTACCATATTTCTACAATTCGTGGCGACAAACAGTGCTTGGCATTGAACTATTCCGATGTCAGCTGGGGTGCATTTTCGGAAGAATTGCACGCCAGCATTGTTTTCGTCTAGACTCTTTAGAAATAACACAATGTCATCGAGATGAGTGCTGACATAAAACGCGGCTTTAAACCAAGAGTTCCATCTAGTCACTACAGGAATCGGGAATAGTGTGACTCTAGCCGGATCATCGGGATACTTTTCTTCGAGAAACTTAATGTAGTTAGTTTTGCGTTTTCTGGTATTTGAAAATGCGTTTTTTATCTTCGTGATCGCCGTGTTGAGTTCATTTAAGTTCTCTTGAAAATAGTCTCCGCAAAGGCTTATCTTGTGCGCCCAGCACTGCACGTGAATTATGTTGATATCAGAATGTCCCTGGAGCGTTCGAGCGCAAGTTGTCATGTAATTGGCAGAGTCGGATACAAAACAACACACGTTGTCAAATGTGACGTCATATTGCGCAAGTGTCTCGCAGATCGCATTGCTACACGACACACCTGTGGCTGAATCCAACACCGCACTGGCAACTAACTTCACTTCTTGTTCCGACGTGGGTTTAATTGTTTTCAACAATATGTTGAACACACAGCGGCCCCTTTGTCTGTCGTTTCGTCCGCCAGAACGGCCACTTCGACGACTTTTACGACGCGTTTCGTGTCCTCCTTTTTTTCTTGTGCTACAAGAGGTATATATCGCCGGCGTAAAGTGTGGCTGCTTGGCAAATCTCCTGCACCCTGAACGTAGGTATTCAACCACTCTTTCATAACTGGCCCATCCAGCTTGCCGACGGAAATGTTCATGGACATAAATGCTCTTGTCGTGTCTAAAATAAATCGTTCACGTCTTTGACTTGCAGAATCTGCAGTTGTAAGAGACTCTTGGATAGATTGTTGCACTCTTGGTGCCGACGATAAAGATAGTGCTTTCAAACGACTGTGTTTCTCGCCAGCACAATGTTTAATTAAAGTATCTTTCCGCACATGCTCAAGCCTCACGTTACAAAATTTACACATAAGCACCGTATTATCTACCACATGAAATCCATCATTACGGAATTCTTGAGCTCTCGTACGCGCAGTCACTCGCAAAGGCGGCATATCGGAAACACTGACGATAACACTTCACACAATGATTGCAGCGAGTAGACTGACTGTCGTCGAATGCTCGAGTCAGATTGCTCGATCGACGCGCCTGCCAGATAGCCACAGCCACTCAAGGTCACGACGTACGAAATGTCCCGACTACGCACGGAAGAAAACGAACGCCGCTCGGCGGCAATTTCAAAATGCGGGTTTTTGAAAAGTTAGCTAAATGTTGGAATGAACTTGAAATTTCGCGATCTATTTCGCGTTTAAAGACATAATTGCTAATTTCGCCACTAGTTCGCGGTATCAACTTAAATTTCGCGAAATTTCGCGAAATGGAAATTGGTACCATTCAATCACAAATCAGGTGGTTCATGTGCAAACTGAATTTGAAGGGATTATTACAACTTTAAAAAAATTCGCGAATTTCGTTGTCACCATTTTTGCACATCTCTACCCATGTGTTGTGTTTATTAATAACATTGCAGTCTTGCAGAACTTGTTAATAACATTTTAATCATATACCAATTCTATTTTTCACGTTTATGATCACATAATCCAAACTTTATAAACAAAAACGAAAGAAAACAATTTTGTAGGCTCCAATCTACATTTGTTTGTTCTTGGCTCCTCCCACTCCCAAAAGCATGTTCTGGCAGAAGCAGTTCCTACAATGTCTACAGTATATACTATTCCAATGTCTTTGCAATGTCTAGGACACGGCTCCGCCCTTGCTCCGCCCCCTATCGAAAGTCGAATCAATTATTCGAATTATCAGCCTTCAATGTTTACAATCGAAATTAGCCCGCGCAGATTCAAATATACGAAAATAAGCATAGAAAACGTAATTAACGAAATATCCGTAAATAAGACTAAAAATCTGTTTATCCGTTTTGCACCCTAAATATCCGTAAAAAACTAAAAACGGATAAAATCCGTTAAAACGGCAGCCCTGGATTATACCCATTAGTAGCAACAAGCGCGCGCGTTTTGAACAACCTCAGCCCGAGTATACTCGACGGCTGCACAGAAAAGGTTAAAAAAAATTACAAAATTAAGCAATAAATTACGATATTTTAATTACCTGAAATATGTTTGAAAGATCTCTGAGGTTGAAGGTGTAGTGAAATCTAACAGCGGTCGGTAAGAAAGTCTGTCCGACTCTCTGATGCAGCATGAGTGCAGCGCTGACAATGTTGGCTGTGATCTTGGAGAGGGCGATGGGGAACTTGAGAATGGCGTTGGCCAAGTGCTGACTGAGCAGCTCGTGGTAGATGTGGAAGAGAGGATCTCCCGTCGGGAAGCTGACGGCAAACACGCAGAAGTGACGCTGCAGTCGCGGGTCGATGGTGAAACTGCCGGCAGCGGGGTTCATGCAAGACACGTACTGGCAGTTGTGGATGTCCTTGAGTGAGAGCTTCACACGGTCGTACCTAGCGACGGACAAGAATAAAGAGTTTGGTAGGGATGTGCGGACAATCAAAATTCAAACTTTAAAAAAGTTTGAACCAACCAAATTCAAGTTAAAAAAATGTTCAGGTTTGGTTCAATATTTTATAGAAGTTCGAAGGACAATCCGTCTGAAAGTTTGGGTTTGGTTCAAAATTAAAAATCAAGAGTTGGGAATATTAGTATTGCAGGTGAAACAATGATATTGGATAGAAAGATTTTAATAATTTTGCAAAAACTGATTTTGAAATGTAAAAAAATCTAAATTATTCAGGTAGTAGGAGAATGTGCTAATTTAATCCACCCATAGTCGTACATACCAGTGTCCATAGTCCATGAACTGCCTGATGAGCGTGTGAGGCTGCACGGTCCCGTACTTGTCCACTTCTGGCATGTTCATGTCGTCGACGAAGTAGACCATAGTCTTGCTGCCCGGTGGGCCGTAGTTTCGCCCAGCTTTCTTCTCTAGCGGTCTCTCCAGAACCTTTTGCAACATCTCCGACGTTGTATAGAAGTTGAACGGAACGTTCGTGATGGCGTAGTTCTCAGATAGGGAGGACAGTTTATCGGCAACGATAACACTCTTACCTAAGACGAAAGAACGCATCATTCTTCGTTATAAATATACTACTTGTTATTAACTGCAGCCTCACGGCCTATTAGTTCATTACCTATCTAAGGTAGCTTGATGTGCTGCCTTTATTTCCCGTTAGATAATATGATTGCATTGATATGTCAGAAATCAAACAAGGTTTTGTTAAGAGCTCATGTATAAACTATCAAGCAATTACATAAGAGTGATACACATTTCAAGTCGAATTATAGTGTAGAAATTTTTGTACATGGTGAATTTATTATCCATCATTGTTTGTATTGAGAAACCAATAGAAAACAGTTAAACAGATCTCCGGACAAGTAACTAATGGCGTTTTCCATTAGCATGCACCGTGGAATCAAATCAAGTCAGACTATGCACGTCAATGGCCACCATATTGCATTAACTCAGTTGCACTGACCTCAGTGCAGCACTCGTTCCTGATGCAACGCATGTGAACTCAGTGCACTGACACTGAGAAAAAGATGATTTGAGATGATTCTGACAGTTCACATTCAGTGCTCACTAGTACAGCCAATGGAAAAACTATTAACTATGAAAACGCGTTGTTGGATGAGCATTATTTAAAAAAAACAATGAAAAAATTAGTAAAATTGCCATTTTCACGAGAAATAATGAATTGATTGCGCTCGAATTTCACACGAATATATAAACGTATAAAATAAGTGTTCTGTAAAAGACTCATTACAAAAGGATCAAGCTTAAAGGTGTAATAGTCGATTTTTTTAAAAATAAAAAAAAACATAAAATTGCGATTTTTATGAGAAATAATTTTTCGATTGCAATAAAAAACATGGCAGTTCTAAGTTCAGAGATTTCCAAGGCCTCCACAAAATTTCATCGCATTTGGAGTATTGGTTTAGCTGGAATCGTGTTAACAATAAACAAATACACAAAAATACATACAGAAAAAAAAACGAAAAAAAAAAAACATTTCGGATTTTTTTCTCCAGTGGAGTTAAATGGAATCTTCTCTTCGCTCGCTACGCTCATCGAATTACTTCTGAATTGTTTTGGTGCATTATCCATGTTTCTGTCAGTCTTACCGGAGCCTGCCCCTCCGACAAGCATCACTGGCAGACGTCTAGCCATGAGGAGATCCATGAAGAACCTCAGGCGGGTGGTTTCGGTCGTGTCAACCAGACACGACTGGAGCGGTATGTCGTAGTCCAACTCAAATGGCTGGACACGCTCGTTCCAAGGTACGAAGCGCTTGCTCTCCGGGTCGATGAAGTAGTTGAACACCGTTCCTTGCGACGGGAACTTGACAGTCTTAAACTCGTTGGTCCACCACTTTGTGAACTCCACTCGGTAGTCGACCAACTGCAACAAACACAGACATTACTATTATTGTAAGATGAAAATATGATTTTATAAATGTCCACAACTCCACATAGACCCTAATTTTAAGTGCTTAGAATTAACTTAGGCCCTAACATTAAACTACATTATTGTGGGAAAATCTCTAGGTCTATTAAGTTCTTAGTTTGCCCTCAATAGACTGGCAGCCTAAGCACAATTCTATCTAGGCCTGAGAAAGAGTGACTATAAAACTGTAACTGATTAATTTTCTCCTATTGTAGGAAGTCCTTGATTGAATAAAATGAGTATTTCAATGAGTAGTTTCAATGCTATTAAAAATTGCGCAATAGAACAAACAAACAAATCAATTACAAACTTAAGGGATCCCTTTTTGATGGATTAGGGTTTGGCTTGGCATTTGGTATCAGAAATATTTTATTTTTATTGTTATTAGTGGTGGGAGATAGAGAGAGATGGTGGGAAGAAAGGAAAAAGTGGAGGAGTTGGTGTCGCGACAAGAGAAAGAAATACGTACACAGTGAGTTCAAGAAAATGATGTGTCGAGCTTGACAGGCCGATACCGATTCCTGAGATGCCCAAGATCCCCTTTACTTAATTACTTTACTACCCTAAATTGGTCTTAGAATAAAGAGTAGTATATTCCCAATGGATTCCCATAAATATTCCCAATAAATACATTTAAATGAATAGTATCATTATTTTAAGCCAGTGGCGTTTATGAATGTAATAGTTAGAAATTTTATTGACATTATTTCAAACCATAATTGTAAATTCTGAATAATTTGTTACAAAGAATACTACGCACAATATTGTATGATCGTACCTGGTCCTGGAACATGGATGCCCCGAAGCCCCAGACGCAGGCGAACGTGAAGTAGATCTCGTACCACTCCTTTGGGACAGTCGGCGGGCACGTTGACCGGGGTGAGGAGACAGTCGAGCAGGTGACAGACCATCTGGACGTGGGAGATCTCGGGGATGGGGGTAATCTTCTTCATGCGCACTCGGAGCAGCTCCAGGCACGGAGGGATGTACTTGTCGAACAGGATGATTAGGTTAGCCTTCTCGGACTGGATGGGACGGGTGTCGATCCAGCTCGTCACGAACCTAGTCCGATCAAGAGTAACAGGATGATTAGGTTAGCCTTCTCGGACTGGATGGGACGGGTGTCAATCCAGCTCATCACGAACCTAGTCCGATAAAGCAATCATCAGAGTCCACTCGAACCACTCAAAATTACAGTCACCAGAAGCAGCAAAATACCAAAAAACTGATTGCAGACAGTTATGTGGTTTAGTGAGAACTATAAACAAAAAAAGATTGTAATGTGATTGTATAGATTGTATCTTGCGTGCAACAACAAAATTGTAAATTAACTCGCGAAATTAAACCTTATATTGTGCTAAATGTAGGGAATGGTGGAGGTGCCGGTCCAGACCGAATATTACACGTGCAGTAGGCGGTACAGTAAACAGATGACAACGCAACGGCGTACCGTGACGTCATGGACTTCACGGAAATAGTCCGCAAAAATAATGGCACGTATCACGAACTCCGTGCAAATAGTCCACCAAAATAACGGTGAGTACAAATATGTATTTTTTGTTGGGAATCGATTCTGGATAGATTCTTGGGACAAAATGATCGATTCTAACTTTTTGGAATCAATGTCAACTTAAGGGGCTCCGTTTTTTTTGTGGGGGGGGCCTCCCCCCCAAACTCCCCCCGAGTTTTGGATATTTTAGTAGTGTTTTTTTTTAAATCGCGAAAAACGCGAAATTTGGGTTTGAAAAACAAAATTTGTGTTTGTATACAACCATTTCTCATTACCTCTACATATAAGGCACATGCCAGAATTTAGCCGCTAGATTAACTAGGTAAGAAAAAATTACACAATCACTAGATTCACTAGGCTCGAGTTCTGAAACGCAAAAATGAATTTTTCAGATAGCATTATCTATATCTCAACGCAACATCACATATTTTTCAAATATCTCTTTTGGCCCCTTCAGCAGAATATTGTTATTTTTGTGCTTCACATAAAACACAAGAACAGGCCGCCATTTCTTGTGATTTCTAGCTGGTTAGTGGTCCTTATTTTCTTAGCTAGAATTGCTAGCTCGGCAGCTGATCACTGGACACGCTTTGCTAAAACTTCGATAAACTAACCGATTAAAATAGGAATGCTTCGCTAACCTAACTAATCTAGAGGATGAATTCTGGCACGCACCTATAGCTACGATTGAAAAACTGGCCCCGTTTCAGGTAAGATAGTTAAGAGTCTAACTGTTTTTTAAACGAGCATCTGTCAGAAGCTAGAAGATATTGATAACTAACTTACGGATTCCATCCCAAGTCCTGTGGGTTAATATACAGGATTCCGGCACGCGATACAGTGGCCGGAGTTGCTGTCCGCAAGTTGGAGATTTCGAATAGTAGTCGCATCATCTTGGTCATTGCAATACGCTCGTTACTGGCGAGAGTCAGCACTTTGTTGTCGTCCATGACGGTATTGAGCGACTCAATCCACATGGGATCGATATCACCGTCCATGACCATCCATTTAGGCCCGTCTCCCGTCAGATTTGCCTGATCTCTCATCAACACTGAGAAAAGACCATCCTTCCACTCACGAGTGGCAGGGTTGATGATTCCAAACAGCTCGTCGTTAGTCACTGCCTTGGGATCGAGGTCGTTATACATCGGCTTTAACTTCTGGTTTTGATACGTCCTGAAGAGCGTCTTCCACACCATGCTCTTTCCTGTACCTGCATTGCCGACTATGAACACGGAATGTCGCACCTCGAAAAGCTCCACCAACTGAACGATCTTCAATATGAAGTTGTCTTCTGGTTGAAGTTTTAGATCCATCGCGGCGGTCCGGCAAAGTTTCTCAAAGTCGAGATCTCGTTTGCGCGGTACGTCTAGCGCGGGAAACAGATCTCCGATGAGTCCCATGAAGATGGGGGTGTCGTCGGTCACGATCTTGGGAACGTTGAAGTCCCTCAAAGCTCTCATCAGGACCTGGTCTTCGGGGCGCTGGCGATCGCCGCGCTTCAGCGACCCAGCCACGACGAGAACAGACTTGATCGCGCGCAGTCCCCAGTCGTAGTGATCTTGCTTCGAGAGCAGCTCCCGACACAGGGTGTAGAGCGTGATGAACTTGCGCGCCAGCAGTCGCGCCTCTTGAAATCCTTCCGCAACCAGCATGATCTCGCAGATGAGCTCGAAGTCGGGCACAACCATCGCGCACGGTCGGAACAACGCCTTCAAGTTCTCGGGCAGCTCCGTGCGACCCGCGTAACCAGGGTTCATGGTGATAAACATTCCAACCGTCGGGATCAGAGCTATTATCTCCCCCATGAAGTTAAACATTGTCTTCTTGGTTTTGATGGCGTCCAACACAGATTTAACCTGGAACCAGATCCAAATAGACTTTATAAACATGAAATTTTCAATTTAGCCTCGATCTTTCTGCAAGAAAACAAATTAACAAGTGAAATTGTATAGTTACGTATTTTGGTTTACTGTATTATTTATTTATTTTATTTATCGATTATTTATTTATTTAAACTGTCTATCCTCATGTTCAGTTAAAAACCTGATTAAAAAGGATCATACACGAAATCATGTAATGTATTTCTTAAATAATGCTATTTAGGAATAATAATTAGGAATTCACACAAATTACATTGTAAATTACCCTAGTAGGTAAATCCTAAATGAGGCCAAACACTTCTCCCTCTTTCAGCGATTTAACTTTCTTTCTTTAAATTTAAAAACACATAAAAATAAGTAGGTAGGTTAGCAAACTATGAAAGTTAGATAGTAATTTGTTTGTTGGTGTCATCTTATCTATACATTTAAGGTTGTGCAGCAAAAACCATCCTAACACAAAAAAAACCCAAAAAACATCTTCCCCGCCAGTAAAAAAAAAAAAAGAAAAAAATACCCATGCTCCCATAGTGTCTCTTATAGCATGTAATTTATTGATCTTTCACTCACTCGAACTACTCACTCCACTCACTGTCATTCACCACTCACTCATCACTCACTCACTCGACTATCACTCACTAACACTACACTCACTCACTTACACTCACTCACTCACTCACTCACTCATCACATCACTCACTCACTCACTCAATCGGAACACAGACATCCGTGCTCTCACCTGCACGGAGACAACAGACAGTCCTTACACAGAGATCCGTTGAACTCGTCCTCACTCACTCACTCACATCACTCACATCTCACAGAGACACAGCTCCTGTGCTCTCACCTGCACGGAGACAACAGACATACTTACCACAGAGATTCGGTTGAACTGTACTCACTCACACTCATCATCTCACTCACTCACTTCACTCACACTCACTCACTCACTCAATCACTCACTCAATCATCTCACCTCACTCACATCCGAACAACAGCTTCCTGTGCTTCACCTGCACGGAGACTACAGACAGTATCTCGCCACAGAGATCCGGTTGAACTCGTACCACCACTTCACTCACTCACTCACGCCACTCACTCCACTCATCTTACTCACTCACATCTCACAGTTCGACACACGGCCGAGCTGTGCTATCACCTGCACGGAGCAAAAGACAGTACTTCCACAGAGATCCGGTTGAACTCGTACTCACTCACTCACTCACTCACTCACTCACTCACTCACTCACTCACTCACTCACATCAAAAAAAAAAAAAAAAAAAATGCAAAAAAAACACAGCGCCTGTGACGTTATGCCCCCCTCATGCTCTCACCTGCAAGGAGACAAACAGACAGTACTTCCACAGAGATCCGGTTGAACTCGTACTCACTCACTCTCACCAACCATACACTCATTCACTCATTCACATCGTGAACACAGCGGCTGTTGCTTCTCACCTGCACGGAGACAACAGACATTACTTCCACAGAGATCCTGGTTGAATAGTACGTACTCACTCACTCACTAACTCACGTCACTCACTCAGCTACACACTCACGCACTCCACTCACTCACTCACATACGAACACAGAGCCTGTGTCTCACCTGCACGGAGACAAACAGACAGTACTTTCCACAGAAGATCCGGTTGCACTCGTACTCACTCACACTCACTCACTTCGAGCCTCACCACTCACTCAACTCCTCACTCATCACTCACTTACGTGACTCACATCCTCACATGAGAACACAGCGGCCTGTGCTCTCACCTAGCACGGAGACAACAGGAAACAGTACGTTCCACAGAGATACCGGTAGAACTCGTGACCTCACTCACTCATCCCCTCGCACTCCCCCCCACTCACTCACACACTCACTATGCACTATCAGAAACGACAGCGGCCTGTGCTCTCACCGCACGGAGACAACAGACAGATACTTCCACAGGAGATACAAATGAGTTGAACCGTACTCACTCCTCACTAGCTCACTCACATCGGAACCACGAGCGACCACTGGCCCCACTCTCACCTGCACGGAGAACAACCGGAACAGTACTTCCACAGAGATGCCGGTTGAAACCGTACTCACTCATCACTCACTCAGCTCAGACACTCACTCACTGCACATCGGAACAAAGCGTCAGTGTGCTACCTGCACGGAGACAACAGACAGTACTTCCACAGAGATCCGGTTGAACACCGTGTTTATTTTATTTTTTTTTTTTTTTTTTTATTAGTACTCACTCACCACACTCAATCACTCACTCAACTCACTCACTCACTCACTCGAAAACAGCTCGCTGTGCTCTCACCTGCACCTGGGGGGGGAAAGGGGGGGGGGGTCTCCTGTGACTCTCACTGCACGGAGACAACAGACAGTACTTCCACAGAGATCCGGTTGACTCAATACTCACTCAGCTCACTCACTCACTCACTCACTCACTCACTCACATCGGAACACAGCTCCTGTGCTCTCACCTGCACGGAGACAACAGACAGTACTTCCACAGAGATCCGGTGATCGTATCACTCACTTACTTCACCACTCACTCACTTACTCACTCACTCACTCAGCTCACTCACTCACTGTCTACGCACTCACATCAGAACACAGCGCCTGTGCTCTTACCTGCACGGAGACAACAGACAGTACTTCCACAGAGATCGTTAAATCGTACTCACTACTCACCACTCACTCAATCACAATCGGAACACAAGCTCCGCTGGCTGGTCTGTATCCTGCACGGAGACAACAGTACAGTAGTGATCCAGAGCAAGAGATCCACACTGAGTTGAATCGTAGCTACACTCACACACTCACCGACTCATCTGAGACTCACTCATGTCATCATCGGACATAAAGCTATGTGACTCTTGATGGCAACGAGGACAACCGACCAGTACTTCCACAAGAGATCCGGGTTGAACTCGGACTCACTCACATCAACATCACTCACTCACTTAGTAGCTCACTCACTCACATCAAGAACACCAGCGCCTGTCTCTTACTGCACGGAGACAAAGCCAGTATTCCACAGAGAGATCCGGTTGAAAACATGGTACTCACTCATACATCACTCACTCACCTCACTCACTCACTCACTCACTCACTCACTCACATCACATCGGAACACAGCTCCTGTGCTCTCACCTGCACGGAGACAACAGACACAGTACTTCCACAGAGATCCGGGAACATCGGATCCACTCGCTCACTCACTCCACTCCACTCACACATCTGTGAACACAGCCCCTGCTCTCACTGCACGGAGACAATCAGACAGTACTTCCAACAGAGATACGGTTAACTCGTTCTTTTCCGTATCACTCACTTCCCCATCACTCACTCACTCACTCACTCACATCGGAACACAGCTCCTGTGCTCTTACCTGCACGGAGACAACAGACAGTACTTCCACAGAGATCCGGTTGAACTCGTCGAAACATCCCCATGCCCCTGTCTGAGCTAGGCCCTTGTAGATATTCCCGCAGGACTTGTAGTCCATCTGTTCAGAACAGTTGAACACGTACACCATGACTCCCATGGCTCGACCCAGATCCTTAGTGGTCTCCGTCTTGCCTGGAAGAAGAAACAGGTGACTTATAAATAGGGTTACCATAATTATTAAAGCAAAAACCGGGTCACATGGACTTTCGATTTGTATGAATTTGTGTGGGCCACAACGGGTCTGGGGCAAAGCCCCCAATTTTTGGTGCAATTTTTCCCTCAAGTTAGCCTGTAGTGAGATCTGAAACAACTAAGGTTAGTAGCTGGCCTTTGCCTTGAGGGTGCGGCACAAGTAAAGGAGTCAGGTTCCAGGAAACGATAAGTAGGCGCAATGATGCTGAAAACTTCAATGTGACAACTGACAATGCATCGTATTACCATGGAGTTTTAAGGGAAGGAGGTCTAGCTCAAATGCGATAGGGCGTCTTTGATTATTGATTTCCGGTTTCCTGACTGGCAATCAGTGCTCAGTGCTGGTGATCAGTGTGGATGTCAGTGCTGTTAGTGTCATAAGATGTCTAAGAACGTCAATTCATAGTCGTTCATACACAAGTGACATAGACGTTCATTAGGTTACTAGATTGAACGGTTCATGATAGCCAATAGTATTTAATGGAGGTTTTACGTAGTGTTAAATGTAATTAAAAACTCAGTCTGATAAGGATAATAGAGCTAGCCAAGGCCCAAGCCCTACCTAGGCCTAAGACTAGAGATCATGGACGCGGATTAGACCTGCCGTTGAATAATAGCCTATGTCTAGAGGTACGTGAAAATACATAGCATTTTCAAGTGTCATTTTTTAGCGTTTTGTAGCATCTATTTTTTTGGTTATTAAAAATGAAACTATATAACAGGTAGTAACTTTTGTAAATAAAATTCATTGGACTTCACCTTAAAAACTTGTGTATGAAGATTTTTCATGTTATTATTTTGAAATTATGTCATCAAGGTTGAATCAATATCAATGCATAAAAATTTCAAAAAAACAAACAATCCTACTATGGAAAATAAAATAAAATAGGACTGGAAAACCTTAGTTTTAAGTGAAAAAATAGCGCTTTGTAGCATCTATTCACAGAACGCTATTTTCACATACCTCTACCTATGTCTAATTGTCTATACATAGGTATACACTATTTACTATGATATAGCACACACACATAATACACGATATTCACAAAGTACAAAGTTCTTACTTGGTAACACGCGTCACCTGGGCCTAGGTCTAACCTAATTCTTAAACACCTGTGTACGCGCAGGTTGACGTATTATATAGTACTAGGAAACGCTCAGTTGGACGCGTTGATAAGCGAGCACGTGCTATAGCTAGACCCACATTGCACATTTTTTTAAATTTTAAAATTTGCGACGTTCGCTGTCCACAGGGCCATGTTTCCAATATTATTTATTATTGCCAAGGTATTTGGGTAAACCCGTGTGTAAACCTTTACTTTATGGATAAAATCCACCGCCATCTAGAGGACCTTGACTCCTTGGGAAAACTATTTAAACTCTTTGTTGACAAATAATAGACTGCTTCCTCGAAATATTTTGATTACTTCTAGGTGGCAGTGCATTATTAACTTCGCGCGTCTTTTCGTTGCCATGGCAACGTTACTTTTGTTACAATGTAATTTCCATCAAATAAAATTAACATATTCGTGACCGGACGGACATTCTAAATGATTTGTCTATCTCAGATTTTGTCGCCGTTTAGTTTGAAAAAAAAAACTTTCGATTAACTTTAATGTAACTTTTTAACTTTTTGAACGATTTTGCCACAAAACTAATGGCATTCAATCGAGAACGAAGCTTGCGGATGGTCAAAATTTCAACTCGATCCGAGCCTCCGTTCGAACGTTATGGCGAGACATACAAACAAAAAAACAAACAAAAAAAAACAAAAAACAAAACAAAACCAGTGACTAATTTTTCCGGCAGAGTCAAAAGGAAACGCTCGCTTCGCTCGCTTAAAGGTTCAAGAAGAAATCAACAGTTAATTTACAATTCATAACCAGTGAATAGGTACAGTAAAACATTTTCCCACAAAATATGCAAAAGAAAAACGTGTGAAATGCAATACTATGCAACTAGTGCGCCAACTGTCTAAGTTGATAAACAACAATCATGTCCGACTGTGTCTGCGCGACGTGGTGTGCTATCTCGTACACTGCCCACCACACACCTGCGCCTGCAGTATGACAGGACTATCTAAACACGATTTAGAATGTCATTACCTAACGCAGGTATGAGCGAGAGTTTATTTCTTTCAGTTCAGGGTTCAGTACTGTTCCAATCTATTCAGATCTACAATGCACCAACAATCCAGATGTTACGAAGTTAACCGTCCCGGTAGCTTAGTGGTAAAGCACCCGACTGGCAATTGGGAGACCGGGGTTCGACACCCCACTGGGATGAATTTTGTTATTTCTGGATTGATTTACATAAAATACAGTATTTATTTATTTATTTATAGATGGAATAAAAGCTTTCAGGGTTCGTGTTAATGATTATTTTATTTCTTCCAGATATCCATGTATGTAATGATATTTACTATGGCAACATTTTGACTTTTGAACTAATTACATATAACACTTTTTCAAACCCAGATATTATGAAAAAAAAACAACACAATGCTGGTCCAGCCAAAAGGTTCCATCGTAATGTGATTTGTGTATATATATTTATGTGACCTTCAACTCCACAAAGCCGCCAAACTCTTTCAAGGTAAGCTGTTGGCTCCTAGCCTCCTATCAATCCTTCCCTACCCAACACTAAACCAGCCTCTCTGAGACACTATCAACCCAAGCAAAAGAAAACCAAAACAATCTACTTTCCAAGATGTACTTAAACATGAGCTTAACAGTTAAACAAAACACAGAATGTTTACTATTGCTGGTCACTCAACCTAGACTTTGATGTCTCACTTCTAGAAGTAGAACTAGTGTAACGGCCTCTAAACTAGTTGTTAGTAATGAACCTTCTCGGGATTCTGTTAACGTTTACTGGAGCTGTACTTTCTTTAGTTATTCTTTTGTTTTCATAATGTCTGGGCTTAAAAGAGTGCTGTGTAATTAATTAGTAAGAAACGTTACCATAATAAATAACATAACACAGATATCCGAAAGAGGTGAAATTTACATTTATTTATAAAACTCACCAGTTCCTGCGGGCCCGGCCGGGGCTCCCCCCATGATGAGATGCAGCGACTGTGTGAGCGTGATGTAGCACCGATCTGTCAGCGGGGTGATCACGAGACGAGGGGTGTTTCCTAGGTACTCGTGTTGGTAGCGGAACTGGGCGTCGCAAATGTTGCAGAAACAGTCCTTGATCTTTTCATCCCACCTGTTGGAGAGAGCACACGTCAGTAGGTCACTTACAGATCTCCTAGTTCTGGATGTCAGGTAATAATGCTTGTAAGGTTCCCTTAACCCGAGCCCACTTAATACTTTGCGCCAGCTAAGCTTTTTTCAATACGCCCGCATTTCGATAATCGATAGTTAAAAACATTAACATTATTAAATTACTACACTTTCTGAAAAAATCTAAACATGCCATTTCATAAACTTTATGCGTTTATGTGGACAGCCAAATCACCGTCACCGTATTCAAGTCTTGTGTGAATGAGGATAAATTAATAATTTTGCATTTTGCACTCACATTAGGACTAGTCTAAAAGATCTCACTTGTTTCAGACTGAATGTTGACTTAATTAGACATTTAATCTTGATCACGACGCTTTGCCAGAAAAAAATGCATAATATTTTACTGTCATTATCAATTGATAATGCGGGCACCTCTTTGATTCCCGATTACTTTTAAGCATATTTTTATTTTATCGTTGTGCATCCCAAGGTCAGTCTAGTGAACTAGACCAAGGCTAACATGTATGTAGCGCTGAGAATAAAATCTGAAACAGTGAAAATAGATCCCATTTGCTCTTCAATCTCATCTTTAATTCTTGTACTTTGTGTGAAAAATCTATCTAACTAGCAAAATACTAGTCACAAATAAAAAATTAAGAGTAGTTAATGTTTACCTGTGCCTCAACTGTGACATCCACTGGAAAGCAGAAGCGCTCTCCACCTTCTGAAGAATGAGTTTGGCGACGACATCTCGCGAGTGCACGTCTATGGTGCAAATGGTCATGATCTTCATACGGTCACCCTTTGACAGGTCACCCAACAGCAACGTAATAAGTGTACTCAGCTGAAGTATTTGTTTCTTGTTGTAGTCCTTGACAGCGTTCTCGTAACCCTGGACATTGTTTATTAAATATCATTACACTTTAATTAACGAATTCCTCATTTAACAAAATAGTAAGCTAATGTAGGCATATGACTTGAGCAACTGATAAGTCCATGTTAAAATTTCAAGATAAATATGCACACAAATCAAGATAACCTATATCCTAGGTGAATATTAACTACAAATCAGGTAATATAGAAAAACTCCTAATGATTGGAATGGTAATTAATTACTAAGTATTTAGAACAAAGACATATATTATTTTATACAAAAGAAGAGATACAGAGCTTGGTCGGTACTGATTCAAATGCTTATTAACTGGTGGAAACATCCACATATCCAACAAATGTACTTGTAATATGATGTAGAAATATTATTAATATAATAATAATGTATATATCTATCTGACTCCTGTTTCCAACTTAACGTTAGGTCAGGGGGTGGCTCTCCCCACCAATTTTCTAGGGCCTTTTATGCGTTGTTAACACCGGCTTGCCAGGCCTGTCATGTCCTCTTCAGGTTCACTCGCACTTCTTCCCACCAGTTCACGCCATCCACTTCTGTCTTCCCACAGTTTCCTTGCTTCGACTTCTTCCCACTTCTCACCTCTTTCCTGTATATCATTTCTTATTTGATCTTTCCACTTCTCTCTTGGTCTACCGACTCGTCTTTTAACTTTGTCCCCACTTTCAAATTCTGTCCTTGGAATTCTTTCTTCTCCCATTCTTCTGACATGTCCATACCATCTCAACCTTTCTCGTCCAATTTTGAATAATAGCTTCTCAACTCCAACTTTTGTCCTGATTTCTTGGCTTCTTATTTTGTCTAACTTCGATATTCCGGCTATGCTTCTTACAAACTTCATTTCAGCTGCTTGAATCCTACTTGCATCTACGGCTCCTAGTGTCCAGGTCACTGAAGCATATGTAAGGATGGGTAGATAGTATACCTTGTACAATAACACCTTGCATTCATTAGGGAAATCCTCGTTCCAAAGTAACTTCCTTACTTGCTGATAAAAGGATTCTGCCTGGGCCACCCTTTTACTGATCTCACTTCCCATCTTTGCCTCCTTTGTGATAATGCTACCTACGTACGCAAACTGCCTCTTCCAGTTCCTCATCTCCAATTTTAATTTTCTCTCTTGTTACTTTACTTGTTCCTTTCTTTCTAGATTTTTCCATCACAATAGTTTTACTTTTTCCTACACTGATCTTTAGTCCAAATTCTTCTGTTACAAGATCCCACTTCTTCACTTTTGTCTGCACTTCTTCAGCTGTCTCTCCCCACACTAATAATAATAATAATAATAATAATAATAATAATAATAATAATAATAATAATAATAATAATAATAATAATAATATATAAAATAATCAGATAATTAGTAATTTACATCTGAAAATGGCCGTACCCCTGTTTTGACCACTCACATTTTTTTAGTAGGCCCTACCTATGTTATTATACTAAATTGACAAGTGGCTAAGATACCCAAAATACAGCAGGTTAGCCCTATGCTTAGGTTTCATTTCATCTAGGCCTAGCCAAACACACCCGTAACTAGCTTGTGCAGCACGAATTGTCGGATAACGGGGACTTGGATAATCTAAGTGTTGTAATTTATTGAATAAAAAATGTTAAAAACAAAAGGGAAAATAGGGTGTCATGCAACATACGTTAAATGGAATAGAAGTAGTAGTACTTGTAGGAGGCCTATGCCAAAATATGTATTAAAAAGAAAACCGGAGATTAGGTTGTATCTCCCTCAATGAATGAGTAGTGCCTACCTCTTCAAGGCGTGCGAACGCCATGTTCACCTCCGTAGTCCACCAGATCTGCGTGCCACAGAGTGCGGGCTGCGCTGGATAGTCAAAGATCCACTGCTCACGGGGCTTCTCGTCGTACGTCACAACCGCTTCACCGAAGTAGTAGCGGACTGTACGGCGCATGGCATCCGTCAAGCGGTTCAGCCACACTTCAACCTAATACAAAGAATTGTCAACGGGCATTTTATTAACTGTGCAAAATACTATTTATTTTAAAAAATGTATTCACAGGACAATGCTTTTGTTTTCCACTTGTGTTTAAAAGACAAATAAATAATTAATAAACAATGACATGGCACCTCTACTATGTGTAATAATAGTCAGCAAGACTTACTAGTATAGAATACCCAACACCACCACCAGAACCAAAATGTGAGCCATTTTTTTTTTTTTTAGGTTTTTGAGGGAAAAAGGGGATTAAACTATTAAACTTATCTCGACTAAAATTTAAATCCTCATTTTTGATTTTGTAAAAACAATACGGATGTGCGAACCCACTATTTTTACTCGAACTCGAACTTTCCCAGATTAAAAAAAAACGAATTTCGAACTTTACAAAAAGTTTGAACTGTATCGAACTCAAACTCGAACCCAACATAAAGGTATATCAAACCGTCATAATAGGTAAAATAACAGATAAGTCTGGACCGACACCTCCTCCAAGAAACTATGTAACTTCTGGACCGGCACCTCCACCATTTTTTTGTTTTTAAATTTGTACCTGTAAACTGAGAATAAGTTTTTGACTTGTCAATAATATGTGACCGCACACCACTACAAATTAAAAAAAAAAAAAAAAATCAAACCTCGAACTTCAAACTTTTTTTGAACTTGAACCGAACTCGAACTTAAAAAAAGTTTGAGTTCGAATTTCGAACGTTCCCACATCCCTAAAAACCAATAACAATTATTTTTTATTTTAAAATTCATTAGTCTAAAATATGTCGATATTGTATAATATAAATCAAGCACTAACCTTGCCATTGCAGTCACAGTTACCACTCAATTCAACATACTCTTCATCTTTAGCAATCATTCCCTTGGCAATCTTTGTGTTCTTTCCACCCTCTTGTGTAAACTTCAGTTTAGCCATCGAGTCAAACAGTTTAGCCAAATGCCTTGCAACCAACTCCGGTTGATTTCCATTTGACAGAATATCCAGAAGGTCGGCCGACGACACGAAGTAGAACCTGGGGAAGGCCAGGCGCTTCGTTTCCAAGTATTCGGCGAGCGCTTTCTCACAAAGTGTAAGCTGTTTCTGGATACCCTCCAGGTTTTCGTAGAGTCCCGGTTTGTTAGTAGCCTTGACCACGTTTGGTGTCTTAACCATTTCCGTTAGAAGTGCGCGAAACTGTTTGTCGATCGAGTCGAAACGCCGCGAGTCCTCCGGTAGCTGGTTACGAATATCCTCCGAGCCGATAAAGATCGACTCTAGATGCATCCAAGTACGTTGAACTTCAAACCATATCTGTATGACCTGGTCGGCGTTGGATAGTTTCTTCTGCCAGTCGGACACTTCCTCGAGGAAATAGGCAATGAACTTTGAGCTCATCAGGTTCTGGAGTTGGACTTGGTTCTCTTCCAAGATCTCGATAACCTCTTCGCTGGCTCGCAGTAAGGTGATTCCCGTTCGCGGGTGGGTCTCGTACTCGAACTCCATGCTCGACCAAGTGACGTTCAACTCTTTCAGCACCTTCTCCATTGACATCTCCTTGACTGACTTGTCCACTATGTTCTTCACTTCCTCTTCGTATTCGTGGAGGTTCAGGGCAAGAAGGTCGGACAGCGTGGTTTCATCGCTCATGGAGAACTTCACCTGGAGGCAAACGCAAGTATTAGGAACTACCATTCTAGAGAGTTTGATTCCAGACAGGGACTTGATGTAGCACTCTTACTAATTACTTCTCTGTTTCGCTTATTATTAGGAATGTACAATCATTTTATAAAAAATCAGAAACAAAAAGGTGACTGCATTGCCAATCAATAATATAGAGTAGTCAATATACATCAATAATGTTAGTAAAAATTATGCATTATGCAAAATGCCAACATTTTTCTCACAAGACACGAATATAATAACACTTGTTTGGCAGTCTGCGAAAGCGATGGAAATTATGATATGACAAAGCCGACACAATGCAGAGTTGGACTTGACAACAGATAATGATGATGAATACATGCAATTCGATAATATTTCCATTACGATTATCAAAATGATATTAAATATTGATTATCGTATGCATTGACATTTATATTCACTTTATTCAGTTTCATACCCTTTCTAGGAACCAGTTAGGCCCTACCGTCTCTGTATGAAACACCCTATTGTGCGTATTTTACAAAACTTTCAGCGCCAATAATATTGGCGGCCATTTTAGACCATCAAAAGGTAAACATTTGTGTAAGCAGGCCCAAAATGATGACAATATTTGACGAGTTCGACAAGGGTTCGACAACTGCCATGGATGAAGAAACATACCAGCCCTGTTCTGAATGTAATGTTATCTTACAAGGGATATAAGATAACTAAATACATCCCAGATTGTGACTGTGGGTTTGTTTGTCGACAACTGTTCTGGTTCACCAAGGAGCTTTGCAGATTATACAGGGATTCATTAGTTTGTCCTTATCATTGATTGATTTATCTCTTGCAGTTAAGAATGAATTACTTGTCTATTTATAATTTCTAAAGGTTCAGAATTGGTGATAGAATCAGGGCCAGTCTGCTGAAACAAAACACATCTGATTGTGATAATTATTGTCTAAGCTACCAGACAAACTGTTTCTCAGAGTTTCAGGTAGAACTGAAATGAAATGATCACTGGACACAGTATGGCATTATGAACAAGGATTTAATCATGCAAGATTTTTAGCCTTTTCTATTGGCACACCAATGATTGTTGTAACTGGACCTTGTTTAAGCATCTCTAAAATATTATTGTATATGCAAATGCGACCTACAATACATATATGTATATGTTTGCAAAACAATAGGAATGTTATTTTTAAAATATTGTGTCATAAAATACAAAATAACTTTGTCAGACATGCAACAATTTAAAAACAATGTCTTGAAGAAGCAAGATCCATCAAACCGTTTTGGGCATCAGCTGTTCAGATAGTTGAAAAAGACGGGAGAATGTAATACAGTAGTTCCCCAAATTCCAAGACATCCTAAACATCCAAGTTTGAAATAAAAAGTTTGAACTCAAATAATTTGAGTTAACATTAAGCTACCTAACAGGGGCGACTGTATATCAAATTGCAAGAGCAGGCTCAAACAAACTACAAAGATAAAATACCATTTAGATAAATATGAGATTTGTACACATGCTTTGGAAGCTTCTTTAAAGTTAGCAAAGAATTTTTAATTGGTATGCAAACTGTACATATATTTACATTAGTACTTGAAAAGAGATTATGCACATCACAAATAGTGAATTAGATTTAGTAGTACTTGCATACAATAGGCTACCTACATAGAAGCTGCCTGTGATCAGTCAGAAGGTGCACTGAAGATTTGAATAAAGTAGAGACCAAACTGTCAAGCATTGTTGTTGTTTGTGCAGATAAAGAGGGGGTGGGGGTGGGGGGGAATGTACAACAGAGGATATTGCAATGAGTACTCTTTGTGAATATTAATACAGTGTTAAACTGAATGTAGTAATAGTTTTGTTCCGAATAAAAATCACACCAAAGTCGCATTTGTATTATTTTTGTGATAATGTTGTTTTTGGAAGAAGCCTTTGTCTTGCTGATCATGGCAAACCAACGGACTGCAACTTCAAGAACATATTATTGGTTGGCCATACTATGGCATACTAAGTTTAGTACGTAGGCCTACTTCATTTTAATGTCCAAATTGTGTAAGAAAACCAAATGTTTGTAGAAAATTTGCTCTTCATTGTCTGTATAACCTCATTCTCAAAACACTGGCCTACCACTATGATAATCTGTGTGCCCAGTATGAATGGTGTGTGAAGTAACCTTGCTGATGATGACAACATGCTTGCAGAATTTACTTCTTGCGTGGCCCTACCACAGGTTTGGTTATGTGGGTGTGAGTTTTGGTTGCATGTAGTTAGCTGATTTTTAGTGGCCACCATCCGCCTGAAGAGTCCCAGAAGGACGAAACGCGTCGTGGATTAAGTAAAACTTAAATTAGCTACAGTTGTCATCAGCAGTGAAAAGTTTTGTTGCCCCCAGCCCTTCAGGCTGGGCTTATGTTCTCTATGCTTCCCAACCTGTCAACCCTTCTCCATCTCACTATGATAATCAAGGTTGTAATATGTTCAGAATTCAGATTATAATTATTTATAAGGTTTTTAGCCTGAAACTGTTGGGCCATTAATGAATTAGTCTCGGTTACCTGATCATTTCAGATGTAAAAATTGTCATAGTACAATTTTAGATCATACTAAAACACTAGGAAAATTTTACTGATGTCCAACAAAATTTCAATACTATATCAATACCGCGGGAAAATTGAGCCTATTTTCGGCATCAATATTCTTGCGTCATATCGGAAATATCACCATATTGTAGCTTACATTAAAAAAATAAAAGTCCTACTGGAAATCAATTACATCTACAAGTGTTTCCCGTTTAATTTAATTGAGAATTAAAAATCCTGCCGCAGTCTGCAATATGAAAATCTGTAGTTCAAAGGAACGCTCTTACCCTCTACAATAGCCATTGCCCACCCAGTGAACCAAGTACCTATATGCCTACGAGGCATCCTAATACTGGTTCCCTGTTTGACAAAACACTGCTGCATAATCGGCCATATTGTATGATTAGTGCAGAAACTGGGCCTTTGTTATGTGGAGAACTAAGCCAATATTATCATATCATCACAAAGGCATTGGTTGTACTCTCAAATTTCCCAAGATCTTTGGCTACAAGCAGTTGCAGTTATTGGCTGAGCCGGTCAGTCTCTTGCTGGCAGTGGATTGAATCCAAAGAACTTGGTTCAGTATGGTAAATACATCAAGCATGCTTTACAGGCCTGTCTGTCACTTGTTATTGTAGGTACGAACTTATGTTGTCGGTTGTGCACTGAGTTACATCTCTTGGTAAGGTATTAATCTCTATGATATAAACACATAAGAATATCATATCATAAAGCACATAGTAATTAATAGATTAGTATTGCAATACACATGTCAGTGCGCTAGAAGGAAGAATAGTATAAAGAGAGAGTTCACCCCACACGCAAAGCTAACATCATCCAACGAAGAGAAGACAGAAATAGCTACGTTACAAAACATCCACTCTCGGCAAGACAGATTAGTCGATGCGTCTTACCGTGTACGTGTGTGGGAGCCGTTCCAAACACTATGCAGCATGTAATGACACCATAAACAAACAAAACAAATAAAATAAATCTGTAATACTTTACCCATTTGCTTTACAAGAACTAATTATTTATTTCCGTTGCGGGCATTATTTACTGTTTATTACGTAGTCATGAAATCTTGTTCACATTGCAATGGCGGCTTGAAAGTGACAAACATTTATACTGTAGATTCCTTTTCATATTGATGGATTAAAGTTTATTTCAGAAGAAAAAAAACAGCCACAAGACCTTCTACACTGAGAGCAGAAAAAATGTACATGACTAAAAAGAAAAAGAAACAAAATATCAAAATTATAAATTTGGTTTAGATTGGAGAAGGGTTGACAGGTTGGGAAAGCAGAGAACATAAAGCCCACTCCCAGAAGGACAAAACACGTCGTGGATCAAGGTAACAAACAACTTTTAAATTAGCTGCAGTCGTCATAACCAGGTGAAAAGTTTTGTCGCCCCCAGCCCTTCAGTTCAGGCTGGGCTTTATGTTCTCTATTCTTTACCAACCTGTCAACCCTTCTCCAATCTAAACTTAACTAGCCGGTTGGCCTTTTCCACACTTAATGATAAAAATTACAAATTTTAAATATGTTACAACATATTAGTATTTTACTAACTTTAGTAGCCGCCATCAGCTGCTTCCAATGTCTATCGCGTATTGCTGGATTTTGAAGTTCTGTTACAGCTCGCAACGAAGTAAGCAGATTCTTTATTGTTGCTTCCAAAGAAATATACGTGTCCCATACACGCATCTCCTTGTCCAGCCCTGTGACAGACAACATAAACAAAAACATTAACCCGAGAGTAGTCGCGCCCCTGTTTGTAACGTTAGTAGTCGCGTGCGTTCCTTTAGACCGCATTATTTATTATGGGCTTAAAACGTTAGGATGACGTTTTGATTACGAATATAAGGTAATTTATAATATATGTAACAGCATACCTGGTTATATTAATCAATTGTCAATCAATAATCAATAAATAATCAATCAATAATCAATCAAACACAGAAAAGTAGCAAACCTACAAAAAGGTATAAAAATATGTTTTGAAACACCCTGTAGTTCGTATTATTAGTAAACCAAGACAGTAATATTATGCCAACACTGTATGTTGAAGAATAATCAACCTACAATAACAAAATACATGTCTCATAATAGTGATTGAGTATGCATATTTTTGCCTCCCTTAGTAGTCGCGCAGCGGTCGAAAAGACCGAGCAACCAAACAGGACCTCTCATCTGAGATGAAGTTCTGCAGAAAACTGAATCGCGTATTGCACACTGGCTTCACAAATCTATTTTGGGAAGGTAGGCGGAACTAGACAAGCCACGCATGCGCGCTGTGCAAATACCAACTGTTGAAAAAAAAGTCGGTCTAAAAGACCACACGCGACTACTCTCGGGTTAAGAAAGAATGTTTGCATTTTCTTGTCCAGCTCTGTGACACAACATAGAATAATGACGATAAAATAAACTTATGTAATACCTAAGGTACTGTTACCAAAATAAATTAAAATACAGCACAATATAACAGAGTTACTGTAATAATAAATTACAAAATAAAGTGACTTCATTTTAAATACAAAGAGCCTAAAAATGCAAACTATAGCTTATAATCAAGATTTTATTGCAGGCAAAACCAATACAGCAGTGTAGGAGAAGGAGGAGTGCATTGTAACAAGTCTTTATTCAGAGTGATTGTACAACGTTCATTTACCTTTACTAACATTTCACTTTTCAAACCATCGTTTTTGGGTCTACGATATATTCCACCAACTAAATCTGATTTCTTACACTCATGTGTATGTGTGTGTAGCAATGACATTCAATTAATATGCTAGACTCTCACTATGGCCATGGGGAGCGTGCCAATTAGAAGTCATCATGTAAGGGGAAAAACAGCCGTCTAAATGTACGTAAATTTGTGCACCATATTTACATACAGACAGCAGTGCTCGCCCATCCGCTCAACAACAAACACAACTCCACAGCCACTTAAATTGGCAAATTAGCCAACTAGCTGAAGCAAGGTGCTGAAAGTGCAATGCTAAATCGTGTGGCCTTGTGCCTTTAACTGTTTCGAGTCTAGTATAGTTTTCAGGCCAGGCATCAGAGTGTCATCGTCGCTTTTTTATTACGACCTATTGACTTATTGTCGACTGATCAATTAGTCGTGAGGTATTGGTCGATACAGCAGAGCTTTAGTTCAAAATATTGACAAAACAAAAGTATTAGAAACGCACGTGAAAGTCACATGGCGCGCACAACTTCATTTGAAAGTTTAACAGAGTTTCAAGGCATAATATTTGGTTTTAAACGTTGCAATGTAGGCCTACAGCCCAATCAATATAGAAAGTGATTTTATTAACCGTCAAAGGTGAGAAAGGGCTATAGGACGAGTAATTGTTAGGTATGCGCTGTGTAAATTCATTTTGGGGCCGGGCCCGTAGTAGGCCTAGGCTAGGCTAGGTCTAGCCCCCTAGCCTATACCCACCACACTTCTGCCGATCGTAGCAAGCAAGAAAAGAGGCAAGATCGTCAAAGATTGCTGGGAGAAGATTCACAATAAACTCCGCAATACTTGAGCGCACCTCAGAAAAAAAACGGCTCGTGATTATTCAATCAGATGTTGACCTCTGAACCTTGGTGTCCATCGTCCCTCTCTTTCTCTGCCAGACGCTGATCGCACACAAAGGCAGGCGGTCTACAGACGACAACACAACGCCGCGCAATACAATGTTCCATGATGCGTAGCGGACAGGTGATGCCGTAAAGGGCTCCGCGGATATAGACCGTCGAAATAATGGCACGTTCAATTGCATTTGTTTTTCTTGTGAATCGATTCCGAATCAATTCTTACATCACAATGATCGATTCCAATTTTTGGAATTGATGTCATCCCTAGTTTAGTTAAATTGAAAAAACTTACCTCTGATCTCCTTAGCAAATTTCTTGCATTCCATGTCCATATTTTCAACATCAATTTTCTTCCATGGAGTTGTCTTCCATTCGTCAATACAAGACACGACGATGTGCACGTAGTCCCATAGTTGCTGCAATTAAACAATACCGGGTAAGTTGCAGTTACTCTTATTAATTACAAATTAACATTGTTTGAAGTTAATGGTAGAAACTAGAAAGTAGAAATATTTGACTATGATTGATTTTCTTACTAATAAAATTTGATCACCACAACATAAACCACTAGCCATTCTTCCACGTCTACTAGACGGGTATCAGCGGTGTAGGGAGTGTTGCTATGTCAATAGTATTAGTTGGGCAAGGGGTGGGGGGGGGAAGTCTGTAAGGTGTTGTAGTACAGGCTAGATAGACATTTTTGGGTGTGAGAACTGGGCCCATCACTGACAATAATTTGATATCAACTCTCAGTTTATGCTCTTAGCACAGTGCACCAACCTTAAGCATCTTGATCTCTTTGCGACAGGCTTTGAGCTGCTTGAAGTCGGGTACGTTGACGTCGAACAGTGCCGCCTGCTCCTGAATCGTCTTCATATTCTCCTCAAGGGCGGTGATTGCGTCATTTGTCTTGTCAATCAACGTGTAGACGTCAGGGCAGTTATACCTGTGCAGTGAATACCGCCGTTAGGGTTGACTACCAAAGAAATTTGGAAGTAACATTGTAATTCCACATTTCACAAAACCTGCAGCTCCACTTCTACTATAATAGGCCATAATGGAAATTAGTCTTGAATCATATGGTAGTAAGTGCTAAGTAGGTACTTAAAATTTTCATCACACCATAGTACAATAAAAAACAATCCTAGAGGTGCAATCAAATTTGCATAACTTTGTAATTTGCACAGTTTAACTCAATTTAACTCAAGTGGAGAGAGCTGATAATGCAACAACATTACACAGCCTTTTCTGTAAAAAGCATATATTTTGTTTTGTAGTTTGGGCAAGTGGTTGGGTCAAAATATGCTGATTACCAAGAAAGGGTGTGATTTTGGAATGCATATTTTTGCGTGTTTGAATGTATATTTGTGCACAGTTTTGAGATGTTGAAAAGGGCCATTTTAGATTGGCACAATGCTCTATTATCTATGTGGAACAAAAAATAAGCAGGTTAATGTGTTTATCTAGGAATTCAATGTGGCAGGTAACAATTTGATGTTGATTACGTCTGGTCTACCGCTTCTATGGGCATCCTAACCTAGCAGACGGATGTTTAAAAATGAGCCAAACTGTAACTTTATCCTTGCATTCGTTGGATGCAAGCGTATAAGCCTAATTTCTATGTATGATGAAATGAAACTCCTTTCAGTCGTACAAATAGACCTAGCCATCAGTCCGTGGGAGTTGACTATCAGCTGGGTGCTACCTTGTACCTTATAAATAACTGTTAAGTATTGTTACTGTTTTATTGTCATAATGCTGGGATTTTACGTATTTTATGTATATTATATAGACAGGATGTATGTTTTAACTTTTAATACCTAGGCCTATCTACACTAGGTCTATATCTTGGTTATAATAATTTATTGATATGAATTATTTTTATTGTACCTAATAATTTTGTATGTATGTAGGCCTATAGGCACCAACTTGACAAATCCTATATCTTGTTATCATGTAAGATCTCTTGGATACTAATAAAACTAACCAACTAACTAACTAACTAACTACCTTAGGGAGAATTTAAAGGAAAACCAAGACTTGTCAAGTGGTCTGTAAACAAGATAACTGATATTTGTTAGTAGGGTACCCTTGATCTTATTCTGGTCGTGGGTGAACATGCACATGTAAAGCAATCATGATGATGGTATGTAACATCTAGTATTCGACTGCTAGAGGTGCCAGGTATTGTTTGTGTGCACGTGCACAAGCTTAGACATACAGAACATCTTACCTCAGAAAAGGATGTCTTCGTCTTTTCAAATGATTCCAACTAGTAATAATAATAGACAAATGCCAATCAATGTTAAATTGTTAAGTCTAGTCAAAATAAAATGATTTTGGATTCATGTTTATGTTTGTGGTTGGATGTGGTAGATTGACAAAAGATGTTGAAACCACGTTTTTACACTTTAGGTGCACTACCACAATGTTCATGGGTTACCCCTGGGGCAGTAGGCCTATAGAACAATCTCATTGATAGGAGCAGCAGTAGTCTCTCAATGCAGACCTAGATAGTGTATAGTCTCCCTAAAGAATCATGATGTGAAAATCAGGGCAGTGATTTGTGACCTTATTACTAATCGTAATTAAGCACTTCCAAAAGAAATTAAACAGAGAATTTATGAAAATCTTTAAAAAAATTACGTTAATTTTAAATTTTATAATAATTATTTGATTTATCAGAAGTCAGAAATATCACTTTCTAATTTTTCTTTATGGTTTAATTTGTATCCTATCAAATTAAATTTGTTAAGGTTTTAAAATTGAGCATGTTAGCTGGTTAACATAATTTTTAAATGACCGGGACTTTTGTAATAATTTACAAAACTTTATAGGCCTACTATAGTTAGTTCATTGAAAGCCTTATTTATTTACGCAAAAAATAAAATAAAATAGTTAAAATAAAATTAAAAACAAATTCTAATCATTCAAATTGCCCAAACCCAAGGTTCACCATTAAAGTGTAAATGACATATTTATAAACGTCAACCTACTTGAAGAGTGGCAACTTCTTGAACGCCTCTCGGTACTGCGCCTGTTGAACGTCGAACAGCGCGATCTTCTTGCGGATGAGATTCACCTGGGCAGCCATCAGTGGTGCCACCTGCTGCTTCACGGTGACGGCGATCTTCTTCGTGTTGTTCCACCTGTCGGGTAGCTCCTGCAGCTGGACAAACACTTCTTCCGCAAACTCCACGTCGTATTGTTTGAGCAGGTCAATAGTCTCCTTGAGGGGCTCAAACATATCGTCTGTGGCTGGCTGACGCCCTCGCACCTGTCATCAAGGTACATACAAGGATTAGTTATCACTTATTAGTATTTGTCTTTACTGTACGCCGGTGCTAATAATAGGTTTAACTTTTAGTTCAAAACCAATATTTGAAACCAGAAGTTAGATTTTTAAAATATTGATGAATACTAATTTAATTTGTCTTGCTGTTAAATATGAACAATCAATTGAAAAGAATAGGGGCAGTTTGTAAATTAGGGATATAGCTAAATGAATTTTTCTTCTTGTATTGGACCTACAACCCAACAAGGTTATCAAGAACAATGTGTGGCTCGTTGGTCTTGTTGTTAGCGTCTCTATACTTCCAATGCAGAAGGTCCAGGGTTTGATTCCCAGTAAAGGCAGAAGTTTTTTAACTCCTGATTTGGACTTAAATCCATCAGTTCTAGTATTAGGAATTTGTAAACAGTGACTTTGGAGCCGACCTAGCAACAAGGCACATAATAAATTTAAAGTTGTTCTGAATTGGCCATGTTGATTCTGGCGATGATTCGCGTGTGTTTGCACTGTCCATACTACTGAGGCTATATTTCCTATTAAAAATATCGATCTATGGTTGGTTATCGCTCACTCATCGACTGCGTCGGGGCCTACATGGTTGGCTTGTTCGCTTTAGTTTACTGTCCCAAACTGAAAATCAGTTATATGACTGAGTGGGTAGACTCTAAATACGGATTTATTTATTTATAAATAAAAAATTTAAAAAATACAAATTAAATCAAATACAAGCTAAATAAATCCCAATTTATAAATTAAATTTAAATCAAATATCAATATTGATATCAGGTAAAAATATCATGACATCGATCAAGAAAAAAGTAAATTAGGACAAGTTTAAAAATTTATTTATTTACAAACTTCACAGAACCATTCCATAAGAGATTTCAAGGAGGGGTTATGACTGTTTCCAAACTACAAATTAACATTTAATTTTTAGCGATCTGTTTTGAGTTATGAATCTTCGATGGATCCTCGATCATTTGTTTCAAACCAACACCTAAACGCGGGGTTGACATTATGAAAATAATTAAGCCTACAATACAACAATACAATACCAAAACATGAAGATAAACTGACCTTAAACAAGACACCCATGACTCGTAGCAGCCCATCGTAGTCGCCTTCCACGACGGGTTGCAACAGTCCAGCGTCCGCCTCCGTTATGAAGTCCGCTAGCTCCGTCAGGCTGTGTGAGAGAGGAGACGGCTTTGAAAACGTGTTGGGCTTTGGTAGAGAGAAGTAATCGGGGTGCATACGGTATAAAGCCTAACTTTTAAAGTAAAGACAGATAAAAATAATATAAAACTGTGATTTAAACTTTAAGAATGTTAGATGATTTTAGATTATGAATGAAACAAAACATTTGGACCCCAACAAATACTCTTACTAGTCTAGGATACAGATAATTATTTGTCATATTGGACACAAAAAAACACATTGGTTTTCATCAAAACATTAAAATGATCAAATACTAGTATTTGAGCAAATGTTGCATTTGTCCATGATCAAATTGAAATACGCTAAAAGTGCCTGCAGGTAATGTGATGGATGAATTAATGATGATGATATGTGTAAATCATGAAATATTACCACCTTAGTAAGCCTACACTTTATCGCCGTCATCTTGCGAGTGTTTGGAATGAGAACGAAGGAAGGCAACTTAAAAATTTAAATCGGTTAGATACATACAAAGCTATAAGAGATACTAATTTCCATAACTAGAGATGTGCAAAAATGGTTTTTTAAAGTTTGAAAATTCGCGCCTTAAAAATAAAAATTCGCGATTTGTCGCGATTTACCAAAAAAACACAATTTTCTCATGCACAAAAAAAAAATTGATTAATTGATTTTAATGATTTAAAAGAAAAACAAGCTCATGAGAGTGAAGTTCAGAATCAGTTTTAATTTTAAGCTCAATTTCAGCCTTCAGTTTTCAAAGTTTCCGACAGTTTTTACCAGAATTAATTTCGTCTACCCGGCACCTCCACCATATGTACCAGCCAGTGTTAATTTAATTTCGACTTCGACCCGGCACCGCCACCAAAACTTTGAAATTTTTTTATTTTTTAAAATTTTGCGACCTAATTCGCATTTAAGGACATAATTGCTAATTTCGCCACTAGTTCGCGGTATCAACTAAAATTTCGCGAAATTTCGCGAATTGGAAATTGGTACCATTCAATCACAATTCATGAGATTCATGTGCAAACTGAATTTGAAGGGATTATTGCAACTTTAAAAAAATTCGCGAATTTCGTTGTCACCATTTTTGCACATCTCTATCCATAACAGTGGCCATTTTGTTTTAGTCATGGCAGGTTTGGACACTAAAAAGATGGGCAACATTAGAATTGTTTATCTATGGTTCAATACGAATACATTGTCTCCATGTCTGTCTCTATCACTAAAACTGCGACGGAATTACAATGCTTCCATACTACTATTCCGAGCTGTAAATCGACGACCATCTTGGATTCGATGCTTTAAAAAATGGGTCTAATCGCCAAACTGACTTCATAAACGAATTCCTCGACCCCCAAAACCAAAAAAACCATATACTACGCGATACTTTAGGCTAAACCATTGCAAAGATAGTGTCTGACATGACAAATGGCCATTCCATTATATTGGATTTTGGGCTTTGGCGGAATTTTGCCTATGCCCACACTTTTGCGAGGGGCATGGGGGCTAAATTTTGTATAAAACCTTCTTAGAGGACAAATCCGTTGAGAAATTGTCATTGTCTCTCAATTCATGTGCCATAGCCACTCTTATCACAGCACTTTAGAAAATCGCTAAATTGTCTATAAAAGGAGCACACATTTTCGTATTATTATTATTGAAGTTTTGACCAATTATTGGACTTATGAGCACTATCTGATAGCTCTACTGTCAATTATTCAAAATTATATGAACAGGGCTTTCATTCGAGTCTTATATGAAAGTCCTACTAGGATTTCGAGAAACTGGGTATTCCAAGCTGCAAATCGACGGCCACCTTGGATTCAAAGCTTTAAAAAATAGGTCAAATCGCCAAACCGGCTTCAGAAACAAATTCCTCGACCCTCAAAACCCTCAAAACCACATACTACGCGATACTCTAGGCTAAACCATTGCAAAGATAGTCTCAGACGTGGTAAATAGCCGCCATATTGGATTTTGGGCTCTGGCGGAGTATGCCCACACTTTTGCGAGGGGCATGGGGGCTAATTTTTTTTTAAACCTTCTAAAAGGACAAATCCGTTGAGAAATTGTCATTGTCTCTCAACGGTCACAAAAGTGTCGGAAATGACCCTACTACATCCTTCTTAATTATTTTTGGATGCAAGTACTAATTGATTGTAACTTACAACATGTGAAATCTTCATTTTGTAACTTATTGGGTAATTTTTGGCATGAGTTTGTGTAACTTATGTCATTTTCCATTGGCATGCACTCAGCAAGTGCAGTGATGTCATTGTTGTCGATATCCACGTGATTAAGAATACAGAACTGAACAAATTAAAAAAACAAGTGCAGATTTGGTGCGCACTAGGACGCAATAGTGTGGCCAATGGAAAACGCCATAATAACTACCAACAAAGTACTACCCTCAAAGCAGTTAATGAAGGCTACCTGTTGATAACGGAATCCACCAGATGTTGCTTGAACATGTTGCCCCACTTGCAGACAGTATTCAGCAGGGCTTGCTTGAACGGCTTGAAGTCGACCCGGAGCCAGCTGGAGAACACTTTCTCGGTCTCCATCTTCTCCAGCTCTTTGTACTTAGCTTGGTAGTGGTCAATCTGCAATCAGATGGACACTTGTTGAATGAGAGATTTTGTCAATTAAGTTTAACGAATGTAGCGTGCATGATTGTCAATTCTTAATGTTCTTATTACATTCTTATCGAACAATAGGTTAAACTTTAAGGACAATAGCAACAAGGGTAACAAGGGAAACAAGGGGTAACAAGGGTAAACCACAGTAACAAGAGTCTTGTCAAGTTGTCAGCAATAAATAATATAAAAGATTGTAATAGGAATAGCTTTGATGTTAATACTCTCTAGTCGCTAGTACTCACCGCACTTAGAAAGCAGGGACAAAAAGTACTCTAGTGGTTACAGGTTAGACTTGCAAATATGACCATCAAGTAGATATTTAAAGAAGTAAATATTAAATAGTAAATACCCACGGAATTTCTTTGTCAACTTAGGGTTGAAGAAAGTATAGGCAATCAAAGTCCTCATCTAGACTTGTGCTGCACGGCGCTCTCACCACAGCCTTGAGTGAAAGTGGCGGTGCGGCGCTGGAGGTGAGTTGGTTTGCAAGTACCATATTTACATGCATATAAGCCGCCCACGTAAATAAGCAGCACCCTAGTTTTCAAAGTGCCATTTTAGACAAACTCTTTGTCTACGCATATAAGCCGCAGCCCAAAATGTTGGAATAGATGCATGAATAGTGGAGAATAATGTGTTAGCCAATTCAAACAGAGGCAATACAATGCGTAATTTCTTCATTTTTATTGATTTGCGCTCGATGTATTTCCCTTCCCCTTCTCGCAACCAAGCGCAATCAGTTGAAAGAGTAGTCTGCGGGGTTGTCTTCCAGGAAGGCGGCAATCTTTTGTCAGACAAAGAAGTGGCCCATTCATTGTTTTATTTTCGTGTAACCCTGGCGTCGTAATTTCAAGTTTAAAGTGCAGTGCAGTGCGTTACGCAACGTGACAATTACGAGTGAGCGCGGAAACTCCTCCCGCCTACATGACGACCTTACCTCGTTCACTGCCAGCGAGCTACAGAACTGAACTGAAGGCGAGACGAGAGAGAAAGAGAGAGAGACCGGTAGCCTGTGATTCGCAGGGAGGGGGGAATTAGTGCATGCGCATCGCTTGGCTTCGCGTCAAATGCCGCGCAAATATTGTTGTGTAAAATGTCTCTAGTAGCCAATGGCATTGTATCGACCCGACAGACACGATGATGCGTGGACAATGCTGCGGTATGGCCTAGAGAATGGCGAAGCCCACGTACCAACCTCTCGAAGAGCGCGCTGTTCAAATATACTAGTGATAACATCGGGTAGTAAATGTTGGAGTCGATTCCGAACCCTTGGGAATTGAGTAGGAGTCAACTCCTCGGTCGGCGATAAAGATAAAGTAAAAGCAGTTGACTTTCACCAATGTTGAACAGGGAACACCCTCTTACAGGCCTAATTTGTTCCAGGAGAGAGCAAAAAAAATGTTTTGTCAGTAAGTAAGTAACAATACTTTACTTTTTTGGCTTCATTGGTTGTTTGTAAGGTTGACTTGTTTTTTTAATTTTTTACGCCTTCAATGCCGACCCAACGCAGAGTTGGACGTGGCAACAGATAATGATGATTACGCAAAAGTTATTTTTAGCCCACTACTCTTGTTGTACAACGCTGTCAATCCCCCGTCCCCCCACGCCACCAACTACGTATCGCTAGCTCGCTTGCAAGACTCTCGCTGCTTTGTTTTGTTTACGTTATGAGATAAAATAACGAGACCACAAGTGCAATCTCATTCATTTTATCAGCAAAGCAGCCGGCAGCTCGAGTTACACTACAATGTCCAGACCAAGGTCGAGACAGAGTCAGGGAGGGAGAGAAACAGAGCGACGGTAAAGGAGTGCGAGCTAGCTAGCACCTAGGCACCGACAGTGTTGGCTCGGGCGCTTAGCGCTCGACTCTGATTCGGGAGGTCCCGGGTTCGAATCCCGTCGAGACCGGCAATCCTGACTGAAGGTTTTTTCTGAGGTTTTCCTCCGTCGTTAAGGCGAATGCAAGGGATTGAGTCCTCTTAAACAGCCCTCGGACATCCCTTCACAATTTCCTGTCCGCACATACCTAGTTCACCTGAAGAGGGGCTAATTGCACCCTATAACAGGTTTCCCACGATAAAAATTTAAAATTTAGCGCATAGGCGAGTGGGATGAGGAAGGAGTAAAGCACCAGCTACGCACAACTCAACAGAAGTCAGAAATCCAGCATTATGAGCGGCGTCCAAGTCCATCTTCAAACAAACCACCAATAACTGACACAGCAATCCACTTTCGAAGGAATCGACTCCTTGAAAATGGAGTCGGCAAAAATAATTTGCCAAGAATCTGGTTTCCGACTTTGGCTTGATAAGAGTCCATTGAAATTTCAAAAAACACCTAACAAATAACAATATGAATGATTGAATGAAGATGTAATAAATTAACAATTAAATTAGGAACATAATTAAACATGTTTCAGTGGGGGCAAAGGTGAATAAGGACGACAGCTAAGCTTAAAACCGTTAGGTAGGTCGCACAGACCCAAACAGATGAAAAAACGAGTAGCTGTTTTATTTAATAAAACCAAAAAAACACTGCTATATGGCAGGGTTGACGTTTTTACAGATTTTAGCAGATTTTGAGGGTGCTAAACGGATCGACAGGTGTTGATTCCAATACAGATTTTTTTTCTCTATCCGTTTAACGCTGTTTACAACTAGGGCTGGGCAAAAATAGATATTTCGATGCGATATCAATAAGAAATTTACTCCAAGAAATGGTTAATTTTGTAATTTTGGTGGAGGTGCCGGGTAGCTAGTCGAAATTAAATTAATCCTGGCTGGTAAGCCTAAATGGTGGAGATGCCGGGTCATAAAACGTGATTGTGAGATCATAAAAATCGTTAAATGTGTTTATGGTGATACCTTATCAAGTTATCAACCCTATTTGCCCTCAAATCATTAATCATACACACTTGTTTAAATTCTTCTAAATTTTTCCCTCCCACATTGACTGCAAGTACTGCTATCGGTGATTCCTATCCAATGGAAATTTTGGATTGGTCAAACCAGAGTCGATAAAGAAGTTTCCCCTTTGGGGAGGTCCCCTTACTCCCGAGTCAAAACGGAATCTAACGCTCTGCGCGCTGAGGGCGGCTTAAATGTGAAACTAATAAAAGCACTGCACGCTAAATACGGTCAGTAGATTATCGATGTGCAGTGACGCTGAAATCAACAAATAACAGACGAAACGTCAAACTTCAATTTTATTTCAATCATATTAGCCCTGGGCCCTAGTCTTTTAAAACTATTTACTTTTGATTTATTATTGTACTATAAAGTGTTGCGCAGGCGTCACTGACATTTTCGTGCGAAATAATTTGAGATATGTCTTGTTCAAGCCTAACGGACGTAAGTGTAGCCTAGGCCCAAGGCCACAATACAGTTTTCAGATGTTAGTACGCCCTTGGCATTCAAATCGAAATCTTGAACAATACATATTGTCGGCCTAGGTCCTAAGCTTAGGTCTACTCCATCAGAAATATCCTCATCAATAATGATAGTTTACTTTACTCCAAAACATTTGCCAACATTCGATCGTATTTAATATTTTGACGTTTCCGCCATTTGTCGTCATCGACTGTTAACTACTAGTAGAAAAGTGACGTAGTTTTATTGAAGAAGTTCCATCAATCGTCACACAGATGTCGCGAGGAACGTTAGATTCCAAACGCCAAAAACCGACTTTTTATTTAACCCAGGGCGGTATAGGGAGTTGGAGGACCTCCCCAACGGGGAAACTTCTTTATCGACTCTGGTCAAACCAAATTTGATATTTTGTCTTGAATACTACAAATTCAACATTTCATCTTGGACACTTTTGATTGGACAACTTTGTCCTTGACCATATTGCAGCATCTACCTGTTGGCATGTGAACCATTTGTTGATTGGACATTTTAGCTCATGGACTTCTTTGGACTCTAGGCCCAGTTTTCCCTAGGCCTAATTTTTTGTATCAACTCGGACTCCCTAGTTGCAAAAAGCGCCTACCTGTTCTTTGAACTGGTTCCGTGTGGGCGGCGTCTCCTTGAGCCCGGGCTGGTCCTCAGTCTGTCGATCCAAGATATCCAGTTCCTCCATGGTGAGCGCGTGGCCGTACAGCAGGAACTGTTTCAGGAACGTCTGCCGGTCATCCAGCCACAAGTAAGAGTGAACCTCGAACCTGAAACCAGAAAATTGCATGTAGGCCTCGGCATGTACTATTTAATTTTAAAAATAATTTTCGCTACCTAGAATGTTTAACTTGTTTCCAATGCCCACTTTTTCCCTTCAGAAACATCCTAACAAAGTTTGAATGAAATTGTTATTTCAAATTGTAAGCCTGTAACAATATGTACAACCGGCATCAGAACAAAATCAAGGGTAATCTTTTACCGACACTCAATCGCAAATCTCGGATTTGTTCTAAAAGGCACTACTAAACTAGCACCCAGCGGATGGGCAAGGAGTGGATGGCTTGCCCTATTTATGTCACTAGAAAAACTGGCCCTATTGGTTTCTACAACAGAAACAAGCCTGTGCTAAGGTTATGCAGTGTTCAGTGAATTTATTTAATATGTATCTAGCCTACAAACAAACCTTGTTGAAATATTAACTAGGCCCAGGGCCCAGTGTTGAAATGTCCCAAAAGGCTAAAGTAAAATAGGGCCACCATTTTTTCCCACGGCCCATTAGATAACGTCATCGGGTGCTGGATCCGTATGACGACACCAAAACAAACCAAATATTCGCAAGCGAGGTAGATAACGGTAGGTATCTTATAGACAACTTTATTTACGTTGGATTTGCTGTACCTAGGCCAACTAGTTATGAGAATATAACATATCTAAATCTGAAATCTTCGGGTTTGTAATAATATGAAACATGTTATTTAAAAGTAGTGCAACCAAAAAAGAAAAAGAAAACAAAACAAAACATATTGCACAAAATTAGGCAAAAAATTAAATTTTGTGAACTAGGTATATTGAGTGCAAAACTATGTTTCATTTAACAGTGTTCTTAGAGCTAACAGTGGGATTCCGCACCTCTGACAATACTCGACGGCCTCCGCCATGCCCGTTTGCACCCGATTGAGGGTTTCCGTCTGCATCTCGGCGAGGTCTTGATTACCAGTTACTTCGCAGAGGTAGTTTTCACTATCTTTGTTTTGAGAAATTCGTGGGATCAAAGCGGACATCTTTGTCACATCGTCTAGTAAACCTGGAACATAAAACACGGCATAGAGAGAAGTGATTTCTGGTTTATTTGGATTAAGGACGCGTCAACCGTTTGGTCATAATGCACCACTCTAGCCTAGGGGGGATATGGGGAGAAGGGGCCCATGCTGGTCAAAACCAGCCACGGGTAAGGGGAGGAAGGGGGTTCCTCACGTCGCGGTCGTCATCGTCTTTATCATCGTTTGTTGTGTCATTTGTCATTGTCGTCGGGGAGGTCGTCAAGGGACGGGAGGTGTGAGGGGGGGCGGCGATTGCCAGGGCTTGCCTCTAGTTTTGGGGAGTATAATTACCTCCCCTTTACTAGCTGATGTTTGCAAGGTGGACTTTTTCTCTTGAATCGCCTTTTACGATTAGCAGAGCCATGCTCTGGACAAATTCCCCGGACCCAGAGAGAGTGAGTGAGTTAATGTTGTTTTAGGGCACTCAACAGTAGAGTTATCAGTGCCCACTTCAAGTGTATTGGAATCTTCCAAATTTTCTTTTTCCATAATTGTGGATTACCACCATGTTTTCTTCCTTCCAAAGGGAGGAACGTAAGGGAAGACGCGGGGGGTTAATGGGAAGGAGTGAGGATGTTGGATAGGATGGGTTTAACTGGGTAGGAACGGAGGAGTGCTCGTTGCAGAGAGGACCGGTAAGTATGGAGAAGAAGAAAGTGAAAGAAGAAAATAAATATGAGTAAGGCTGTGTGAATGAAGAAAGGTGTGATAAAAAGTTGCGCGAGAGCTCTCTCTGCAACACGCACCCCAACCGGCCAGAGCTCGCCCTTAGTTTTGGGGAATACACTACTCCCCTACTTACAGGCCAAACCAAGGAAGGTAGCGAGTTGGACTTTGAAGGCCCGGGGCCCAGAGAAGTGAGAGAGAAGTGGGAAGAGTGTAGAGGTAGCACTAGCAGTCACGTGTTAGATCAGCACCATTAGAGTTTGTAGCAGGGGCATGTCTAAAAATTTCGGGAACGGGTTTGGGAAATTGATTTCTTGGGCAGAATATAATTATGTCCTAATTTTCTTTCACAAATAAGGATGTAAATTGAAAATACATGGATGCAAATTGGCACAAAATTGAAAATGTAAGAGCTAATTCTCCAACCCAAAATGCTATTTTTACACTCTTAATAAACTCAACCCGCAAAAAAAATTGTAGGGGTGTGAGAGTACATGATTTCTCAAACTTTTTCGAGCTTTATTTTCGAGCTCGCGTCGAGCCAAGCTTGGTTTTAAGCTTGCTTTATTCGAGCCGAGCCTACAAAAGCACGCTTTGTGCTCATTTTCATCAACACAACAGGAATCTTTGTCAATAAACTTTCTAGGAAGCGCGAGACGGAAGAATTCCGCAGTCAATGAGCAGTAGACAACAACGAGCGTCACCAGTTGATCCCGCATGATAATTAAACCGGCTTTTATTTTGTGCAACATAATGCATAGCATCGGTAATGAATAGAGGTAGTGAAAAATGGTGATAACGAGATTTGCGGATTTTTTTAATGTCCTGTTTATTGCCTAAAATGTAAAATTGTTGACAAATTACATCATTTAGAGATAGAAAAAACATATTTTGAAAACGCAAAATTTCGTGTATAGCACGAAATAACGAACAAAATTGTATCAAACTGGTCAAAACGCGAATTAAATCGCGAAATTGAACCTTTTAGTGTGCAAAATGTGAAGCGATATTGGAGGTGCCAGTCCAGTTTTGGTGGAGGTGCCGGTCCAGACCGAATATTACGCGTGCGGTAGGCGGTACTGTGACGTCACGGGCTTCACGGAAATAGACCTCCAAAATAATGGCGCGTATTACGGATTCCGCAAAAATAGTCCACCAAAATAACAGTGTGTATAATTTTGTTTTTAATTTTTTACTACCGTTTTTGACAAAAATTTTGAAATCCGAAAAACAAATTTTTTTTTTTTTTTAAACGAAATTTGGGTTTCTATATCACCATTTCTCATTACCTCTAGTAATGAAGTTCCAGACACATTAATAGGGGACTCTGTGTTAAAAATCGGATAATTAATTTCACATAGTATCACTATATTTGAACTCATTTCCTATCCTGTGGATGGTAATAAACATAGAACGTATTGTTGTTTTTAGACCTAAATAATTTTTAACTCGCGCAGAAATATTAAAAGAATTTCGTAAGTTGAAGTAGGGGCTCCAGTTTTTATCGAGAACTAAATGTACTCCGTTCTCGCCTATGTATCTGTTAGCCAGCAATGTGGTTATCTGAGTTTTCCCAACCCATCCTACTCGTGGAGACAGCATGCGCTAAGTCGCCGCCGAGATTAGTAATTGAGTGTTACGTAATTGCTTTGTTATGATTCAATCCATCAGACCACGTGTTGCAGTGTTCCGATTTATTTTGAATGCAGTAGTAAAATAAAACCTATCGTATTGTTGGCGTAGTTACATGCAAACATTGTAGGCTCTGTTCATTTTCCAAATGGCGGGCCGAGAGTGTCAGCTGAGTATTTGACGACTAGGCATGATGATATAATGTGCTGCGTTTAATCAGTTGGCAGCCGGCCAGCTACGGCGCTTCCCATCCCACTCTAAGGTAATGCAGCTGAGGGACCCACGCTACATGACCTTCATAAAAAATACACATTGATGTGGCCCAGTTTCTTTCTCCATGAACAGCACAACACAAAATAGTCTTCGTATATTATAAACTCACTACTGGATTAAATAAAGCTCGTGATTTTTAGATCCCTTGATTTACTATATGCCGGGATGTAAGGGACACAACCAAGAAGGAAGGTAGATCTAAACCTACTGGCGCCTACTGGTTCATCTACGTACATGTAGGGCTTTTTTAAAAATTTTATTAAAGATATTTTGCAAAAGCTCGTCTCAAAAATCAAGCTTTTTTTTAATACTCGGCTCGGCTCGACTTAAAAATTCTAGGCTAGCACACCCCTATAAAATTGATATAATAAATTTGTAAGATAACAATAAATATTAAATACTACACAAAAATCCAAAAATCCATTACCTGTGACGAGGCGGTAGAATCCATTTGGGTCATCGTGATCAAGCGAGGGTACAAAACACAAATCGGGTTCATGTAGTTCTAGAGATACTTCCATGAGTGGAGGCACTTCCCTCGCGGGCTCCATTTCATCAATGAAGAGGGACAGACTGAAACATTATTAGTACAATGATTAGAGATGTGCAAAAATGTTTTTTTAAAGTTTAAAAATTCGCGCCTTGAAAATAAAAATTCGCGATTTGTCGCGATTTACCAAAAAACACAATTTTCTCATGCACAACTTAAAAAAAAAAAAAAAAATCAAAGTTTCAGGATAATTTGATTGATTTTAATGATTTTAAAGAAAAACAAGCTCATGAGAGTGAAGTTCAGAATCAGTTATAATTTTAAGCTCAATTTCAGCCTTCAGTTTTCAAAGTTTCCGACAGTTTTTGCCAGAATTAATTTCGTCTACCCGGCACCTCCACCAAATTTACGAAATTATGCATTTTTTATGTGTCTTTTGATATGGATATAAAGTATTTTGAGCTTACTCTCATTCAAAAGATTATTACGATCTCACAATCGTGTTGTATGACCCGGCACCTCCACCATATGTACAGTCAGGGTCATATATAAATCAAGAGGTCTGAAAGATACCTCTTTCACCGACATCTCGTGGTCAACTCTTTGTGCCATTATTTATATCGCCCTGTGAACTGCATTATCGACGTAAATAAGAAACCTGGCTGCTAATGTCAAAGGAAAATTCTCTATTCACCAGAGAAACTATCAAGCCTAGAAGAAATATGATATGGAACGTAAAGAGAGCATTATATATCGATACCTTAGCCTAGGCATAGCATTAAGACTATGCCTTAGTACTTATATTTGCCTTAGTTTCTAATTAATTTCGAATAATTCTATCTTGTCTGTCAAGTCTTATTTGCAAACCACCAAAGTTTGTTTTATGCTTTTGTTTTGATAAAATTGTATTTCACTTCTGACTGCCTTCTAGATATTGACTATTTTGTTGACCAAGAGTCTTTCAAAGCCTCCTAAATATTATTAATAACATCAAATAGTCTAGGGGGCTTCCATCGATCATAATGCAGTTCACAGAGCGATATAAATAATGGCACCAAGAGTTGACCACGAGATGTCGGTGAAAGAGGTATCTTTCAGACCTCTTGATTTATATATGACCCCGGCTGTACCAGCCAGTGTTATTTAATTTCGACTTCGACCCGGCACCTCCACCAAAACTTTGAATTTTTTTTAATAATAATAATCAAACACCCGGTTCCAACATAAGTCAGGTCGGGGGGTGACGTATCACCAATTTCTCGGGCTGTGGACTTTCAGTGTTTGCTAGCCAGGCTCAACACCTCCTCATCTACTTCGATGTCTTCTATGACAGGCATTTCTACCAGTTCTCTCCATTTCTTTCTATCCTCCCAGAGTCTTTCTTCATTAATTCTTTCCCATGATTTTCCTCTTTCTTCAATGTTCCATTTTATTTGGTCCCGCCATCTATCTCTTGGCCGGCCAACTCTTCGCACTCCCCCACATGTACGTTCAAATTCTCGTCTTGGGATTCTGTCTTGCTTCATTCTTCTTAGATGTCTTTTTATTTTTTAAAATTTCCTGACCTAATTTGCATTTAAAAACATAATTGCTAATTTCGCCACTAGTTCGCGGCATCAACTAAAATTTCGCGAAAATTCGCGAATTGGAAATTGGTACCATTCAAACACAATTCATGAGATTCATGTGCAAATGAATTTGAAGGGATTATTGCAACTTTAAAAAATTCGCGAATTTCTTGTCACCATTTTGCACATCTCAACAATGATAGCTGAGAATTTAGCCCGGACACATAAAAATTTTGTGAATACATTCCGCATTTTTTGTTTTTTATCTTTTTTGCATCATTGAGTAAACCCCCAAAACCCCTTCTCGAGACTATGTCTTCACTTTCTCTTGAGCTTTCATCTCCGCTTGACGAACTTCCTGTAAAATATCAAATATTCTTTAGAGAAAGTGAATACAAATAAAAATATGGAGGAGACAGATTGAAAAACCATATACAGACGGATGTGGAGGAGAGAGGAGAGCAATTGATGACTTAGTGTATTCAATGTATACAAACAAAACAAAACAAAAGCTTTGATTTAAAGTCCTCCACTGAAAATCAGTTATATAACTGAGTGGATAGACTCTAAATACAATTTATTTATTTAGTATTTATTTATTTCAAAGAAAATTTAAAGAACAGGTAAATACTATTTAATATTGAACTTTTTCACTGCTCTTATGTAGAAATTAGCTTTATTAATGTAGCAATATTTTGGAAAGTTTCTCTTTCCTTTGACTGTCCGACATTATTTATAAAAATATAAACATCTGACAAAAACCAACCAAAGCTAAGTGGATGAACAGGAAAAAGTGGAGTGAGCTAATGTTGCGACAAAGGAATGATGTACGTACTAATTAAACATAGGCCTGTTTTATGCAGGGGAGGTAACTTTATTATACATGCTATAAAAGGATGTTTTAATTACTAACATAATTTATGTATTATTAATAGGGTTGCCGTTCGATGTGAAAATCGTGATCGATAATCGGAGGCATCGAATCGATTATCATATCGAAATATATCGATATCATAGACCCAAATCGATTATCATATCAAATTCCAAATTGAGCCTAGGAAGCAGAAAAAACGCAAAATTGTAACACTAATACAAGAGATCATTAAGGATTAGAATGTTTAAAATAAAATTGAGGGCTGAATTTCAATTACACAGCCTATATTTTAATACGTCTTGACTTGCATCGGGTGTCACTGTTTACGTGTTCCAACAGTACGCGCATCTAGCGAGCGAGAGATAGTGGCGAGATCTCATCGACATTCCAGCTCACAGCTTTATCTCCTCCCAACCTCCTCGTCGTCGTTCTTTGAATAATAAAAAACTGCCACACTTGACTCATCTTGTTAGGCAGCGTCAGAAGTAATGGCAAATATCTTCTTTGGGTTTGGGACGGAAGAAACATCACGAATTCAATATAATTGGGCAGACTGACGCTAGAGAAGTTCACGCCACAACACGTCGAGCCGTACTGAACTGAATACATCGCAATCGGGCCGGGCGATGTTTTCGTATCGCCTTGTATCGCGCTGCGAGCGCATGCGCACTGGCGGCGGTGGGCGTGGCATTATACTTGAGCAGCGATTGGCTACTCCGACAACCAATCGGCGCGTTGATACGACAGCGCGGCATTTTTAAGCATGGTAAACCGCGAAAACATCGATGTCACTATTTAAATCGATAATCATATCATATCATATCAAAATACTTGAATCGATTATCATATCATATTACTGATATCGATAATCGATCGATATTTCGATTATCGACGGCAACCCTAATTATTAACCTAATAGGCATACTTGGTCTAAATCTGTACATTAATGTAAATGTTTTTAATATTATTTTTATACATTGGTATTTATGTATTAGCCTAGATTTACCATGACAGGTAATACACTCTTTTTATGGTCTACATGAAAAGAGTATCAACATTACAAAAATAAAATCAATCAAAATGATTAGATAGAGCAGGGTTGCCACCAAGAAAAAATAAAAATCCTGTTTGAGCAGATCAAAAATCCTTAGAAATCCTTAAATGAACACCCAAATCCTTAAAAATCCTTAAAATGCCTAAATGTACCAATTTCAATACAATATCGATATATCATAATGTAATTGTTGTAAAAAAATTGAATATATAATTTTTTTATAGAGTAGGTAGGCCTATTTTTTAGGGTTGCCGTCGATAATCGAAATATCGATCGATTATCGATATCAGTAATATGATATGATAATCGATTCAAGTATTTTGATATGATATGATATGATTATCGATTTAAATAGTGACATCGATGTTTTCGCGGTTTACCATGCTTAAAAATGCCGCGCTGTCGTATCAACGCGCCGATTGGTTGTCGGAGTAGCCAATCGCTGCTCAAGTATAATGCCACGCCCACCGCCGCCAGTGCGCATGCGCTCGCAGCGCGATACAAGGCGATACGAAAACATCGCCCGGCCCGATTGCGATTTGCGATGTATTCAGTACGGCTCGACGTGTTGTGGCGTGAACTTCTCTAGCGTCAGTCTGCCCAATTATATTGAATTCGTGATGTTTCTTCCGTCCCAAACCCAAAGAAGATATTTGCCATTACTTCTGACGCTGCCTAACAAGATGAGTCAAGTGTGGCAGTTTTTTATTATTCAAAGAACGACGACGAGGAGGTTGGGAGGAGATAAGGCTGTGAGCTCGAATGTCGATGAGATCTCGCCACTATCTCTCGCTCGCTAGATGCGCGTACTGTTGGAACACGTAAACAGTGACACCCGATGCAAGTCAAGACGTATTAAAATATAGGCTGTGTAATTGAAATTCAGCCCTCAATTTTATTTTAAACATTCTAATCCTTAATGATCTCTTGTATTAGTGTTACAATTTTGCGTTTTTTCTGCTTCCTAGGCTCAATTTGGAATTTGATATGATAATCGATTTGGGTCTATGATATCGATATATTTCGATATGATAATCGATTCGATGCCTCCGATTATCGATCACGATTTTCACATCGAACGGCAACCCTACTATTTTTAATAAATAAATTTTAAAAAATGTGTTAAAGAGTCTACCCACTCAGTTATATAACTGATTTTCAGTGGGACACAGTAAATCAAAGCGACCAAGCCAACCTGTAGGCCCCGAATCAATCGGGAAAAAAAATGATTCGAGGCCAAGTAGGGTTGATAGAATGATAAGGTATCACCATAAATGCCTATTTTACGATCTCACAACCGCGTGTTATGACCCGGCACCTCCACCATATGCACCAGCCAGGTTAATTTAATTTAGATTACCTACCCGGCACCTCCACCAAAATTCCGAAATTTTGCATTTTTGGTGTAAATTTTGATATTTATACATCAAAAATATTCCCACTTATCAATATAGCATTGAAATATAGATTTTTGACCAGCCCTAGTTAAAAACGGCGTAAAACGTAAAAAAAAAAATTTTTTTTTTTTTAATCCGTAAATTGGACTAAAAATCCGTGTATCCGTTTTGCACCCTCAAAATCCGTTAAAACGGATAAAATCCGTAAAACGGCAACCCTGAGATAGAGCTTGGCAGGCCAGTGACAATTTTAATATGCCTAAGGTCAATAGTGGAAACACCTCTATCTATACCCAAATAATAAAAAAGGATTTAGAGTCTACCCACTCAGGGTGTTTAAGAAAACCTTGATCTGGTTAACCCAACCGGATCCCGACATAAATTGTTGTTCGGAAACCAGCCCAATTGAAGGTATCTGCGTTCAAAAAGCTTAAGAGATCCGTTGGATCACGTAATCAGGTTGGATCTAAGTGATCCCTGAAAAAGAAGGATCAAGTGGGTTGGATTCGATCCGATCGATTCTTGATGTTTCCGTAAGCACCCTGTGTCATATAACCAGAGTCCATAAAGAAGTTTCCCCGCTAGGAAGGTCCTCCAACTCCAAAATCAAAACGGACTCTAATGTTCTCCACGCTTGGGTGTCTAAAATGTGAAACTACTAAAAGCACTGACGCTAAATACAGTCAATAAATAATCGATGTGCAGTGACGCTGCAGTTAACACATGACAGACGAAACGTCAAACTTCAATTTTATTTCAGTCATATTAGGCTAGGGTTGTAGCCTCATAAAACGATTTACTATTGTTTAGTTATTATATTTTAAAGTGTCGCGCAGGCGTCACTGACATTTTTGTGCAAAATGATTTGAGATATGCCTTGTTTGAGCCTGACGGACATAAGTGTAGCCTAGGCTCAAAGCCACAATACAGTTTTCAGATGTAAATAAGCACTTGAAACTCAAATCGAAATATTGAACAATACATGTTGTCAGCCTAGGTCCTAGCTTAGGTCTACTAAATCAGAAATATCCACATCAATAAAAAGAGTTTGCTTTATTCCAAAACATTCGCCCACAATCGACCGTATTTAATATTTTGACGTTTTACGGCATTTGTCGTCAATTACTGTTAACTTCTAGTAGAAAAGTGACATAGTTTTATTGAAGTACCTAGTTCCATCAACAATCACACAGTGTCAGGCGGAACGTTAAGAGGCCAAACGACAAAAAACGACTTATTATTTAACACAGGGCGGGATAGGGAGTTGGAGGACCTCCCCAATGGAGAAACTTCTTTATCGACTCTGATATAACTGCTATACCCAACTAAATGATGTTGGAACAAAGAGTTATTTGTTCATCGATTGCATTGATATCACAGGGTTACTTCTAAGCCATATTTATTAAAGTCACCTTCTAAAAAAGTTTTGTGACTGAGAAGGTAAACTCAATAGTACAAATTTATTTCATTTTTATCTGAATATACTAAAAGAACGTTCCACATACCTCTTCATCAACCTCTGGCTCTGGAGGAGGGGATGGAATCTTAGGTTCAATCTTCTTCTTTCCACCCTTGGATGGACTGCCGGGCCTAGATGCTGCGGGGGTCCCTTTCTTAGATGCTGCCTTGGAGCCAGCCTTGGAGCCAGCCTTGGAGCCAGCCTTAGAACCAGCCTTGGCCGCAGCAGCTGCCTCAGCTTTCGCCTAGCAACAGAGAGTCAATAAAGGTGTGATACATCGTTTTCACCAAGTAAAAGTTAAAATGCCAATATTACCATCCTGAATATAAGCCTACCATTTTTTCATTATTTTAAGTCTCAATGTCCCTTACCAGCTTATGCAAATGCTTATGCAATGCATATATTTGATATATTTCAACTATAAGAGTTAGGGGGTCGGCCTATATTCAGCACAACACCGTCAACACGGTATTAATATCTCAATTTGGTTAATCGGGAAACACTCCCGTAGGTGTAATTGTTATTATTTAATACAATCCAGAAATCATACCTGCGTAAGGTAATGACATTATGATTAATGTTTGGTGGACAGTTCAAAGGCAACAGATTTCGTTGCAGTGCTGTTCCATCCATTCAGATGTATAATGCAATTACAATTCAGAGATTAAAATGCACCCGACCTGGTGGTCTAGGGGTTAAGATGCTCACCTGGAATGTGGGAGATCCGTGGTTCGAGTCCCGGTCGGGGCGGACTTTTTTAATTTCTGGATTGTATTAAATAATAACGGTATTAATAGTTAAGGGCCGGGTGCACAAACCAGCTATAAAGCGTAGTGTTTATAAATGATCATTTTTGCCTGGAATTTTCCTTAGAGCAAAATTTTTATTCTTAAACATATTTTCAAAAAATAAAACTGTTTCTTTTTTTAAGGAAAAAAAAATCCAAAAAACATTTTCTCTGGAGACTACAAAAAGCAATTTTTGAAGCCTGAAAAGCAAAACATCAACTGGGTTATGCACGTGGCCCCTCAATAATTCATGCAGGAACAGAGTGTGATCAAGAGAACGTATGAAAAATGAATTGAAGAAAGTAGGAAGATATAGAAGGAAACCATAGCAGGAGACACAGGCAATAGAAGAGAGCTAGGAAGACATGGAAGAGTGTACTATACGATTGTGAGAGGATAGAGAGAAGGAAAAATGCGGTTTCTTAACCCAAGCTGACCCTGCCAGAAGCAGGAAACGGTGGTGAATGATGAATGATGATGACGAACACGTTCAACATAGAAACTTTGAAGACATCAAAATTAATCCCACACCTAAAATGGTGTAGTACTACCATGACAAGAGTATGCATGTTCCCTTCTCCCCAAAAGTAGCCCACCTGCTTAGCAAGCGCTGCCTCAGCCGCAGCCTTAGCAGCAGCCTCGGCTTTCTTCTTTGCTTCCTCTTCGAGCCGCTTTGCTTCCTCTTCTAGCCGCTTTGCTTCTTCTTCCTCAGCCTTCCTCTGTGCTTCTTCTGCTCTCTTCTGGCGCTTTTCACGTCTCAACGCCTTCCTCTCTTCTTTAGCACGTAAAGCCTCAATTTGCTGCAAACAAAACACACTGCATTAACCTACTTTATGTTTAGGGCCAATCAAATTCAAATCATTAATATTTAGAAAATTTACATTTGCCATGAACAAGAAAGAGAAAGATCATTTAGCCTACACCTCTAGCAACTGTTCTTGCACTCGAGGGAACTTTGTATAATGGCCGTCAGCGTAGCTTAGGTCGCCCGGCTTGCACATGAGGGGTAGCCGGGTCAAATCAATCATCATACATCAATCAAATCAATCTATTGGTTCAGAGGGTTAAGAGTAGGGATGATGTCGATTAAGCTTTTGGTTAACCGATTAACCGATTGTAAAAACCGTTTTTAATCGGTTAATTGAAAAAAAAAACGCTTAAAATCATGAATTACAAGCGCGAACGCTCTAGTGGGCCAACTATTGGGAGCACTGCAGTAGAATCTTGGTCACGCTTGGCTCCGCCCACCGCAGGCGTCACCGGCTCCAGCCGACATCGTCATGACGTCCGAACAGCTGGGTTAGGCTCTTGCAATTAACTCTAGGCCTAGGTCTAGCACGTAGACAAAGAAACTAGATAAATAAGATAACGTTATCTTTCGATGAGTCCACAAACAATGGAATTTGCGAATTATTTGATCCAAAATGAACGAGTACAAGTGTTACCAACAACTTTCGTAACGATGTGAACTACAAACACAATAATCAATTCTACGTGACAACTAAATATTCATAAATATCTTGTTAATAGGGCCTATCGGCATGAGAGCGATAAAAAACATTCCAGCAGAGAGAGAGCGACGCGCTCCGCTGCGCACAGGCTATGTACATGTTCTCCACCAGGCAGACGACTGAGGGCTGACGTCACGTAGTTGCCAGCTAAGAAACAGCTGCCGCCTTAACCCCTCTACTCTCGTGCAGCGTAGCGACCAGTAGCGGCGACTCGTGGCCCGGCAGGCGGGGTGGAGACAGAGCGCAGTAAATACAAATGACTGCAACAGCCACATAAGATCGCGGTTTAAAATTAATAATCGGTTATTGCCCGCGTAACCGGTTTAAGATTAATCGTCGTCATCACTAGTCAAGAGGTCGTCAACTACGTAGGCCATCTCAAGAGCGATGGAAAAGAAGACTGGTTAAGATGTACGTCTAATGTTTACACTCCAGCTGTTGCTATAAGATGAAAAGTTGAATTAAATGCACAGTATATCAGGAACCATTTGAGTTCATATTAGGAATGACGAAACCCGACTTTTTTACGACCCGGGTACCCGTCCACATTACCCGCGGGTTACCCGGGTAGTAACACAAAAAAAATCGTGTGGGGTGTTAATAAAACTGCAAAAAAAACGCGTCATCAATTATGAAAATTCTCAGACGTAATGTTTTCTATAAACAATGAGTGCGATGAAGTAGTTTTTCAAATCACGAAAGAGGAACAGCACGGGCCCATTAAGTAAACACTCACTGTTCCTTGTTCTGCTTATATCTGTAACAGTCTAGTCAAGGTCGTGATGCGTTGGCGCGGGGCGTGGGGGAGGGAAGGGGGGCTGGAGCCCAAAATGAGAGTGAAAAACAAAAAAGGAAAGGCCCCAACCTCTGCGTACCCCTACCCCATGTGTTTAATTTCTTTTCACCAGGGTGATGTTTTTGGGGTTTTGACTTTAGCAGTTTAAAAACATAAGGATGTTGTGGTAATTTTTATCCCCAGGGAAGATCGTCGAGAGAAAGGCAGGAGGTGGAGGGGGGGGGCTGCTCTCCCAAAACCCCACAAGGGGCAGCATGAACAAAGGACATTAAAATTCAAAAGAAAAATGTCGCCAAGCCAAAAGATAGAGAAAGGCAGTTTACATAACCCTTCCGCCTACAGTGTGAAACCAGTTCGGGAAAAACGGGTTTTACGGGTAAAACGGGTAGGGGAAAAACACATACCCGCGCTTCATATTTATATAAAATCTAAATTACCCCGAGATAGGGTTGTTAATTACCGAAATTATCAGTAAAAATAGAGCTCCTAACAATTGATGAGTCCCGCAAACTTAAGGGGAAACATCTCCAATGAACAATGATATTAAAAAATAATTTATTTACTTTTATATAGTTTTATCAAGGTTAGGGAAACATGCCCTGGTTAGCTAAACAATTGTAAGAAAGATGGTGACAATTATAGGCCTCGGGTTCATTGTAAATACCAAGCTCAAAAAGTGGGGTGCAGCCATTATTCAAACCCTTTGGGACAATATTTTTTTTTTAAACATGGGCCCACTCTTAAAAATTAGAATTGAATTTAAATTTGAATCTGCCGATGAGTCCAAAGGGACGAAAAACGTGCGGGATTAAGGAAAGGTAACAACTTTAAATTAGCTGCATTTGTATCAGCGGGTAAAAAAAGTTTTGCCCCCCTAGCCTGAAGGGCGGGATTTTTTTTTTTCTTTGCTCTCCCAACCTGTCAACCCTTCTCCAATCTTAAAAAGTTGAGATGGTCAAAATAGGGGTTCGGATTTTGGTGTACTTGGATTATAGATCATAACTTTAGTCTAGGAGATATGTGGAATGCTGGTCAAAACCAGCCACGGGTAGGGGGAGGAAAGGGGTTTCTCAGGCCGGTCTTCATATTTTTATCATCGTTCGTTCGTCATTGCATAGTTCCCGGGGGAGGTCGTCAAGGAAAGGAGAGGGGGCCCAGACGACGTTTGCCGAGTTTGCCTCTAGTTTGGGGGGATAATAACTCCTCTCTTTAGCTGAGTTTGGAGGGGGAAAACTTTCTCTTAAATCGCCTTGTACGTTTAAACAGAGCCATGCTCGGGGCCCAATTCTACCCGGGGGCCAGAGGGAGGTAATAGGGGACTCTATGGGGGCCATAGTCGAGAAAATAGGGTATTGTTTGACCCCCTGGTGGAACGTACCTCACGCGTACTTTCCCGTCATCTTCGTCCCCCGTTCCCCCTTTTTTCCCCTTTCTTCAGGGTCCCCCTCCTCACCGTACTTCCAGGCGGCCCGGGTTTCCCGGGGGAATGATGTTAGGGAACGGGTTGTAGTTCTCCCCCAGCAATTGATGGATCTTCTCCCCAGCATTCGTCACATCTCCTTCTATAAAGGATGCTTTATGTTGAAAAAAAATTACAAGATATTGTAATCTTCCAAAAAAAATTGCGAAATATAGAAAGCATTTTACTTTTTTAGCAATGCAATAATACAGAGAAAAATCATGCTGAATGGGTCAATTTTTTAAAAATTGGTCTAGTCCTAAACATCTTAATAAAAATCACAATTTATTAATTAAACAATAGGTTTTGTTTGTTTGCAGACCTAGTGTTAACACCAAAAAGTTTCTCTAACTTTACAGCTTCTAGGCTAGTGTTATGAGTGCTTTTTGTACACTGAAGCGAACAAAAGACCAAAATGGGTCATCAAAAAAATGTGACAAACGAACAAACCTAATGTAGCCTACGTATTGATACAAAATGTCTAGGAAAGTCAAGCACCGCCGCCTGCGTCAGTGTGATAGCGCAGAGAGAGTCACAGCAATGTGTAATTATTTTTAAATTACTGGAGAATACGGTCTACTAGTAAACTGAACATTTAGATTCAGAGATGAGAATCATTCTTTATTGTCTGGTTTTCTTTAATAATTTGCATAGAAATGATTTTTTATAGACCACTGTTACACAACTAGGTAGGAAGGTAAGTAGGTGGGTAGAGAAAAAATAACTATCTAGGGGTAGAACCTAACTGCTTTTTCACTCGGCAAAAAAGAAAAAACAAACATACTCCCGGAACTGGTACTATACATACATTTTCACTTGTTATTTCTTAACCCAAAAAACCCTTCTGGGAAATACAATTTGGGGGTGGGCATAGGCCAACGTTTTTCCGAATATAGCACGATGTTTTTTTTTTTTACAAAAAAAACAATCTCAAAAACAGCACTCCCATTTTTTTCGCGCCCTTGTATTGAAAAAACGCTGAACATGCCACCCGCAATATAACTCCCGCGATCGGCTGCTGATCGCCCCATGACGTGCGGCTAGCGGGTGACGATTCCCCGATGGTGATTCATTCAGTAAGTTTCCCCAATTGTAGGTAAGAAATGGGCCCTAGGAATGGTGCAAGAAAAAATAAATTGACAATGACAAAATTTCCCATTGCAATTAGTCGGGGAAAAACCCCCAAACCGGCATTTTAGTTAGATTGGAAAAGGGTTTAACAGGGGGCAGAGAAATGCAAGAGAAAAGAGCAAGAAAAGAGAACAAAGTCCAGCCTAAAGGGCTAGGGGGGAACAAAAAAATTTACCTACTGAAAACAATGCAGCCCAATTTAAAGTGTTTTTACCTTAATCTGAGGTGGACTTTATGTTATCTATTTTTATTGCTTTCCCAAACCCGTCAACCCTTTAAAACAAATTTAAAATTTCCATTTACTTTCCCCCAACACTGTACAGCCTAGCCCACTGAAACATATTCAAAGGGGATTCATGAACGAAAAATTTTAACTAACAGGCAGGCCTAACACATAGACCTAAATGTTTGTGTTTACCTCTTGCCCACCCTCTCAGAGCGGTCGTCGATGGTGAGCAGGCCGTCTGCCTTGCCCGCGTGCCGCTCAAACAAGGGAACCACCCCCCCAGCTAAACCCTCGTTACGCATCTCCCCCGCAGCCAGGGGCCCAACCATAGACCCAAATGTTTTTGGGACCTCGCCCACCCTTTTAGAGCGGCGTCGAGGGAGCAGGGCGTCTGCCCTTTCCGGTGCGTAAACAAAGGGGAAACCCCCCAAAAACATCATGTTACGATCCCTCCACGCAGCCCGCCCCAACATGTAGACCAAAAGTTTTTGTTACCTTTGCCACCCTTTCAAACGGGCGTCGAGGTGAGCAGGGTCTGCCCTTTCCCGCGTGCCGCTCAAAAAAGGGGAACACCCCCCCGAAACCCTCATGTTTCGCATTCCTCCACGCAGCCAGGGCCCAAAAATGTAGACCAAATGTTTTTGTTTACCCCTTGCCCACCCCTTTAGGCGGTGCGTGGTGAGAGGCCGTCCCCTGCCCCCGGGGCCGCTCAAAAGGGGAACCCCCCCCCAGCTAACCACATGTTACGCATCCCTCCCCCCCCCGCCAGGGGCCCAACACATAGACCTAAAAATTTGGTTTACCTCTTGCCACCCTTTCAGAGGGTCGTCGAGGGAGCAGGCCGTCTGCCTGCCCGGTGCCGCTAAAAAAAGGGAACCACCCCCCCGCTAACCATCATGTTACGCATGTCCTCCACGCAGCCAGGGCCAACATGTAGACCTAAATTTTGGTTTACCTCTTTCCCCCCCCTTTCAGAGCGGTCCGATGGGGAGCAGGCCGTCGCCTGCCCGGTGCCCCCCAATCAAGGGAAACCCCCCCGCTAACCCCATGTACGCATCTCCTCCACGCAGCCAGGCCTAACACATAGACCTAAATGTTTGTGTTAACCTCATGCCCACCCTTTCAGAGCGGGGTCGAGGGGAGAGGTCGTCTGCCTTGCCCCCCGTGCCCTCAAACAAGGGAAAACCACCCCCAGCTAACCCCATTTACGATCTCCCCAGCAGCCCGGCCCAAAAAGGAGACCTAAAGTTTTTGGTTTTCCTCTGCCACCCCTTCAGAGCGGTGTCGGGTGAGCAGGCCGTTTCCTTGCCCCCGTGCCGCCAAACAAGGGAACCACCCCCCAGTAAAAATAGTATGCATCTCCTCCAGCAGCCGGCCCAACATGTAGACCTAAAGTTTGGTTTACCTCTTTTCCACCCCCTTTAGAGCGGGCGCGATTTTTGAGCAGGCCCGTCTGCCTTGCCCGCGTGCCGCTCAAACAAGGGAACCACCCCCCAGCTAACCATCATGTTACGCATCTCCTCCACGCAGCCAGGCCTAACACATAGACCTAAATGTTTGTGTTTACCTTTCCCCCCTTTAGAGCGGTCGTGATGGTGAGCAGGGGGCCCTCGCCCTTTCCCCCGGGGCCCCTCAAACAAAGGGGAAACCCCCCCCCAGCTAACCATCATTTATGCATCTCCTCCCCGTTTGACTGCGCTTTTGAGACTCGGTTGAAGCTGCTTTTCAGGTAAAAGAAACCCTCGATTTTTACTTCCCCAAAGTCTGAAACAAGAGTCGTCATACTCATTATCATCATTGTTATTAGGTATACTTTACAGCATGATCACACTTGGAATATTTGGGTTGAAAATTAGTGGTAGATATGAAGTAAAAAATATAAGCACTTACCTGGTAAAAAAATGTCAGAAATAATAGGCCTAGCGGCTAGCCTAAATAATTACTAGATAAACTATTGTATGAGCAAAGCATAGACTTCAATTTCTCTTTCCCTTTTGAAAAATAGCAAGGGTGGATTTTTTCGTCTCTTTGCTCTCTTCCCGGGAAAACGGAACTATGCGATCATGATGAAAATTAGAGGGGACCTTCAAAATCTTTGAACTTTGGATCTGCCAAGTTTTTTGTTACAATCAAAGAAATATTTCTAAGGAATATCGTACGTTTGCGATTTTCTTTGGTTTTCAACATTTCCGTGATATTTGGCCAGCGACCGGACAAACAGCTACTCCGATCTTGATGAAACTTTATGGGAACGTTTGAAATCACTGAACTTAGATAATATGTTATAATAATTTTAGGAAAAATTTTTAAAAAAATTTTCTCATTGAAATAGTTCTGTTAGGGCAAAGAAATAATCAACCATAAAAGCTTATCAATCAATGCGACTGGAAAAAGGCGTTAGCAAAGCGGCCTAGTAGAAGACAACTAGGATCATTCACAGGTTGGGAAAGGAAAGCCAACATTCAAAAACCAGCCTGAAGGGCAGGGTTTGCCGACACATTTTCACCTACTGATGCCTACTGCTATCATCGATCCACGACTCGTTTCATCAGTCGGCAACATCAGGGGGGTGGTGGCCATTAAAAATCCACTAACTACACACAAAAACAAAACTTACAACACATTATGATATTGTTCATGTTCTCTATTTTTTTCCCCCAACAAGTGAACTATCCTATTTTAATGAAGCTCCTCCATTGTATTGATGCCTAATAAATAGTTATAAAACTAACCAAAAAATCTAGATAATTGAAAAATATCCCCCCACCCCCCTCACATTCAATTTTTTCCCCGTTATACGTTTCATATTTTCAAACCATTTCAACCATGTCCTTCTCATCCTGTCATCTAACTTCTCTACACCTAGCAATTAGGCCAATGTGCTCCCAGGGAACTAACTCTGGCCCCGTATTGGTTTCCTTATCCCAGGTTACGAAAATCGTCTTTAAAAAGGGTTTTTTCCAGTGTCACCTTGTATTTCCTGTTACTTTGTGAGCTATTAGTGGAGGGTTTTTTGGGACTCCCAGGGCACAGACCAATTCAGACGCCGTATTAGTAGTTGCAAGAATGTACCGTTCTGATGGGTCGTAAAGTGAAATTGTACATAGGGCCACCAAGGTGCTACATAACTTTAGGTGATTTCACAAACGTGAATTTTGTTGGGCGCTTTTAAAGACATAGTTTAGATAGACGGGGAGTGAATGGCCGGGGGTAGAATTACGCCCATGAGATTGATTGGGTACATCTCCCCGTATGTAAAAACTCATTCACTCGGCAAGCGCCGATGTGGAGTGGTTTGGGTCGACCAAACACGAAAAGCAGCACTCTTAGTTACCCAAAAATTCGTAAACTAAAAGGGATATCTAAAGTCTTTGGGCCAGTAGACTGTGGTGCATTCACACGGCGTTTGTCTGAACTATGTTCATTATGCGACTACCAAAATAGCATTGCGGCATGCATGCGAGAAATCAACTTAAGATATACATAGTACCGTACATTGGGCCTAGGGATGACGACGATTTTAAACAACGATAAAAAACCCGGGCAATTTTGTAACAGGTTTGGCGGGCAAAACCCATTACTTAGTTTTAAAAGCAATTTATGTGGTATTTTATTTATTTATATTGCCCCCGTATCTTTACCCGCGGCTGGGCCACGATCGCGTACCGCAGTTGCCCGAGAGTGGAAAGGGTTTTTAAGGAGGGGCGGGAGCGTTTCTCAGTGGCAAAATCAATTTTTAATCAAACAGTCATGATGTCAGTCAATCAGTAGTCATGGTCATCATGATTTGACACCGTCTGCCCAGAGGAGAGCATGCACAGAGACTGTGTGCAGCGAAGAGTACTTCTTTTAATCAACCAATTAAAAACTGGTTTTTACAATCGGTTAACTAAAACCTTAATCGTCGTCAACCCTAATTGGACCTTATAAGAAGAAAATAGAAATGACCCAAAAATTATACACAATGGTGATTGTTGTACTAATAAGGGTGTCCCATAATATCATGGTTGTACCACATACTATATTACTATATTCTTTACATCACTTACACAAAATGTTGTGAAACTAAGTTTTACACAATTAAAATAATTTGTCAGGTCATACACAGTTCCCCTCACCTTCCGAGTTCCACGTCAGATGGTCGAGTGTGACCTGAACCAGGCTGTCAATGTCAGGTCACACACAGTTCCCCTCACCTCTTAGTTCCACGTCAGATGGTCGAGTGTGACCTGAACCAGGCTGTCAATGTCAGGTCATACACAGTTCCCCCTCCCCCTTCCGAGTTCCCCCCGTCAGATGGTCGAGTGTGACCTGAACCAGGCTGTCAATGTCAGGTCACACACAGTTCCCCTCACCTCTTAGTTCCACGTCAGATGGTCGAGTGTGACCTGAACCAGGCTGTCAATGTCAGGTCATACACAGTTCCCCTCACCTTCCGAGTTCCACGTCAGATGGTCGAGTGTGACCTGAACCAGGCTGTCAATGTCAGGTTTATACACAGTTCCCCTCACCTTCCGAGTTCCACGTCAGATGGTCGAGTGTGACCTGAACCAGGCTGTCAATGTCAGGTCGTACACAGTTCCCCTCACCTTCCGAGTTCCACGTCAGATGGTCGAGTGTGACCTGAACCAGGCTGTCAATGTCAGGTCACACACAGTTCCCTCACCTTCCGAGTTCCACGTCAGATGGGGCGAGTGTGACCTGAACCCGGCTGTCAATGTCAGGTCACACCCCAGTTCCCCTCACCCTTTCCCAGTTCCACGTCAGATGGTCGATGTGACCTGAACAGGCTGTCAATGTCAGGTCACACACAGTTCCCCTCACCTTCCGGTTCCACGTCAGATGGCGAGTGTGACCTGAACCGGCTGTCATGTCAGGTCTACACAGTTCCCCCCCCTTCCCAGTTCCACTCAGATGGTCAGTGTGACCTGAACCAGGCTGTCAATGTCAGGTCATACACAGTTCCCCTCCCTTCCGAGTTCCCAAAGGAGTGGCGAGTGTGACCGGGGCCAGGCTGTCATTGTCGGTCGTACACAGTTCCCCTCCCTTCCGAGTTCCCGTCAGATGGTCGGGTGACCTGAACCAGGTTCAATGTCAGGCCCCCACAGTTCCCCCACCTTCCCCGTTCCACGTCAGATGGCGAGTGTGACCCGAAACAGGCTGTCAAGGTCAGGTCACCACGTTCCCCCCCCCTTCCGAGTTCCAGTCAGATGGGCGAGTGTGACCTACCAGGCTGTCAAAGTAGGCATACAAGTTCCCCCCCACCTTTCCCATTCCCCTCAGATGGGCGAGTGTACCTGAACCAGGCTGTTTAATTCAGGTCATCACAGTTCCCCCACCTTCCGATTTTCCCCGTCAGATGGTAGTGGACCGAAACCCGGCTGTCAATGTCAGGGGCGTACACATTCCCCCCACCTTCCCAGTTCCACGTCAGATGGTCGGTGTCCCGAACCGGCTGTCAATGTCAGGGATACACAGTTCCCCCCACCTCTTATTCCCCGTCAATGGTCGGGGGTGACCTGAACCAGGCTGTCAACGTCAGGTCAACACGTTCCCTCACCCCGAGTTCCACGTCAGATGGGGCGAGTGTGACCCGAACCAGGCGTCAATGTCAGGTCATACACAGTTCCCCTCCCTTCCGGGTTTTCCCCGTCAGGGGTCGAGTGTACTGAACCCCGGCTGTCAATGTAGGCACACCAGTTCCCCCCACCTTCCGAGTTCCCCGAAAATGGTCGAGTGTGACCGAACCAGGGTGTCAATGTGGTCATACAAGTTCCCCCACCTTCGAGTTCCACGTCAATGGGCGAGGTGACCTGAACCATATGTCAAAAGTCAGGCATACACAGTTCCCCCCCCACCTCTTAGTTCCACGTCAGATGGTCGAGTTACCTGAACCCGGTGTCAATGTCAGGTCCAACAGTTCCCCTCACCTCTTAGTTCCCCGTCAGTGGGCATGTGACCTGAAACCCGGCTGTCAATGTCAGGTCATACACAGTTCCCCTCACCTTCCCATTTCCCCGTCAGATGGTCGAGTGTGACCTGAAACCCGGGGTCAAAAGTAGGTCTACACAGTTCCCCCCCCCTTAGTTCCACGTCAATGGGCGAGTGTGACCTGAACCAGGCGTCAAGCAGGGCATACACAGTTCCCTACCTTCCGAGTTCCACGTCAGATGGTCGAGTGTACCTGAACCAGGCTGTCAAAGTCAGGTCATACACAGTTCCCTCACCTCTTAGTTCCACGTAGTGGTCGAGGTGACCTGAACCAGGCGTAAAGTCAGGTATAACAGTTCCCCCACCTTTAGTTCCACGTCGATGGTCGAGTGTGACCTAACCAGGCTGTCAATGTCAGGTCACACACAGTTCCCCCACCTTCCGGTTCCAGTCAGATGGTCGAGTGTGACCGAACCAGGCTTCAAGTCAGGTATACCAGTTCCCCCTCCCTTCCGAGTCCACGTCAGAGGTCGAGTGTGACCTAACCAGGCTGTCAATGCAGGTCACACACAGTTCCCCTCCCTTTAGTTTCCCCGTCAGATGGGCGAGGTACCTGAACCAGGGTGTCATGTCAGGTCACACACGTTCCCCTCACCTTTCCCAGTTCCACGTCGATGGTCAGTGTGACCTAACCGGCTGTCAGTCAGGTCACACACATTCCCCCCACCCCTTATTTCCCCGTCAGAGGCGAGTGTGACCTGAACCCGGCTGCAATGTAGGGCACACACAGTTCCCCCACCTTCCGATTCCACGTCAGATGGCGAGTGTGCCGACCAGGTGTCAAAGTCAGGTCCACACGTTTCCCCCCACCCCTTAGTTCCACGTCAGATGGTCGGTGGACCGAACCAGGCTTCAAAGTCAGGTCATACACAGTTCCCCTCCCTTCCCAGTTCAGTCAGATGGTCGAGTGGACCTGAACCAGGCTGTCAAAGTCAGGTCACACCCAGTTCCCCTCACCTTCCGGTTCCATCAGATGGTCGGTGTACCTGAACCAGGCTGTAATGTCAGGTCAACCAGTTCCCCCACCCTTTCCCAGTTCCAGTCGATGGCGAGTGTGACCTGAACCAGGCTGTCAAAGTCAGGTCACACACAGTTCCCCCACCTCTTTGTTCCACGTCGATGGTCGAGTGGACCTGAAACAGGCTGTCAATGCAGGTACACACAGTTCCCCTCACCTTTCCCATTTTCCACGCAATGGGATGTGCCTAAACCCGGCTGTCAATGTCAGGTCAACACATTCCCCCCCCACTTTTCCCAGTTCCACGTCAGATGGTCGAGTGTGACCTGAACCAGGCTGTCAAAGTCAGGGGACACACAGTTCCCCCCACCTCTTAGTTCCAGTCAGATGGTCGGTGTGACCCGAACCAGGGGTCAAAGTCGGTCACACACAGTTCCCCCCACCTTTCCCATTTTCCCCGTCAGTGGTCGAGTGTGCCTGAACCGGCGGGCAATGTAGGTCAACACAGTTCCCCTCACCCTTAGTTCCCCGTCAGAGGGCGAGGTGACCTGAACCCGGCTGTCAATGTCAGGGCATACAAGTTCCCCTACCTCTTTGTTCCCCGTCAGATGGTCGAGTGTGACCCGAACGGCTGTCAATTCAGGTCACACACTTCCCCCCCACCCTTCCCAGTTTTCCACGTCAGATGGGCGAGTGTGACCGAAACCCGGGTGTCAAGTCAGGTCATACACAGTTCCCCCCACCTTCCGAGTTCCACGTCAGATGGTCGAGTGTGACCTGAACCAGGCTGTCAATGTCAGGTCATACACAGTTCCCCTCACCTCTTAGTTCCACGTCAGATGGTCGAGTGTGACCTGAACCAGGCTGTCAATGTCAGGTCATACACAGTTCCCCTCACCTTCCGAGTTCCACGTCAGATGGTCGAGTGTGACCTGAACCAGGCTGTCAATGTCAGGTCATACACAGTTCCCCTCACCTTCCGAGTTCCACGTCAGATGGTCGAGTGTGACCTGAACCAGGCTGTCAATGTTCTTGATCTCGTCGTCGATGAGATAGAACTCCACCGGTTTGCTACTCTGGCGTATCCGGTTGTACCACTCGATGGCGCAGTTGAGGCTGAACACCCAGTGATGAAGCTCCTCGCAACGTTCAAACAGGTCCAGGCCCTCGGGGGGAATGCCTTCTTGGTCCAGGAGCTTTAGGTAGCGAACCTCACGAAGAATCGCCGCCAGCTGGTCAGGGCACAGTCATGTCTCGTTTCAGATTAGTTACCCTTGACACATTTTTTACTTTTTTTTTTTTAATGAGTGAGTGAGCCATGAGTTGACTACCCGCAGGGTGCGAATTGACGACTTGGCAGAGGGGGGATGGTCTAGTATAGTATTTGTGTGGGCTGAACAGGGTCTGGGGCTTTGCCCCAGCCGCTGGAGGCAATTTTTGTAGTTGTATTATTGCTCTCGAGATGACCTTAGAAGCGATCTGAGGTATTATTTTGTAAGGGATTTGAAAAGATTTGAGTTCAAGTTCGGGAGTACAATTTGCCGACAATACAATGCCGACATCAATCTACAAACACTTCCTGGCTCGGAATATGTGTAAATTGACGCCATTATTTATTAACGTTACGAGATAAAGTCACTTGATATGTAATGAGATGAGATGGATATTCAGAGGTGGTGATTTAGTCATCCCCGGTGGGAATACCTTTCAGTAAAACAGAGCCAGGGATGAAATTACCAGAGAGGGGGGGGGGAAATCCCCCCACCCCTCCGTCAATTTGCACCCCGAGAACCCGGTATCATTCCCTTTTCTCCCCCTATACCTAAGGCTGGATCTAGATAGTGTTGGTCTTTCCTCCTTAGCCTATCATAGGCTAGAGTGGCACATTATGGCCTTACAGTTGACGTTCCCTTATAACAAATAAACTCAAAACCCTACCATTTATATCTAAATATCAATCAACTTAAATCAAATGTTCCCGGGTACTCAACACATTACTCGCTCACTCGTCTAACAACGACTTTAGCGATTTCTTAATCTAGTTGGCTAAGGCGCCTTCATACCCGGAATGTTGGAGTCCTGGGTTTAAACAACGGTAGGGATAAGTTTGACTTTCTGGATTGTATTAAAAAATTTAGAACATGTTTTGAATAATAATATACAGTACAGTAAGATCTCTCTTATCCGAGTTGGATGAGACGGGAGGCACCTCGGATTTGCGAAAAACGCGGATGGCGCGGATCAATTGTTTATTTGCTCTCGTAGCATAGCCTGATGTGGTAAAATGATGTATGACACATGTAATGGATAAAGGAACATAAAATACACACGATACACTTCATACAGGGTATACTAAATGATTTAATAGCTTGTAATTCAAGCTCACGAACACACGTACACAATTAGGCCTACATGTCGTAATAAAAACGTATGTCTAGGCCTAGGCCTAGGCCTAAACTCGACGCAGTAGGCCTAGGCCTACAATGCAAACATAGGCCTAGGCCTAGCTCTCTTTCTCATGTGGGAAAACCTCTCACTACTATGCCCGCGCTGAAGCTCACGACGCAAGATAAGTCTGGGAAAGAAATAAGATAAGCCCAGGAATAACAATTCAATGCGTCGTGATTACGAATTTCGTGAATCGGTTGAAACATGATTGCATCTAGTTCCACAACGACCATCTGTGAACAGCTGTGTGGGAGATGGCTGGATCGTATGCGCACGCGCAGGCGCGCGACGCACACTGACCTCTATATGCTCAGTGGGTGGCACTGACGCTTACCGGCGATGCGCCCGACGCACACTGACCACTGAACTCTATACGCTCAGTACACTGATGCACACTGCTCGAAAGTCGAGATATATCGCCGATCTATCTTCTTTGCACTCACTCGTAAGGCATGCCTACAAATGTATGCGAGTACATTTAAAAAAGTGCGGCGCGGCGTCTGTAATTATTTTTATGTTTTATTTACGTATTTAAAACTTTAATTTTTTTTTTTTAATTTTTTTTTTTTTTTTTTTTGGCGGCTCGGTTAACACGGAACATCGGATAAGAGGAGATCGGATAAGAGAGATCTTACTGTACTATGGAAAACATAGCCAGTACGAAATACGTGTAAAGATTGCAAGGTTTAAAATCAATCTCCCAGCAGAATGTTGGGGAACCTTGAGCGTGTAAGATTCGATACACCTTGGTCACTGCATGCCTTCATGGCCTGACACATGATTCGATAAAAATGACTTCTTGAAGAACAAAACCATTGTCGTTAAATTGAATCCTACACATGTTCATTCAGCCTTTTTTCAATTTAGTATTTCTTGTATTCGTTTGCTGCACTCAATCGTCTAATAATATTTTACATTTAAAAAAATTTATTGGGGGCAATTTTTTGCACTTACCTCAGCAACTTCCCTTATTGAATATGAAATATAACATTTGTCCCCCATAAGGCATTTTTTTTTTGTAATTGTCTTTCATCATCAATCACCACTCATTGTCTCTAAGACCCCGTTTTTATTACTCGCTTTCTAACGCGGGTTGGCCGATAATGTGGGTAACTTTTTTAGTGTGAACGCACTGAGTTGAAACACTAGTTGGAATTTCAACCCACGTCGGAACTCGGAGTTACTCACGTAAGCTTTGAAGATGGTCTGCCACCCTGCTACCAGCTGATTGCAAGTGACGTAAACAAACTACATATAACTTCAAATAAATACGCAATATTTTGCTTGTTGATTCAAGACAATGTATTTATTAACTATTAGTAGAGCCCAGACCAATCAATATATGCATTACCCCCAATCCCTTAATACAATAAATACATTATAGGTTATGTTACCACTGTGTTGTGATTGCAGACGACGGTCGCACGGCCAGTGAAAACGCAAATCGGTTACGCACGTCGTTTCAACCAGCGTTCGAAGCGAGTAATAAAAACGGGGTGTAACAGCCTTAGTGCATTGAGTCGTTAAGCAACCAAAATCATCATCATTATGGAGATTAAGAACATGATCATGAAGAAGATGAGGAATAAATTATTGAATAACCTAAATACCTACCTACTTAATTCTAGTTAATGAATGATTAAGTACTTAATTAACTAACTAATAAATAAGTTAATAACTAACCTGGTCGTGGAAATTGAGTCCAATATGCATAGTCTTTTCTCGCACCATAAGCGCTTTATTGAGGTTGACATCACACATAGCCGGCACGTTCTCCTTCCACTCGTCAAACACTTTAGCCCCGAGCGCGTCTAGATATCCCATCATCTCATCGTACTTGTCGACAACGTACACAGCATCCTCCGTGGTCGTTATGTCGTGCTCCACCTCTCGGAAGTATTCCATGGGCACAGTCAGCCGCTGTCTCAGTTTGTGGATCCACATGAGCGCGCCCGCGACGGGGGGCTGCAGCTTGTCCACCAACATGTAGCCGTGCTTCGCCGTGAAATCCATCTGCTCGTCGTAGATTTCCTTCGCGGTCTCCAGTTCAATCTCAAACAAGTTGATAATCTTGCGGAACTTAGGGTCCACTTCTACTTTTATCAGCGGACGTTCTATCAGAGAACTGCCAATCTGGATGAGCTACGGGACAAGTAAGTACAAGCATACAAAAACTTGTAAAAATACAGCCAAACCTTACACACTCAAAACTAAAAGTAATGAGATCTAAAAAAGAGCCAAGCTCATCTACCATTCCACATTTGCGCATTCTTAATTCATAAACGTACAGTGCCCCGTAACAACATCCTTGAAAAGCTTGGCAAAATAGAATTTGCAACTATTAATTTAAACGTAATAGTTCATCCAAATTCTATTTTTCCAATTAATTTAAACGTAATAGTTAGCAATGCGATAGGGGTGCGAAAATAATGTTTTAAAAGGATTTTCTTTGTAAATTCTACAATTAAAAATGTTATGTTTACAGTAAGATCTCTCTTATCCGAGTTGGATGAGACCGGGGGCACCTCGGATTTGCGAAAAACTCGGATGGCGCGGATCAATTGTTTATTTGCTCTCGTAGCATAGCCTGATGTGGTAAAATGATATATGACACATGTAATGGATAAAGGAACATAAAATACACACGATACACTTCATACAGGGTATACTAAATGATTTAATAGCTTGTAATTCAAGCTCACGAACACACGTACACAATTAGGCCTACATGTCGTAATAAAAACGTATGTCTAGGCCTAGGCCTAGGCCTAAACTCAACGCAGTAGGCCTAGGCCTACAATGCAAACATAGGCCTAGGCCTAGCTCTCTTTCTCATGTGGGAAAACCTCTCACTACTATGCCCGCGCTGAAGCTCACGACGCAAGATAAGTCTGGGAAAGAAATAAGATAAGCCCAGGAATAACAATTCAATGCGTCGTGATTACGAATTTCGTGAATCGGTTGAAACATGATTGCATCTAGTTCCACAACGACCATCTTTGAACAGCTGTGTGTGAGATGGCTGGATCGTATGCGCACGCGCAGGCGCGCGACGCACACTGACCTCTATATGCTCAGTGGGTGGCACTGACGCTTACCGGCGATGCGCCCGACGCACACTGACCACTGAACTCTATACGCTCAGTACACTGATGCACACTGCTCGAAAGTCGAGATATATCGCCGATCTATCTTCTTTGCACTCACTCGTAAGGCATGCCTACAAATGTATGCGAGTACATTTAAAAAAGTGCGGCGCGGCGTCTGTAATTATTTTATGTTTTATTTACGTATTTAAAACTTTAATTATTTATTTTTTATTTTATTTTTGGCGGCTCGGTTAACACGGAACATCGGATAAGAGGAGATCGGATAAGAGAGATCTTACTGTATTTACTTTTTAAATCCCTATGTAGGCCTAGTGTATTACTTTCATACTATTTACATCCAATTTTTTATTGAACAAGTAATATTAGGCCACATTAAAGTGCATTTTCCATTTGTGTTTGAATGAATTAATGAAGAAGCAAAGTGAAACTAATTTTGAAACGGCAAGTGTATATTATCTATCCTAATCTAATACTATCATTAAAAATCCACCCAAAAAAAATCATATTTTCCCTAGACCTAGGCGTAGTTCCATCTGCCATCACCTACCTTCGACAGTGCCCTCATTGTGCATACCATGCTAGCTTTAGAACTACTTTAGTAACTCTACTCACGCTGAGTGATAAAGATCACTAGTTGGTCAAAACGTATCGGCAACATGTCTGTTCATCTATTTGTGTTAAGTTCAACTGCCGTCCTTCTGTAGCCCTACCTTTCCCCCCACTGAAACATGTTTATTCATGTTCCCAGTTCAAGTATCGATCGTAGCCATTTAGGCCTCATCTACACCTACGCAAACTGCTAATGAATTAAGTAGATAGATAGCCCTAATCTAAACAATTTAATAGACTAGGTTCACTGTACACACAAACCTTGAATAAGCTCTCGAGGTTGTGGCAATCATCGAAAGCTTGCACGAATATAGCCGCCAGCTTCCTGTCAAAGTCCACCACCTTGGTTTTATAGTCGTTGTAGTCCACGTTGAAGGACTTATCTTCTGGGTCCAGGGGATCGTAAGTGACGTTGGTGAAATGTTGGAAGGCATCTTGGAACTCTCTGAGTACGTTGCCCACCCTTCTGCTCAGCGAGCGACCTTTCAAGCCACCTATCTCGACCTTCTCCAGCTTTAGAAACTCCAACGCAGTGTCGAAGAGATCCTTTTAAGAAAATAAACAAATGCCATCGTCAACGGTGAAGAACAAGGAATTTGTAACTTCGACCTTTCAAGCCACCTATCTCGACCTTCTCCAGCTTGATAAACTTCAATGAAGTGTAAAAAGATGGTACTATATATGGCAATGGTATTAAGACAATAAACAAAATGTCATAATTAATAGTGAAGAATAACAAACTTGTAACTCCATGTCCCAAAAACGATATACCGTACGTATTGACACATCAAATTCAAAATCAAAATAATAACAACCACTCTATAAACCTTGAATTGCCATTTTAATACAAACACCATTAAAACCCTGTCACCCAGTGCAGCAAGGGGGGTGAGTAACATGGGAACCAGCTCACCAGATGGTGGAAAACCACTGTGAGCTTCCTAACCCCAACCTATCCCTGGGGTTCTGAGGGGTAAACAGAGAACTACTTTACCTGATTGTCCTTCCCAGGGCCCCTTTCTATAACTTTAATTGGATTTGATTTGTGTGTTTGATGGTACGGTAATCGATCAAGTTGGTGTAAAGTTGATCGTGGTGGAAAGAGGTGAGATTTTTTTGGTTTGTCAAAATTTGTTTACGTTAGATTAGAGAAAATGGCAAGAGATGAGCCCTAACCTAGGAATAAACACAACCAGATTATTAACTTCTGAAACTAATAACAACAATAAGCCTATGCTTAAAGAAAATCTAGGGCTACTTATAGTAAGAGCGTTAAGAGTCTTGTGCATTTCCTCTTTACATGAAATTACACAATTTAATACCCATTTCTCCCCGGTGTAAAATAATTCACACTTCTCTTTCATTACCTATGTCATTTTGCGGCAATGGATTGCGTACACAAGATAAGATACATAAGAGGCATACATATTACAATTACCTCCACGTCCTGCAGCCTTTGAACGTACTTCATTTTACGTTCAAATACAACTTTTGGGTGGAAATTCCAAGGCACTGGTGGAACGTTTTTATCCTTGAAGAATTGAGGAAGAATTTGTCGATACTGTTCAAATAAAGTTCTGGAAATATAAAGAAAATGTGGTGATAACCTATGCCTTTGACAAGATAAACAAAGACACCTGCATGTTTCCTGACATTGATGGCAAAACAGAAATGAAAAAAACTATGCATTTGAAAGTTGAGTAAAAGCGGTGTTATGTGCTTCTTACATAAATCAAGATTTTTCCATTGACAAAGCAAACTAATCCCAACAGCCACTTTTTTAAAGTAAATTCTAAAAGAGCTTAGATTAAAAAAAGGAGTTATATTTAAGACATAGAAATTTCTGGATTGCCTTAAATATTAATTATTCCACCTACGGGAGTGTTTCCCGACTATCCAAATCGAGAAATAAAAAAAGTAGCTTGGGCTAATTAAATGGTTGGTCAGCAGCCAATAAATTGGTTGTCTGTCCTACTTCCTTGGTTGCGACCATTATGTTAGGCAAACGTTACAAAGAAAATAATATCAACATTTAGCAGGAATTATTACCAGTTCATTTTTTTTTAAATGCATATATGCCAACTAGGTACTAGGCCTATAATAGTAGCTATCTATTAGTGCTTAATTTGTGGTGGTACGCAGTTATGCCACTACCTTTTTGAGAGGTCATACAGCAAACCACTGAATTGTTGACAGGCGTTTTCCTACGGAGTTACTAAATATAATTATTAATTATATATACGTATCACTATTATAATAGTTGTAATTGTTATAGTTTACCGTAGTGTTCACCATTGTGTTGTGATATATTTCTGGAGTTTCCTTATTTTCCCTCAAGAATCTCTAAAAACAAATCAAATCTATCAAATCAAAAGTTTTCCGGGGGCATTGAATTAGCCTACCTTCATTACCAATCGTAACGTTGAAGGAATAAAATATTAATTTATTTTCTCAATCAGCCAAATTTACAGCCTGAAAAAATACGGGTTTCAATCGGGAAATGTCAAGGTATTTGGTACCTACCTAAAATGAGTAGACTCATTTGGGGGGGGGGGGGGGGTTTGTAAAGCATAGATATAGTTACATGATATCGTACCACTAGGGTCAAGAGTGGTAAATATGAGACACACCAAAGAGTGGGTAAAAATGAGACAGTGGCAATTTATAAAAGCCTAATGGACTGATTCTGGCAACCAATGCATATTAAATATTAATAAACTTCAGTATTTTTTGCATAATATGAAATAAGCATCCACTTAAGGATTTTATTTTTTGTTATTACAAATTAGTATGCTCCCAACCTTTTTACAGCCAAGGCACACCTGTTAGTAATGGAACAATTTGGTGGCACACTGCCATTTTTGGATGCCCCCCCCCCCCCCCACGACACATCGATTCACACATTTGGAAAATAAACAAGATTTGACTGGCCTCCCCTTGACATAGTTAACCATTTTTCCAACTTGATCTAGAACTGATAATAAAGTGTTTGCGATGCAAAAAACAATGTGTTGCGATCAACTTTGGGTTGCGAAGTTTCGCTCGCACAACTAAGCCTTTCATTTTGCCTGTTATTGAGGGTGCACCGTCAGTACAAATCGAAGTACAGGACGACCACTCCAACATGTTTTCCTTAAAATATTTGGTAACACATTCAACAAGTTTCAAACACATCCTCACCCGTTGTAATTTCTTGTAACTCAAGACAAAACAAATATTGTTCTAGTATTCTCTTGTCATCGACAAACCTAACATAAGTGAGAATAAGCTGAGCTTTGCCAGTTCCATCTGTCGACTCGTCCAGTTGTAGTCCAAAATTCTTGCCAGACTGCAATTTTTCCTTCACGTTTTGTTCAATGTCTGAAGACATCGCTTCAATTCTCCTACTCATAGTGTTGTCCGAGAGGGGCACTTTTAATATTTCCCGCACAGCCTCGGGTCCCAGCATTGTTTTCACGATTTCTTGACAGGCCGGTAAAATCAAGGTCTCTGCAATTGTGTTGGGTTTCATGCATTTTGCAACAAGTTCTGCAACTTTAAAGCTAGCAATTTGAGTCTTGTCCGAGAAAGTCACTTATTTTTCAAACTTTTTGCGTGTTTGGATTGGTCGTTAATAAGGCGTTTGAAATAATCAACAGTTTTTTCTACCATGTTAGGGTTTAATGCAAACACAAAGCAGGACAGGGTTAAATTCCTATACGATTTGGCTAATATTTCGCCGCACACTACAAACACCTCCGCGGTACACCAGTTGGGAATCACTGCTCTAGCATAATTAAATAATAAACTCTAAACTAAGTTGGGTGGTAAAAATGAGACACTCCTACTCAATGATGATGCCATTTTCTCACCTTCACCCCAGACACATCATTTGGTTAAATTAGGCCTAATAAAAATAAAAATACATTTAAAAAAAAGTAGGCTAGGCCTTATATCAACAAAATGGAAATAAATCCTAATCTCACGCCTACCCAAGAAGTTGGTCAACCAATCATTGAAAAATAAAAATGGTTGCTTAGTGTCATATGAGGAAGAGTTATTCCCTGGTTTTGTACTTGATACAAAGGTTGGTTATGCTTATGTAAGTGTTGTTGAGTGTCAGAAGTCAGAACCCAATGGCTGGAAGTGGGGAGAGAAAACAGATGTTTTGTGGTACCCACTCGAAGACATTATGCAAGTTAATAATGTGATGAATTAGTTGGACTATACACTGCTCTTTTAAATAAAGAAAAACTATGTAGGTAACGATATTTCGAAGACTATTCAGTCCTCTTCAACTGGTTTTATGACATTTGACAGTTACAACAGTAAGAAAAAACAAAATTCAAAATTGTTTTAAACAAATACATAAACAAATACATACTGCCATCTCAATTTCACAAGAAAAAACTCATGACTACCATCTTATAAAAATGAAAACATTTATGTTGCCAACTAGCAATTAAGATAAAAAAAAACATAAAAAACACCTTTATAAGCTATGACTGGCTCTGGCTTGGAACAAAACCTTTCCAGATAGAAGGAAAGTCAATACTTGGAGTACTAATGATGTTGTTCTTTACAGCCATAAAGGCAGCCTCTTTTAACCGACGTTTATGCAGATTATTTTCATGGAGAATGATAGAAGAGTCGTTCCAATTCACATAATGATGGTTCTCATAAACGTGTTCTGCTAGTCTTGAGGAACAAACTTTGTGTTGTGCTACATTAGTCTTATGTTCTTTTATCCTGACCTCCAATGGTCTCTTGGTCTCACCAATGTAAATGTCACCACATTGACATGGTATCGAGTAGACCGCATTCTTGGACGATTGAGTATCTTTCTTAGGCTTAATTTTTGTTAAAATGCTTCTGATAATATTAGGTGAACTGAAAACGGAAAACGAACTGTGTGTTGTTTCTTGCTTTTGAGTCTCATATTTATTTACCACACTTGATCCTACCTTTTTCAATACAAATTAAGCACTGCTATGTGTAGGCCTAACTGGCACTAATGTGCCAACGAAGATAAATCATTTGATAAGATATTGAGTCGAATAACATCCCCTTCCCACAATATTTAAATTTTCTTCTTGGCAAACACTGTTTTGGTTCATTTTTCATACAACCACAATCTCACAAAGTGGCGTGTATTGTATACGCAAGGTATTGAAATAATGCAGATTGCCATCAAAATCGTACGTGAAGCATGATGGGAGAAAAGTGGTTTAACTCGCTAGCTTCCAATGTCCAGGTGTGGCAGACTGCATCTCCCTCACAGCTATGCAGTCCGCCACTCACCCGAGCATATGGCAGCCAGTGTGTTAAACCCCATTTCTCCTAGGTAATGATTTGCACGTGATATGTATAGTGTGTCAGCAGCGTGTAATACTAAAGTGTCTTCAGAATCGGCGGTGCCAATTTTCCAAAAATATCAATATAGGCACCCCTTTTTTATATTTGATTCATTAATTAATTGTGTGTAATATCCTTTTTGAATTTGTTACCAAAATTGTTGTATTTTAGAATGCATTGTTGTTGTAATATTACTATTTCAAATATTTACTTAACTGTAGTTCATTGTTGTGTCTGCATCTTTATGTAAGATTTATTTAGTTGTCCTCCTTTGTAAATCAGTTTTTAAATAAATAAATTTTAATTTAAATAATTTTTTTTTAAATAGGCTACATGTGAACAGGCCATTTTCAGAATTAACTGCGCTGCGCACTCCTTTGCAAAGCATTAGGGGAGAAAGGGCAATTACATGCTAAAAGCCATATGCTTGGGCGCGTGGCGGTCTGCACTGACCGTACTGGAAACGCAGTATGCCACACACCCGAGCAAATGGCATTTAGCGTGTAAACGCCCTTTCTCCCGTAATGCTTTGCGCGTGCGATATAGAAGGCGCTGGTGATTTTGAAAATTGTCTACATTTTATGAATCGATATCATGCATAGTAATTGGTAAGTTATGATGGAGAGACTTCGAAACTTAGGCTACAATAAAAAATATAAACAGTACCTGAATGCGATAAGCCCTTCTTTACACTTCTTGACCCTGGCCGCAGCTTCGTCGACCTCCCCTTGGAAGAGTGAACCGGGGTCCAACAGTTTCGACGACTCCTGTATCAACACGTTGCTGATCTCCCTCAACAGCACGACGATCCTCGACGAGTAACAATAGTGCCTGCAGTTGGCCCAGACGAGGCACAGAGTGTGCATGAGAGGCTCGAGCACGGGGGTGATCTCCAGGAAGTCCGTGTTCTCCAGCAGGTCGAAGTGTTTGACGAGAGGCTTGAGGAAGAGGGTGATGTCGCGGGCCTCGAACACGGCCGCGGTCACGTTGCGGAACAGGGCGCGGAAGCAGGGGTAGTACGAGCTGTCGGTCAGTTCCAAGACGGACGCCATCTTCTTGACGCGAGGGTCGCAGAGCTGGTCGTAGATGCACTCCAGGTTCTTCAATCTGGCATTCCAGTAATCGATTTCTGGGAAAAATTTAAGAAAAGATATTTACTAATCATTGAAACGCTCATGTTATTTAAGTTTAGCCTAACCCTCAGAGGAGAGAATTAGATTTTAAAATAAATTTAAATAATATTTTTTCTGTTGAACGATAAATAAAAAAATGTAGTAGGCATAAGACTAGACCTACAGTAGATCTCCGCCTATGTATAAGATACGGATATCTCGATACCATATTGATGTGGGAATACTTTTGATACAAATATTTAAGTCCCCGTAGGACAATTGGAAATCAATTATTATTATTTTTTATTTTTCAAAACTTGAATGGCATTAACTAAAACAAAGATTAGAATTGTGGGGGATGGGGAATGTAAATGTTTTTCCCTGTGTGTTGCAAAACCTACAAAAAATGGATTTCTTTATTCAAATTTTGGTTCAATGTAGGCTAACTAAATTATGGTGGTGGTGGAGGTGGAGGGTACCCTATCTATATAGTAAAGTCGTCCTGGTTACACGATTATTGGTGGAGGTGTTTGGTCATAATGTGAGAAAGTAGATCTTTATGTATTTCTGGCGAAACATTATCGATCCGTTGTACTTTTTAGCCACATGTACTCTCGCACACTTTCGTGGGAAATTGGTAATTTCCAACGCCGCAGGGGAAATTGGTGAAAATCATGTATTAAGGATGCGTTTTAAGTACGTTTTAAAAAAAGTAGTGGGCTGAAAGCAATAAAGGTACCGAAATAATATTATTTTTGTACACCCGGCATCAGAAGTAAATCAAGAGGTCTGGAAGATACTACCACCGTTATCGACCTCCTCGCGAATATTCAGTTCGTTCTGGCAAAGTAATCACAGAGCCATCACTCGATGACGTCATCCAAGTCTAACAGACCATGAGGGAAAATGGCGGCCCTATTTTATTATTGCATTTGGCCTATTGGGACTTCTAAATACTGGGCTCTGGGCATAGTTAATACTAATTACTAACAGAACACAAGGTTTGACAGGTTGGGAAAGCAAAGAGAACATAACGAACATAAAACCCAGCCTGAGGGGCTGGGGGCGACAAAACTTTTCACCTGCTGATGACAACTGCAGCTAATTTAAAGTTGTTTGTTACCTTAATCCACGACGCGTTTCGTCCTTCTGGGACTCATCAGGCGGATGGTGGCCACTAAAAATCAGCTAACTACATGCAAACAAAACTCACAACACATAACCAAACCTGTGGTAGGGCCACGCAAGAAGTAAATTCTGCATGCATGTTGTCATCATCAGCAAGGTTACTTCACACACTATTCATACTGAGGCACACAGTGAGCACAGACAGTAAGGGGCTTCCCTCCCAACTCTGGTGCTCGGGAGACAAGAAATCCATGACTTACTCTGGATTCGAACAGAAGGACGAAATGCGTTGTGCATTAAGGTAACAAGCAACTTTAAATTAGCTGCAGTTGTCATCAGCAGGTGAAAAGTTTTGTTGCCCCCAGCCCTTCAGGCTGGGTTTTATGTTCGGTACTAGTAAGTACCCTTCTCCAATCATACTAAACTAGCCGATTGGCCTTTTCCTAATTGTAACAAACCAGTCTTTTGACACCTCTTTCACTTTCTATCTTTCTTCAACTATGGGGTCGAGATGGGCGAGCCTACTCTACATCCTCTGGTGCATAGATACTACTAGGAAAACGCTTAAGTCCCGCCGCGTTGTTGGATGAGCGTAATTGGTGCATTGACCTGCCATGTGTTATGCGAATTTTCTGTTGTTCTGTGGAAAAATCATTATTAAATTGATTTTTTTTTAATTAAATAAAATAAAATAAAAAATTAACTTTATTTTTTTAATTATTTTTAATTAATCGTAATTGTTTTTAAAAAATCGTAAAATTGAAATTTTTATAAGAAATAATTTCTCGATTGCGCTCAAATTTACACTAATATATAAATTCATAAAATTAAGGTTCTGCGAAAAAATCATTACAATCGGATAAAGCATGTAGGTGTTATAAGTCAAAGAATTGTTTAAAAAAAGAAAAAACCTGTAAAATTTCGATTTTTATGATAAATATTTTTTCAATTGCGCTCAAATTTCACAAGAATATCTAAATTTATAAAATAAAGGTTCTGTGCAAAAATCATTAAAATCGGATAAAGCATGTAGGTGTTATAAGTCAAAGAAATTTTTAAAAAATCGAAAAAAATCGTAAAATTGCGATTTTCATGAGAAATAATTTTCCGATTGCGCTCAAAAACGTGGCAGTTCTAAGTTCAGAGATTTCGAAGGCCTCCATGAAATTTCATCGCAATCGGAGTATCGGTTTAGCCGGAATCGTGTGGACAAACAGACAAAAATACAAAAAGAAAAAAAAAAAAAAAAAAGAAAAAAAAAAAAAAAAAACATTCCGGATTTTTTTCTCCAGTGTAGTAGAATGGAATCTTCGCTTCGCTCGCTACGCTCATCCAAATATACCCCCCCACCCGTAGATGTGCTACTCTCTGCAGGCGACATGAAGAACTGTTTGAGACTAGTGGCGGTGCGCCTTGCTCGGACTTTTAACTAACTGAGGTTATGTGGTTATGCAGTTCCCTACTATTCCTACTTATTATTCTGAAATAAAAATTAAATTTACTAACAATGTAACTACGAAAATAGAACACATGGTTAACATTAAAAATATATTATTTATTGAAATACAAGACAATTAGTATGTACAATCACATTTTCCATAGTTATTATTCATAGTTAGTTAACACAAAAAATCGTGTGGGGTGTCTAATGGACTAATATCTCGAACGTAATGCTGTTCTGATTGATTGATTGGATATTGCTTAACGTCTCATATTTATGCAACTTGGCTAATCAAGACGAAGGGAGGGATGTAAGGGATGACGCGGGGGGACAAGGGGTGGACAGGCCTGTGCTGGTCAGAACCAGCCGTCGTGGTCGTCTCCGTCTGTGTCATCATCCGTCAAAGTTGTCATTGTCGTCGCCGTCGGGGAGGTAGTCAAAGGAAAGGGGAAAGTCCCCGACGACGACCCAGAGCTCGCCATTAGTTTCAGCTTTGGGAGAAAAACTCCCCTAATCACGGGCCAAACCACGAGAAGGTTGCGAGTTGGAATTTGATGGTCCAATGCTGTTCTTTAAACAATGACGTGCCGATGAAGTAGTATTTCATAATCACGAAAGAGGAACAGCAGCGGGCCATTAAGATAACACTCACTGTTCGTTGCATCTGTTTTATATCTTGTCACAGTCAAGTCAAGGTCACAATGCATTGGCGCAGGGCGGGGGAGGGGCGGGGGGGGGGGGGGACTGGAGCCCAAATGAGAGGAAACATGATAAGGAAAGGCAATTATCACCATGGGTGATGACTGATGGCTTTTAAGTTTTGACTTCTAGCAGATTGAAAACATAGGTAAGTGATGTTGTGACTGGTAATTATTTATGCGGTATAATCTCTGGAAGATCGCATGAGCAGTTAGGCAGGAGGGGTGGGGGGAAAGGGGGCATACTCAACACACTACCACAAGTCGGTGGCATGAACAAAGAACATTATAATTCAAAAGAAAAACGCCGTCAAGCACAAAAGATATGAGAAAGCGCATGTTTACATTAGCCTTACGCCTAAAATGTGACATCTCAATTCAGGAACCAGGTTAGTGATGATAGGTAGTGATGTAAGAAATTCATAAAACCTGACAGTGATCAGACATGTCTCTTGTCCAATGTGGTATTATTGTACCCGTTACGCCTTCTGTCTTCATGGTAGTTGGTGGCGGGTTGACTTCTTGGATGTCACAGATGTAGTCCTCATGGCGTCATCTTGATCATCATAATGGTATGCAGGGCTCAAAAAACACCATGCCCGAGATGCCCGGGGCATGTAAAAAAAAGTAGTCGGGCACGTAGATTATTTTCCCCACATGCCCGTCTGGGCATGTGGGAAATCTATCACTATCGCCCGCGCTTAGCCCTTAGTTCTCGTCGCCTGGGAAAAAAGATAAGTCCATTTGTCCAGTAACAGGCCCCATGCGTGGTGATTGCAGGCCATTAAGATAACACTCACTGTTTCTTGCATCTGGTTTATATCTTGTCACAGTCTAGTCAAGGTCGCGATGCGTTGGCGCGGGTTGGGAGGGCTGGAGCCCGAATGCCAGTAAACAAGATAAGGAAAGGCCAGCCTTGGTCATCTTGGTCTTCATAATGGCATGGTAGTCTTCATAATGGCATGGTAATCTTCACTCTTCAAGTCATCTCATCTTCTTGGATGTTAATGTGTTATAGTTGGCCGATTCATACAGCCATTAGCAAGAAACTGCCTACGGGCTATTCCGTAGAATGAATTTAAAACTATTAAGAGCATAGCCTAGCAATACTCGTCCTGCGCCCTTTCTCACCTTTGATGGTCAATGACAATCACTTTCTATATTGATTGGTCAGTACATTGAAACATTTTATTATGCCTCGAAATTATTGCCTTCAAATATTGTAGGCCTACTTAATTGCCATGTGACTTTCACATGCGTTTCTAAGACTTTTGTTTATTTTTGTATATTTTGAAGTATATCGGTAGTATATCGGCCAATAATCGATTAGTCGCGCAAAAAAGCGACGATAACACTCTGATGCTCGGACTTTGAACTACTGAAACTCGAAACAAATGAAGGAACACTTCCACACGATTTAGCATTGTTCTTTCAGCACCCTACTCTGGTGGGTCCGTGTTTCCTTGTTCCTTACAAGTGTGACTCCTTGTCCTGCTGGGGGGCCTAGCAGGTGATGAACCTGTTAGACCCTACTCGTCTTTTCCTTCAACCTCTTCACCTGCAGCCAAGAGCTAGTATAGCACATGTGCCTGTGCCATAGTCAAGAGCTTGCAATTTGTAGTATTGTTTCCTTTCGTTTTCGAATCCCAGTCACAGTTAGTAGGGCAGCCTCTCTCGTTGCCACGGGTCTTGGTTCAAATCTAGGGTAAGACATGGTTCTTTTGTCGCCCAAGCACCAGAGTCTAGGAGGGAAGCCCCCTCACTGGTTGTGCTGTGTTGTGACTTTCCACCCTTCCTATCTCTAACCTTTTCTCTTAGAATGAATGAAGAGGCACCCTTGCCCAGCAACAGCAGGAGGGGCAGCTTTTCTCTTGTTGCCAAGGGTCCTGGTTCGAATCCAGGGTAAGTCATGGATTTCTTGTCTCCCGAGCACCAGAGTTGGAAGGGAAGCCCCCTTACTGTCTGTGCTGACTGTGTGCCCCAGTATGAATGGTGTGTGAAGTAACCTTGCTGATGATGACAACATGCTTGCAGAATTTACTTCTTGCGTGGCCCTACCACAGGTTTGGTTATGTGTTGTGAGTTTTGTTTGCATGTAGTTAGCTGATTTTTAGTGGCCACCATCCGCCTGATGAGTCCCAGAAGGACGAAACGCGTTGTGGATTAAGGTAACAAACAACTTTAAATTAGCTGCAGTTGTCATCAGCAGGTGAAAAGTTTTGTCGCCCCCAGCCCTTCAGGCTGGGTTTTATGTTCTTTATGTTCTCTATGCTTTCCCAACCTGTCAACCCTTCTCCAATCATACTAAACTAGGCCTATAAGTGGAACCAGATAAGGTGGCGGTCGCCGAGGGATCGCAGCACTGTCGTCCACGCACTATGGCCACAGGATCGGCAAAAAGTAAATAAAATAACTGTCTCTGAAACTGCTTTCGGAGTAAAACACGACTATTTTAAAGCCAAGCCTTGCCCAATATATCCTAAAAATAAAGTATTTATGAAGTGTACGAATAAAATCAAGACATTTTGATGCTCCTAAACATTGACATCACATCTGACGAGGTTGGCAATATAAACAGCTGGAACTTTGGACACACCATTACCAACAAGGCAAAAAAACACTTTCGTAATCGTGATTACTTAAAATCATTATTTCGCTAAAATACTGACTCTGTGGGACGAACTACTTTATTCACAGCTTATAAAATGATGATTTATGTGATAACATATCACGATAACATGACCAAATATGGTAGGCCCTACCTCATGCCAGTTGTGTGTAAATTGTCAACGTTGGCGTCCGTGCTCTCGCTTGACCTTGACGGACGACAGCTTATCTGGTTCCACCTATAGCCGATTGGCCTTTTCCTAATTGTAATAAAGAACACAACGTTTGTAATAAATAGATTCTGATTCGCCAAACATTGCATAGGCCTAACCTTAGAGCAGGCTTATGTCTAGTGGAGTTATCAATCAGGGCTCCACTCTTTGCCCATCCGCTGAGTGCTAGTTTAGTGTGACTTAAAAGGTGCCTTTGAGAACAAATCCGTGATTTGCTGAGTGAGTGTCGGACGACAAACAACAAAAAATACGGTCGAAGATGCTGTGTGCATGTGTGAGACGATGTGTGCATTTGCAACTCCATTTTAGTCCTTTGGATCTCACACTTTGCTTCATAAATTATATTAGAAAAGGTTTTCACAAGTGCATAATCAATCAAATCTTCGTTTTCTTTCATTGTCAATGACAGAAAATGTACACTAAAGCTATGCACAACGTAAATAAAACAAAATAACTCAAGCTTCAACACCAATTCACTCAATTCTTTTAAAAAATGTCGAGAAACAACCGAAAATGCGGCCGAAACACACGTTTTTCAGTGCGACGAGCTATGTTTCCACAGCCTAAATGTTACTGGCAAAGGATGGAGAGGGGAGGGGGGTAGACAAGCGCTGCGCCATACAGCTGTAAATGTTACTGGCAAAGGATGGAGAGGGGAGGGGGGTAGACAAGCGCTGCGCCATACAGCTGTGGGCCGAATAGGGGAAGACTCAGAGACAGAATCCTGACAGTCTTTAAAACTTGTGAGCTTGCACACAAGCATGGAAACAGAGCACACCTGCGCAGGATAGAATGGTGTTCTTTTGTTGCTTAGCCTGTGTATGTTTGAAACCATTTCTAAGCAGTAAAATCCGTAGTTAAAATATAATTTTTATTAACATATTGACAAAAAGACAAGAAAGGGAGGAACAAAAGCTCATGGTAAATGAAAATGGCCAAGTTACAAATGACCCACAGGAAATAAAAGAAATGTGGAGGAAATATTTCAAAGATCTGCTAAATGTACAAGTTAGTGGAAATTTAAATGCAGAGAAAGAGGAAGAGGCAAGTGGAGAAGATGAAGAAGACGAGGTAACGGAACAAGAGGTGGCACGGGCGTTAGGAGCCATGAAGAATGGTAGAGCTCCGGGAGTGGATGACATTTCTGTGGAAATGATCAAAGCATCAGGTGCGGAAGGAAGAAGATGGTTATTTCGAGTAATAAGTGCTGCGTGGAAACAAAAGAAGGTACCGGAAGACTGGAAAAGAGGTATAATTGTACCGTTGTTTAAGAAAGGTGACCGTAAGAAATGTGAAAATTATAGAGGGGTGACATTAATGTGTCAGTGTGCTAAAATTTATGAAAAAGTTATAGAACTAAGACTGAAGGAGGTATATGACACAGATCTACGAGAAGAACAATATGGGTTCAGAAGTGGACGGTCTACTATTGATCCCATATTTGCTATAAGACAGACAATGGAGGGGAGATGGCAAAATGGGAAAGAAATGCACATTGTGTTTTTGGATCTGCAGAAAGCATACGATCACCTGCCTAGAGAGAAAGTATGGGAGTGTCTAGAGATAAAAGGAGTGGGAAGAGGTTTAATAGACAGGATACAAAGTACATATCAAAGGAGTGAAAGTTGCGTACAGACAGATATGGGTAGGTCAGAATGGTTCCAAGTAAATGAGGGCTTGCGACAAGGTAGTGTGTTATCTCCAACACTCTTTACTGTTGTAATGGATGAAATTATAAGAAGAGTGGAACCAAATACAGATGGAAGGGACACAAGAACCTTAGTGTTTGCGGACGATGTGTTGATTTGGGGTGAGAGTGCCAGAGAAGTGCAGGAGAAGGTGGACAGATGGAATGAAGTTACTACAGAGTTTGGTCTAAAAATCAATCAGAAAAAGAGTGAATGTTTGCGTATGCAAAAGAAGACAAAGGGCAGGCCTAGAGACCGGGAAAATATTGTACTACGTGGAGAAGTCTTAGAAGAAAAAGAAGAATTTAAATATTTGGGAAGTATATTGACAAAAGATGCAAAAGTGTGTAGGGAAGTGTCATCTAGAGTGCAAAAAGCAGAAGGGTTTTACCAATTGGTGAGAAAGTTACTATGGAATGAGTTGTTCCCACAAAAATGTAAAATTTTGCTGTATAAGGCATATTTTGTACCTATACTAACATATGGGGCAGTAACATGGGCAGTAGGAACAAAAGAAGAGAGTCAGCTGGAAGCAGCAGAAATGAAGTTTTTAAGAAGTATCAAGGGAGTTACAAAGATGGACAAGATAAGAAGTAATGAAATAAGGAAAGAACTGGGACTGGAGAGATTGAAGTTTAAGCTAGGAAGAGAACGTCTTAGATGGTTTGGACATATGAAAAGGATGGGCAGAGAGAGGATTCCAAGAAGAGAATTTGAAGCGGCAGAGGAGGGGAAAAGAAGAGTAGGAAGACCAAGAGAGAAATGGGAAAGATTAATTCAAGAAGACGTTGGAAAACGGGATGAAGTGTGGGAGCATGTGGCAAGAGTAAAGCTGTGGGAGGACAGAAGAGAGTGGAGTAAATTGGTGGAGAGGAAGGAGTTGGAGGATGTGGAAGAAACACTGAGTCTGGCAAGCTTAGTATCTACAGTTTCATGCCCTAGATAATGGTGAAAAACCACCACTCAACCCGACATAGTTGGAACTGAGTTATGATGATTATAATACTTTTTGGGTAGGGAAGACACTGTCTCAATGCCTACCCCGACGCTTTGCCACTAAAGTAAATATATGGTAACTACAAACAATCAACAAGAGTGTTAACTTATACACATGAACAGCAGTGGACATAATTAAATCAAGAGGTCTGGAAGATATCTCTTTTGCCGGCATCGCCTGGCTAACTCTCTGTGCACTCGATTTGTATCGCTCTGTGAACTGCAACGATCGACGTGAATAAAAAACATGGATGCTAACACCAAATGAAAATTCACTACAGTATTTACCAGAGGAACTATCAAGTCTAGAAGAAATAAAATATGGAACGTAAGGAGAGCATTAGATATCGATGCCTAGGACTAGGCACAGCATTACGACTATGCCTAAAGTGCTGCGCACAATTGGCATAGCATAAGCACAACGCAACGCAAGTATGATGGAACGTTGAAAATTTTTATGAAAATTTTCAATATGCTTTTAATCAGTGTATACCATATCTTATTCATAATCATATGTTAGTGCCTCACACTCATAACTCATAGTTCAAATTTGATTCAATCAAGGCAAAGTATAGGCCTCCACCTACTGTCAATAGCAAATTCTGATCTTCATATGTTTTCAGTTTACGCAGTACTAGGGTTTATATTGGATAGGATAAGCCTTTATTAATTCTACGTTTTTTTTTCCAAATAGCCTAATCAGTGTGGGTATCCCAACATCTAATATAGGCCTATATTGTAGGGCCTACTGCATACTGTACTGCAATTTTTATAATTATGCCCATTGTGTTTGCTGAGTACATATTATATTGTTATGTACAATGATATTTAATAAACAATTATCACCAGTAGCCCATGTTTTATACCTATCCCTGGCAACTTTGTATCCCTGAGTAGGCCTAAAATGTATAGGAGGAACTAGAGGAAAGAACTATTTTATTAGGTCTGTAAAATGTGTTTGTGATTTTGAATATATATCTAATTTTGTGATATAGGCCCTAAAATCAACTTGTATCTAATAAAAGAGGAAATTATATATAAAATAAAAAAATGAAAAATTTCAATTGCTTTGAAAATTTTCATGAAAATTCCCATCACTAAACGCAAGCGTAGCACAAGAAATATAAACAAGTGCACCTGGCTGCTTGAACACCCAATTCACGTAAGCATAGCATAGGCGCGGAAGCGCAGCACAAGAGATGGTTATATTTTATATTTCTTACGCTTGCACTTACATTCCTATGACTGACCAATAGGAATCCAGAAACAACAAGACTCAACACAAACGCCCATTTTCAGTGAAATCAAATTCACAACTATTGATGTTTGTGTCAGTGTCAAATTATTTATCATGGACGAACTCACAGAAGACGACTTAATTATCGAGTATGAAGTTGAGTCGACGTCTAGCGACGACCTGTTAATTATGTATGTTAGGCAATATCTCTATGACACTACTGCAAATGGTTTCAAAGACGAAATGTCAAACGCAAAGTCGACGTGCAGACATCTGATAACGAGCCTCCTAAAACTTTGCACAGCCTTGTAGTTTCTTTACGCCACACTTCCGTTATGACAATTGTGCATGCCTTTTTCCTTGTGTTGCGCTACGCTTATGCTATGCCAATTGTGCGCAGCACTTTAGTTCTTACCTTTGCGTTAGTTTCTAATGTTTTTCAATTAATTCTATATTACTGTATTTATGCGAGTATAGGCCTCGGGTATATTTGAAATTGTCAAGTTCAAAAAGTGGGGTGCGGCCATTATGCGAAGCCATTTATCAATAGTATTTATAGCCAACTCTTTAAAATCTGAGTGGTCAAAATAAGGGTGCGGCCATTACTCGAGGGCGGCCTATAATCGAGTAAATACGGTAGCCGTCAACCAGCAGTTGCTAACCAGTTTATTTTCAAATTTTTGTTTTTATAAAATGGTACCGATTGGAGCGGAAGTGACGTTTTTTTTAAATGCCTGCTGTGGTAGAGCAGCACTGGTGCTGGTGTTATCATTTGTTTTGAGACAATTTTTGCTGAGAAACTGAATGTAAACACTGATGTTTATTGTCATTACAAGGGACATTTTGAAAAAATTTCATCGAAATTACTGCAACCATAGTAACAATAAAATCAAATAGGCCTATTAATTTTTAACTTTGTACATAACTCGAATGTCACGGCTTTCCACGGAACAGTTTAATGTATAGATTGCAGAAAGGTATGCCTTGCTTGATAGCTGTCACTTGCTTTTGTTTGTCCGAAGTAATCCAAAGTTTGTCCGAAATTTCATTGTTTACGCAACAATCAATAGCAATAGCCAAAAATAGTAGGGATGTCAACGATAATCGCATATCGATAATTATCGATAATATCGATTATCGATATTATCGCGATATGAGTTGCTGCATCGCGATTATCGTACAATATTAATTCCTAGCGATAATCGCGATATTATCGGGCATCTGCTGCTTCAAATTGAATTTAGCGCCAACGGATGTGTTGATTCTTCAGTTTATCACGTGTTGTTGCATCGCCCCAATCACGTAAACTTCTCTACTGCGCATTGCGCAATGGCAGGCGTCAGCTGGCTGTTGCCTAGCAAAGACGGGCCCGCCCCCGCCGACCGCTCGAAGCTAGCCTCTCTCTCGCTTCACCGCTCTTCTCGCACACGCTGTCTCGTGGTAGGGGTATCGAGTGGCCGGTTAGCCGCTCCACCAACCAATAGCCACGCTAGTACAGTGATGGCGCGCAATTCAAATAGACGCACTGCGAGAAACGTGTTTTATATACGCCGATATATCGTGATATGACTGAAGCGACTATATCGGCGCGATATTTTTTGTCCACGATATTATCGCGATTAATCGCGATATTAATTTTATTTCAGCGCGATTATCGATATGAAATTTTATATCGTTTGACATCCCTAAAAAATAGAATCGGGTCCTTTGCTATTTTTCTTCTATCTGCCTTCTAGAAACTGACTATTTTGTTGACCAAGAGTCTTTCAAAGCCCCCTAATATATATATATATATATATATACATATCATAAATAGTCTAGAGGGCTTCCATCAATCAATACCGGTAATGCAGTTCACAAGGTGATACAAATCACGAGCACAGAGTTGACCCCGCGATGTCGGTGAAAGAGGTATCTTCCAGACCTCTTGACTTAATCATGTCCACGGCTGTACCAGCACAATGAACTTAATTAAGATAGCAGATATCTAACATGATATAAATGAATCATAAGTAAATTTGCATTACTATATTAAATTAATATTGTAAAATTATACCTTCCATAGGGTTAGGATGTGCCCCAAAGTTAAAAGCCATGGACGAGTCCTCTTTCAAGAAATCGTTGATTTGATGAGTCCAACTAAGAACAACTCCCTCGATGGCACTCTTGAGATGCATGTCCACGTCCTCACCGCCACTGCCAAACAAAGATTTGATTAGTCCAACGATGTTGAGGTGTATGTCATGTCCATTTGACCACCACTGCTGCCTAATAGTCATACATACCACCTACTTTTACAGAAGTTCCTGCGTGTCTGAGGAAGAGATCTGATTCTTTTGAAAATTTACTCTGTTGTTGGAAGGCCCTAAAGTGGGCGTTACACTAGGAAGATAGAAAAGTAAAAGAGAAGAAGTGAAGAGAAAAAGAACTTTTCGAAGCCGTCACACATGACACTTCTGAATGAAAAGAAAAGGTATGCGCGTGGCGTTACCTCTCAGCCTTCATGCAAAACTATTGTGCGCTGTTGTGGCAAGAGTGTGTAGGGTACTAATACTAAGGTACGACAATGTTTTCTTACGGCGATTTCCGCATCTTCTTCATTGGAACTAAAATCCATTCTGGTGACTTAGCCCTAGAAGACGAGGGAGAAACGGTACTGACAGTTTGACAAAATGAGTGACTTCAGCTGATTGTTTTTGTTATTTACCACCGCCACGTTTATGTTCACATCCCCGGGAAAGGTAGGAACATCTTTATACCTGTCAAATTATTCCCAAAGTTGTAGTCCATGGCAACATTACCAACCAATCACAATCAACTGTTCAAGGTTATTTTACTTTTTCTCTTCACTTGTCGAACCAAGTCCGACTAGTTCGGAAAGTTTTTACTTTTTACTTTTCGACTTCCCAGTGTGACAGCAATGGGAAAAGTCCCGTAAGCTACTCTACTTCTATGCTAGTTGGTGAGGTGGTGCTAGTTTACCTAGAGATGATCTTCTGCTCAACCTGATGGACCCTCTCAATGCCCACCGGCATCGGAAGCAGCGTCTGTCCGTTGATCTTCCCGAGGATCGTGTACAACTTATTCTTCAGCTTGTGCACGTGATTCACGACGTCGTCAGCGACCACCTTAGGCCAACCACGGTGGTTCCTCGGGTTGGAGAGCATCGGAAGGAAAACCTTGCAAAGAGAGAATGTGTTCCAGTCACAACATGAACATACGTTGAGAATGAATTGTTTTTTGTGCTCTTCTAGTTTCTACTGCAAATCAACTAAGCATTAATTATTCCGATATTGCAATCAGCCATTCAACTTCCTAATTTTTAAATACACAAAATGCACTCTATATTTGGATTTGAAATATAATCTGCAGTGTTGTTGTTAGGAGCCTTAGCCCCCAAGCCCCCAGTGCTTAGGGCCTAGGCCCTTACCCACGAAGTACTTTTGTTTACCGGTAGGCGGTAATACTATCATCCTGAAAATATTCATTTTCACTTTGAGCACTAAAGGGTATAAAAATATCTCCATGCAACCCACAGCAAAAAATCGTGGCATCGGTCATTGTTTCGGATGTTCAACACTCTTTGACAGAAAATTAACTATCTGGACCGGTGAATAAATAGGCCTACTTATTTTCTCACATTTAAAATATGTATGCCTATAGGTAGGCTAGGGCCTAACTACTAACCAAATTGGATTGAAACAAAATGAAGGCAGCATCCTACCAGTAGACCTCCGCCCACCCCTATAAAAGCCAGTGCTAAGAATCGGTGGAAGTACAAGTAGTACTGACCCCGTCCCGGAGATGGCATATGCTTACCGCACTCATGAAAAATATTTTTAATTGTTGCCAAGAGATTGCGCTGTGTGTATTGCGCGTGTGTAGTTCCTAGTTACCACTCACTAGATCACACGTGTTGGTTATTTTTAGTCTAGTTTAAACGTCAATTGTTTTCATCATGCATGCGTCAAGCATGGAGTGATCTCAATCAGTTTTAATCTTTTGTTGTTTTTATTTTTAATAATGTAACTGGTAGGCCTATGCCTAGACCAGGCATGTAACCCTACAGATGAAAGTTTGGACATTTTTTTGAAAAAGAATAAGGTCTAGTCAGAATTAGTTAGCATGAAGTTAAACTTTGTTTTTAGCACTTCATCTATTTTCTAGACTTTTCCAAACGCGATGTTTTATCTCGGATGGTAGGCCTAGCTTATTTTTTGCCATTGTGCTTCTTTTCAAGATAACGTATTGGGAGCTTCTTGCCTTCCGATAGCATAACTAATTGTACCTAGTGGCATTTTCATAGACTCTTTCTTACTATAACGAGTATAATATGAGCCGAAAAAATGTGAAATTGTCAAGCGATGTGTACCACCGGCCTTGGCATTTGAGCCATGAACGTGAAATGCACCGACACGGCACTGCCAAATTTGCTTACAACTTCCTACCCAAGCATGACCATGCCTCACATCTTATACCAATCTAAAACCACCCTTAAAAATGTTAGGTTCTCGACATGAACGTCGAAGAGCGAAAGACGTCGAACGCAGAACACATGAAGTCGAATGAACGTTGAACGAAACAATCTTAATTCTGATTTTACATTCTGATACGTAAGCGGTAAGCCCACCTGAATCTTCCTTCCTATTATGTTGGAACAAAAATTTCATTGAAATATTCAATTTCTGATTTTTAAAAAGTGAGAGTCGACATTTGCGTCATATCCAGAGTAGCCGCAACTATACCGAAATATCTAGCGACTTGCGGCCGCAAGTCTGCTAACGCAACTACCCCACCTTTCTTTGTGCATACGGATTTTATAGCCCTATGATTAAACATATGGATTTGCGTAAGTCCGCCATTTTTATCGAGACGGAACTTTGCGCCGATAAATCTTTGTGCATGAGGGGGTTAGTCGTTAATAAATGCACTTAAAATGTATTTTTTTTATATTACATTTAAGCCCTTCCCACAAAAGGATATATATTTTTTTTTTAAATATATAGGCCTAGGGGCCTATTGTGCTTTTACTTTTTCATAGGCCTAGGCCTATATGGCCTATGTGATTTACATGCATAGGCCCTACCTACCAAATTTTATGTAGTGAAAACCTGTACTAGTTTAGTGCACCACTTGACGTACCACGCCCAGAGCTTCTGCCGGACAAGTCCAATCAGTTCGCCCCGGGAACAAAAATTGACGGCATCGAGAAGAAAGATGACCATGACCACAAAGAACTGAAAAAGCTTGCCGAGGAGCACCTGAAAAAGCACTTTCCTCTTCAAGAGTGGGTGCATATCTTCTTGTCGTCTTGCAACACCACCTGCACCGCATTTTTTTGTATTAAGGACGCGTCAACCGTTAGGTCATAATGCACCACTCTAACCTAGGGGGGGGGGGGGGGAAGAGGGCCCATGCTCGTCAGAACCAGAGCGGGAAAGGGGAGGAAGGGGGGTTTCTCACGTCGCGGTCGTCAATGTCTTTGTCATCGTTCGTGGTGTCATTGTCTTTGTCATCGTCGCCGGGAAGTCGTCAAAGGAAGGGGGCAAGGTCCCCAACGACGATTGCCAGAGCTCGCCTCTAGATTCGGGGAGTAATATACTACCCTTCTTACTAGCTGATGTTTGCAAGGTGGACTTTTTCTCTTGAATCGCCTTTTACGATTAGCAGAGCATGCTCTGGGCCAATTCTACCCCGAGCCCAGACGGGGCTGCACCGCTTTAACTAACGAACCGGCCACCTGTAAACTTTGTAATTTAGAAGACCAAGACAGAGCGCATCTCTTTAGATACGCCGCCCTCAAGAGTGACATTGACTCCCTGCTCGATGTACTGAGCAGGATAGAAAAGGATGCAGTCTTAAATTGGATAGCAAGACAGAAGAATGGCTAAAGAGGCCAACTTTGCACAAGAAAGAAAAAAAAAGAAAAGAACTTACCTACAGAATAATGTGCGTGGTAATGTGTAATGTGGTAAAGGTAGGCCAGGTCCACAAATCACATTCAAACCATTTTTTGTAGCAAATTATTCTACCCTTGGCTTTCACATGGTGACTATAGGGTACTAATTGATATCTCCCACATCTAACATTTACCCAAAGTAAAATTTGGTATGCATAAAAAAAATCATATAGGCCTATGTAAAAACACAATACTCATATTTTTTCAAAATTTTCAAAATATCCTTTTGGGGGGAGGGCCTATGTAATGTCAAAAAATACTTTGAAGTGCATTTATTAATGACTAAGAGCAAATGTTTTTGCAAACTATAAGGGTCATTCTCAAATAAAATGACCCTTGTGCTGTCCCACCTTAATATTATTTTTTTTTTAGATCAAGATATTGATTTGCATAAATTTGGGTTGTACATTTTCAGAATACTTATAGTTTTTATTAGCTCCATGAATTTTTGCACTTCTATCTTGTAAGGCCGATCTTTAATTCACTATTACGTAATGCAAAATGTGCTAAAACCTATGTCCCTATCCACAAAACCAGAAGTGTTTCAGTAAGCTGTTTGGATTTTTCACTAATACTATTTTAATCTCTTGGTGAAAATGAAAGCAGAAATAATAATTAAGTAATCGATGTTTAAGACATTTTTATATAATAATATTTCCAAGAAATATCAAGTACCGGTAAGGAGTGTTCGTCCCCACTGTGGTAATAATATTGATGTCATGACCGTTACCGTGCAAAAAATAAATAAAAATAAAGTGTAGAAGGCAGTGGATCAATGAAGAAGAACAAGAACAAGAGTCCATGATATGACACCATTGAAGTTTGTTTGATTTTTCAATGATATCTGTTAAAATTGAGAAGGGAACAATAGGCCTAAACGGCGAGTATTTTAATTATTGGTCATGAATGTTACCAAGTTAAGATCATTAATTTTTAATTTTATCTTTGATTAAACACCAGTCTTGGGGTCGCTACTTTTTAAAAGTAGCATGCTATCGCTAACGCTACATGCCCCGAAAAAGTAGCTTCGCTACTTTTTCGCTACCTTTTTTTCAGATGTAGCGAACGCTACATTTGCGCTACTCACGAAATATAGCGCGCTACTTTTCCGCTACATGTTCCCGTTTAACCAGGGGTCGTCGAAATCCCAAATTATCCCGTTTTTAAAGCCTTTTGACGTCGTGCCGCGATGATTTTTAACTCCATTTATATCAACTCGATTGTGATCTATCATCAAAAGCACATAGTTTCGGTTTTTCCCTTGTGATAGAAGGCGTTCTTTTAATTTAGGCTAGGCTAGGCCCTAGTCTAGGCCTAATGATCAACATTCATATTGCATTTCTTATTTTCAACAACGTGTTTTTTCGCGGAACCACTGCAGAAGAATGCGACAAACAAGGTTCGGAATAGGCTTACTGGTGCCGTACAATAGCGATATAGCCTGGAATGTCCCAAGGGAGGAGGGATATATGACACTAATCACTTCATTTTAATATGCAATTCAGACGATTGGCGTAATTATTGAGCGTCTTATGCTCTTAATCAATAATACGACTTCTAATTATCGTGGATACATCTTTGTTTACGACCCCGAAATAGCACTCAAGATGCACCACGCAATCTAATCACTGCAATATTTTGGTAAAGTCAGCTGAACCGATGTGACAGATCGGCGATCGCTCGCATCTTTCGGATGACGCATTGAGAGAGAGAGAGAGCGAGAGCGAGGGAGGGAGATGGTGTGGAAGTGAGACGAGATTACGGGCCGGTCTACACGGCGAGCACATGACGTGGCGCGGCGGGCGTTACAAGTTAGTTTGCAGTGCCGACTTTTGACTACGTGGTATGGGACTGCTGGCCCCGGAACTTAAAAAGTAGCGCAAATATCACGCTAACGCTACAAAAATTGTAGCATGCTACCGCTACAATATGCCCCCTTAATAAAGTAGCGCGCTACTGGCTCCGCTACACGTAAAAGTAGCATGCTACATGTAGCATGCTACATGTAGCGCGCTACTCCCCAAGACTGTTAAACACTATAATTACATTACAATCAAGTTCCAAATCCTAGAAAACATAACCCTACGTTTATGCACATGGGATTTGTACTGATATTTATTTATGAATATAAAAATGTCATGACCGTTACTTGTCAGGTATGTTACTTTCAAAAAGTAACATTACCAAGGGCATCGTGGATTACTGCATTAATTTCCTGCAACTGTAGATGTGTTTTGAAGGGAGAGGTTGTAATTCATTGCCATACTCAAAAGAAAACACTTGTTTTTATTGATTTTCAGTGATCACATTGTCAAGAATGTTACTTTTTGTCAAGACCATTACCCGTAGTGCATAGATACTACTATACCTCCACCCGTAGATGTGCTACTCTCTGCAGGCGACATGAAGAACTGTTTGAGACTAGTGGCGGTGCGCCTTGCTCGGACTTTTAACTAACTGAGGTTATGTGGTAATGCAGTTCCCTACTATTTCTACTTATTATTCTGAAATATAAAAACTAAATTTAATAACAATGTAACTACAAAAATAGAACACATGGTTAACAATAAAAATATATTATTTATTGAAATACAAGACAATTTGTATACAATCACATTTTTCATAGCTATTAGTTATAAAATAAATAATAATATATTCAAAGAACATGGTATAAATTACAACATGATTAACATAACATGATGGAAATACAAACATGATTGTGAAGGGATTTTGATATACGCGGAAATCAATGTACCCGGGTAGGTAGTGAAATTAGGGATGACGAAACCCGACTTTTTTTACGACCCGGGTACCCGTCCACTTTACCCGCGGGTTACCCGGGTAGTAAAACAAAAAAAAATCGTGTGTGGTGTCTAATGGACTAATATCTCGGACGTAATGCTGTTCTCATTGATTGATTGGATATTGCTTTACGTCTCATATTTATGCAACATGGTTGGCTAATCGAGACGAAGGAAGGGACGTAAGGGGAGACGCGGGGGACAAGGGGTGGACAGGCCTGCAGCCATCAAGCGTATGGGGAGGGCAGGGGTTCCCCCACGTCGTGGTCGTCTCCGTCTGTGTCACCATCCGTCCGTGTTGTCATTGTCGTCGCCGTCGGAGAGGTAGTCAAAGGGAAGGGGAAAGTCCCCGACGACGACCCAGAGCTCGCCATTAGTTTCAGGGAGAAAAACTCCCCTAATCACGGGCCAAACCACGAGAAAGTTGCGAGTTGGAATTTGATGGCCCAATGCTGTTCTATAAACAATGACGTGCTGATGAAGTAGCATTTCATAATCATGAAAGAGGAACAGCAGCGAGCCGAGATAACACTCACGGTTCGTTACATGTTTTATATCTTGTCACAGTCAAGTCAAGGTCACAATGCGTTGGTGCGGGGCGTGGGAGGGGCGGGGGGGGGGGGGGGGGGGGGGCTGGAGCCCAAATGAGAGTAAACATGATAAGGAAAGGCAATTATCACCATGGGTGATAGCTTTTAAGTTTTGACTTCTAGCAGATTGAAAACATTAGTGATGTTGTGACTGGTAATTATTTACGCGGTATAATCTCTGGAAGATTGCATGAGCAGTTAGGCAGGAGGGGGGGGGGTGGATGGGGGGCATACTCAGCACACTACCACAAGTCGGCGGCATGAACAAAGGACATTATAATTCAAAAGAAAAACGCCGTCAATAAGCACAAAAGATAATGAGAATTAAAGCGCATGTTTACATTAGCCTTACGCCTAAAATGTGACATCTCAATTCAGGAACTGGGTTAGTGATGATAGATAGTGATGTAAGAAATTCATAAAACCTGACAGTGATCAGACATGTCTCTTGTCCAATGTGGTATTATTGTACCCGTTACGCCATCTGTCTTCATGGTAGCTGGTGGCGGGTTGACTTCTTGGATGTCACAGATGTAGTCCTCATGGCGTCATCTTGATCATCATAATGGTGTACAGGGCTCAAAAAATACCATGCCCGAGATGACCGGGGCATGTAACAAAAGTGGTTGGGCACGTAGATTATTTTCCCACATGCCCGTCTGGGCATGTAGGAAGTCTCACTATCGCCCGCGCTTAGCCCTTAGCTCTCGCAGCCTGGGAAAAAAGATAAGTCCACTTGTCCAGTAACAGGCCCCATGCGTGGTGATTGCAGGCCATTAAGATAACACTCACTGTTCCTTGCGTCTGGTTTATATCTTGTCACAGTCTAGTCAAGGTCACGATGCGTTGGCGCGGGTTGGGAGGGCTGGAGCCTGAATGCCAGTAAACAAGATACGGAAAGGCCAGCCTTGGTCATCTTGGTCTTCATAATGGCATGGTAGTCTTCACTCTTCATGTCATCTCATCTTCTTGGATGTTAATGTGTTATAGTTGGCCGATTCATACAGCCATTAGCAAGAAACTGCCTACGGGCTATTCCGTAGAATTAATTTAAAACTAATAAGGGCATAGCCTAGCAATACTCGTCCTAGGCCCTTTCTCACCTTTGATGGTCAATGATTATCACTTTCTATATTGATTAGTCAGTACATTGAAACATTTTATTATGCCTCGCCATGTGACTTTCACGTGCGTTTCTAAGACTTTTGTTTTATCAATATTTTGAAGTAAGCAACTGCTATATCGGCCAATAATCGATTAGTCGCGCAAAAAAGCGACGATAACACTCTGATGCTCGGACTTTGAACTACTGAAACTCGAAACAAATGAAGGAACACTGCCACACGATTTAGCATTGCTCTTTTCAGCACCCTGCCGTAGTGTCTCTTTACTTTAAACTCAACACAAACTTGTTGGATTAGATGGATTTTATCTTTAGGTTGACTGATTTGTACACTAACAAGCAACATGATCTTAGAAAAAAATTATTACTGTTAGAAAAGTAACTTTTTTGTCAAGACTGTTACTTTTTGTCAACACCGTTACCCGAGCTAATTATTAAATTAAGTCTTATTTAAAGTTTAAAATAACTGAATCACATTTTTAATCTTATTTATAATATTAATACTTCATTGCTAACAGTGATCTTGATAAAATTTGATTTGCCATTTGTCCATTATTAGTAAGTTAATTAGGCCTACCAGGTTTTGAAATTTGAGTAACATTCTTGACATTTTGGTATTATAAAAAGTGATTAAAATAAAAATGTATATTTTATTGAATGTATTAGTTTTGTGTGATAATGTAACTAAAAAAAACTATTGTGCACATGAATAATATAGATTTAAAAAATAACTTCTTACATCAATTGTCACTTTTATGTCCGGTAACAGTCATGACATTTTCGTACACTTGGATTGATGAAAATGCTTGTAGGCCTATGTAAAACATTTTTGTTTTTTTAGATAAACCCTTTTAGGGCTGTAAGAACAAATTATTGGATAATGTATTGTTAAAGGAGGCATCCAATTTTATGTTATAATTTTTTCTTGCAAGCATTTTTTTCAATATGGTCATTACGTTTGAGAATGACCCATAAATGGCTAGACAAAGAGCTTCATTTAGCAAAAAAAAAGGTTAAGCGGTTCAAAAGTTATGAATTTACGGTCACGCTATGGAAGACTCAAATTTGAATTTCATATAGCCTACCGGTATTGCCCCAACAAAACTAAACAAATCTAGAAAAAACACTATAACGTCAGAACGAAGGAAAGAAATACGTAGACCTATGTGTTTATTTTGTAATTTGGTAGGCTACGCCTAACAAGGTCAAATTTTATCAAAATCTAAAGAATACTTTTTTATTTTATTTTTCTGGCTGATTTCATATTCACCCTGGGGCAAAAATACCCCTAAGAAACTTATCTTCCCAAACAAAGTGTTCAATAGTATCCTTGCCTCCGCCTACCTACCTAAAAATGGATGTAGGCCTGATCAATGGCCTACTACAGGACCTACATGTGAATGAACAGTTAAGCTACTGGCAACAGCGTATTGTATCCTAGTGTCTTTAACAACACAGGACCAAGACTAGAACTAAATGCTTTAATAATTACCTCTTCCGTTAGAGTAGCCAGCTCTTCGACAGGTTTTGGAGACATATCACCAAACTGGAGTAATGAGCGCAAGTTCTGGCCAGTCACATTCTCTGGCCTACGACGTATAAAATAAGCTGCTTTGTTGCGAATGAGGGCAGGATACCCCGCAACAGGAATCAATGCCCCAGCTGGACTCACAGTCATTACCAAAACATCTCCCTTTTTTGGTTTTTGGTTCTTCGATGGGTCAAAAAAGTTCATGATAACACTCTGCAACAACAAAGAATAAAGGTACATTTTAGATCATGTTGTGCTTAATGTAGCCCCTAGGACATGCTGGTCAGAACCAGCCACGGGTAGGGTAAGGAAAGGGGGGGTTCTCACGTTGAGGTCGTCTTCGTCATCGTTCGTTGGATGTTGACGCAGTTATTGACCGCTTTGCAGCTAGTTGAAATCTCAAAGGTAAACAAAATATGACAAAAAAATCAGTCCGAGAAAGAGGAGGGGGCCGTAAAAAATCTTGCGGGGCCCCTGGAGCTATAGTTACACCACTGGTTTAGAGGTTACAGTGCAGTAGGCTTCCTGCATAAGTTGTAGTTCGACCATACTCGGCAGTGTTGCGCTGCAATGCAGTCGTTCCTGATTAGCTGATGAGAGCACTGTAATGCAATGCGTGAAAGCTCTTAAAAGGTAGGCCTAGTGCACTAGCCTTAAATTAAGGATGCTCTACAACAGCCCGGGAACAAAGGGCTATGAATAGGCCCTATGATTTAACATTGACCGGTAAGGTAAAACTTCTGTATGATAGCGCACCGATTTCCGCTCAATTTTAGCTTGTAATCAAACGTTTGAAAAACAAAAGTCAAGCTGAGAAACCTCGTCACGTCTACCTATACGCAATCAAAAAATACCTACAAAACCTTTACGTTTCTATTTTAAATATAAATGAACATAAAAAAACATGTGTTTTTGCGTGGTTGGTACGGCGGCAGGCAAGTGCGCTATCATACGGAAGGAAGTAGGCCTATTAATCCAGATAGGTACGGTAACTGTAACGGTAATGAGAAGCGATTGATGCGACTATTGTAGAGCGGCCCTTAAAGACCATCTAAACAATTGCAGTGTATGCCCTACTGCATTTAATGCATTGTAGTTCATTTCTACCAGTTGGTCACATCTGGCCGGTGGCAAAACCTCATCCCTCCAATGCACCATTTAACCTTAGCTTAAAACAGTTCCCCATTTTTTCCACCCCTCCCATTTGGGTTCCCTCCACCACTAAGGCCCAGTTTTCACAACCGTGTTTTAGTCTTAGGACATTGTTTAAGTTATAAGAACAAATCCAATATCCTGATTGGTTAGTACGGTAGCTAATGTTTTAGTGGCCAGTCATAATGATTGGTCGTCGTAAGGATCATTGACGTCTGATTGGTCAGTCGTAAGAATTTTGTTGTTGTTATAAATAATTTCTTAAGACTAAAGCCAAATGATCAACATAGTTGCCCAACTTTGTTGATCTCAACAATGTTGCTGTGAATTGGTGTGCATTTGTGCCGACTGCTCGCCAAACGGTCAAGTAGAGTTGCTCAATACTGGGCAACACCACAAAAATGTCCAACAATCTGAACAACCGGGTACTTGGCAATATAAGTTGGCAACTTCCAATCAGATCTCTTCAAAGTAAGTATGGTATCACGTGATCGTTGATCACCAACCACAACAGGTGTCACCACTGTTTCTTTATTTTGTTGCTCGTGTGTCAGGGCTAGCAATAAAGTTGGGCAATGGGAGTTGGGCAACTTTGTTGATCGTTTGGCAGCCACTTAAAACAATAACAATTTAACACGTAGGCCCAAGGCCTAGTTCCCACAATCATATTTTAGTCTTCAGAAATTGTTTTAGTTAGGCTATAAGAAATCCGATATCCTGATTCGTTGGTTATGTTTTTAAGTGGCCTACTCTGAAGACTAAAACAATAACAATTTAACATGTATGTCACTATCCCCTTATAACAAAACCAATTAGAGGGAACTGGGCCTAAGTCGTATCCTCTTCATTTACAACTAGTTCTAAGGCGTAAGGCGCTAGGTCTAAGTCGCATGGTGTAAGTGGTAAGAAATGTGAGTCGTTCACAACTGCCTACGTATTAGACGCTCTCTTATCTCTCTTTTCTCGCTCGCACACACACAGCTCACTGTTCTGATTGGCTCGTTGTAGGCCAGGCCTAGTTGTAAGCATTGGATATTGGGCAATTCGTTACGACTTACGACTTAAGCCTTGCGACTTAGGACAAGTTGTGAACGTTCTGATTGCAACACATATAGGCCTACTCGGCAACACAAAATATTAAATAAATAAATAAATAAATAAATTATTATTTAGAGTCTACCCACTCAGTTAGGCCTATATAACTGATTTTCAGTGGGGGACTTTAAATCAAAGCGACCAAGCCAACCCTGCAGGCCCCGACGCAATCGACGAGTGAGCGACAGACCGTGCGCCTGACGCCTTAGAACTAGTTGTTGTGAATGATACTTAAACCAATTAGCCTAGTGGGAACTGGGCCTAACACGGTCCTAAAAGATGAAGAATTCTCTCTCGGCTAGGGCCTAGGCCGTAAGCCTAGGCCTATCTACAAGACTACAATTAGGCTAGCCTAGACCTAGACCTACACAGTAAGTTATTAATATTGCCTTAAGCTCGTCGGTATTAATCATCTTTAACCATTTCTCAGGTTTCAGACGCATCGACTTTTGGAGATAGCTGAAGATAAACTCAAGTCTCGGATCTTCATCAGAGGGAACATCCCCCTTCTTCTCGTCCTTCTTTTCATCGTCACCCATATTAGGGCTAGCTCTTGCTTTCACACAGCCAAGAATAATATAGGCCTAGCCCTAGCATTAGGCTCGGCCTTCACCGAGTGTAACACTGTTGTTAAACCCTTCACAATTAAATGCAACACAATTAAAATGTTTTCACATAAGTAACAGTAAAATTGTTCGTGAAGATACAGATTTGCCGAACAAGAAACAAACATCTAGGGGGATCTAAGACATTAATAACAAATCTGTTGCCATGGCAATATTTACTTGTCTTTATGGCGGGTGGAATCCCAGGGTCCGCTCCTTCAATGCTCTAGACCTAGGCCTAGGCCTATCAATTCTCCCTCGAAGTTGAAAAGAGTTTTCGTGAAAATACATAGCCTAGCCTATTTAAAACTTTATGAGATTAAATTCCAAACATAGGTTTAATAATAAGTTCACAAGGAAACACGACCCTTCGTAATTTTCCGCCATTGTGAAAAATTCACCTGTTGAGTGTTGACAACTCGAACTCGAAGAGTCGAAATTACCGTAATCGAACCATCGAACTCGAACTGAGGCACTATGACCATCATTGCAAAAAAAAACAACAAACAAAAAGTCTGATTTCTAAACAGATATTATTGTTATTGAGTACTGATTCGTCCTCCAAATGGTAAATAAGAATATTGGAATAAACAGACGTAATATAAGATACCGCTCAGAGGTAGATGCTAATTCCTAAATTTAATTAACATTTATTGTAAACCTATCGAAGAGGTTGGCAACGATTATGCGGTTAATTTAAAAATATTATTTTTATATTTGCATGGTTTCAGTTTCAGTTTATTTTCTGGCAAAGTAGCCAATTTACATTACTTACAATAATATTTCACACAATAATATTCATCACAACATTTGACATTTCATATTATAACCTACCTCAATAATTATTAATAACATTTTTGTTTCTTTTTACTACCATTTCTATCAAACCTGCTGTTGTACCCATTTAATACATTTGGATTTAAACAATCCTACACTTTTTATACTTTTAATTTCAATTGGAAGTTTATCAAACTCTTTTACACCAGAGATGAAAATAGAATTTTGCAATTTTTTAAATTACACTTGATTCGAAAAGAGTTTCCAACAACAGATCCCCTTGTTGTGTTGAATGAGCGTAGCAAAGATTCCATTTCACTACACTGGAGAAAAAAATCCGGAATGTTTTTCTTTTCTTTTTTGTATTATTGTGTGTTTGTTAACACGATTCCGGCTGAACCGATACGGCCTTCGAAATCACTGAACTTAGAACTGCCATGTTTTTGAGCGCAATCGGAAAATTATTTCTTATTACGATTTTTTCCTTTTTTAAAATTACGATTAATTAAAAAAAAAAAAAGTTATTTTTTTATTTAATTTAATTTAATTTAAAAAAATCTTCAACTTAGTAATGATTTTTTCACAGAACAACAGACAACGCCGCGGGACTTGAGCGTTTTCCTAGTATTAAAATTAAGTATATTCTTCACATCAGTCATTTTTTCAACTAAATAATTTGGCATATGGGCTCATTCGCAATTCTATTCTCCCTTCAGAGATAATAATCAACGAAGTGTATAATTGTATCCTTGATAATAATTAACTAATGCCAATTATGTGAGCAACCAACCACAAATGTCTTTTTAGTTTTTAGTCAGCTTGGGGCTCTTCTTCTAATTGCAATTTCAAAAAGATTTTTATCCTTCAAAAAAAGCCAATGAGAATTCTATATCAAATCTTGTGGGCAGCTTTTTAAACATATTTTATTGTAAACCTATCGAAGAGGTTGGCAGCGATTATGCGGTTAATTTTAAAATATTATTTTTATATTTGCATGGGCTCATTCGCAATTCTATTCTGCCTTCAGAGATAATAATTAGCTAATGCCAATCATGTGAGCAACCACAAATATCTTGTTAGTCAGCTTGGGGCTCTTCGTCCATTTGCACAATTTCAAAAAGATTTTTATCCTTCAAACAAAGCCAATGAGAATTCTACATCAAATCTTGTCGGCAGCTTTTTAAACATATTGTATTGTAAACCTATCGAAGAGGTTGGCAGCGATTATGCGGTTAATTTTAAAATATTATTTTTATATTTTCATAGGCTCATTCGCAATTTTATTCTCCCTTCAGAGACAATAATTAGCTAATGCCAATCATAGCAACCACAAATATCTTGTTAGTCAGCTTGGGGCTCTTCTTCCATTTGCAAATTCAAAAAGATTTTTATCCTTCAAACAAAGCCAATGAGAATTCTACATCAAATCTTGTCGGCAGCTTTTTCAACAATTCATCATTTTAACGTAGGCTAGAGTCTATGATCTAAACAGTCGCCAGTCTCTACAACCTGGAATTTGCCAGCTATATCAAGACATATCTGGGGAGACTTAAATTAAACAGCAGCGTCCACTGTCATTACAATACAAAACAATACAATTACAATACAATAAAGTTTTATTTCCAAAGCTTAAATACATAGTGAATCGCCTTGACCCTTGTCATGCATTGGTATTTGGAAATTTGTAAATACAACATAATAATAATAGTACAATACCTACAATATTCAAAATTAAACAATAATAACTACACACTCCAGAGTTGCATCGACTCCCTGCCCGAGGATATGAGCAGGTCAGAAAAAAGAAACCGTTTTATACTGGATAATAAGGAAGAAGAAAGGTTGAAGAAACCTCTCTCTACACAAGAAAAAAAGAATAAAATATAAATAAAAATAACAAAATATTTTTACAAACAAAAACAAAATTAGCCACTGTATGCAAGGTAGAGGGCCTGCATTAAAAACAAAAATATGAACCAAATCAAGATTAAATTTAATCAAAATTGACTTCAAAGAATTCTTGTATGAAATAATATGCCTTTCCTACTTACATTTGTTTTAATTTAATGCGGAAAGTGTTCGTCTTCTTAATGGCAGTCAAATCTGATGGAAGTTTTTTAAATATTTTATTATCAATGAATTAATTGAATTATTCCGAGTAAGTTTTGTCAATTGTACTGTTGTGTATGAATTTTGTACTTTTGACGTGTGATGTGACTATGAATTTGATTATTTAGAGCTGACATTTTTTAGGTATATTGATTTTTGACAAGAGTGTAGCTTCAAGAATACAAATTCTGTACAAGGTCAAAATTTTGTGTTTTATTTAAGAATTTTCTGCAATGAGGCTTTTGCCCATTTTTCTGGTACCTGAGAACAAAGTTTGTTAAGTGGCTGGTGACTGTCCCCAGAATGCAGTACCATATCGTAATCGAGCTTCCAAATTTGAGAAATAGGCACTAATTTTGCTGTACGCATGTTTGAATGTGCCTTTAAAGATCTTATGGCAAAACATGCAGAATTAAGTTTTGTTAGGTATTGTTACTACAATGTCTTGACCAATTAAGGTTTTCATCTGTTGTGATTCCAAGAAAGGTTATATGTAAGGAGTTGGAAGTAAAAAAGAAAGTAACTGTTGTTGGTTATATTTTTATATCCTTTACTCTGTCAATAAATTTACTCTTACAGTCAACGCTACAGTCAACTCGGACTCCACAGCAACCCAGCCAAGGTAGTTCCGTCAACCTTTCTATTAATGTAATATAAAAAAAAAAAAAAAAATATAATAATGATATACAAATTATACTTCGCGACCCGTATATAATATATAAAATAATATAATGAAATGATTATATCAATTGACGTAAAAGTTTGCTCCGACTGGGGATCGAACACAGAACCTCCAGCTATTTGAACCGATGCTCTACCAACTGAGCTATTGGGGCCCAAGACAAACCTTTACTGGCAAACTTCACGGCAATTATTGCAAACATTCAATAATAATGTCCTCAAGCGGGCCCCCGGTTTATTTTTAAAAACCTTGTATTCAATAATAAGAATGTAAAATGCTACTAAATGCTAATTTTGGCTAAAAATAATGTTTTTTTTCCATAACAATGGAAAACTAAGTTTTAGCATGTATTCAGCATTTTTTTAAAGATAATGGAATTAAATGTTTTATTATCATATAAAATCCCAATTAGGTTGCTGCACCGTACAAAATGCTTAATTTAAAATATAATGAAATATTTAAATTTAAATACTAAAACAAAACTTTACCGTTTTACCAAATGTATTCCCAACCTTTTAAAACCCCCTTATTGATTTAATTTTCTGAAACCAGCGGTTTTGCATTTATTCAAAAAAAAAACAAACCATTAATTCAAATTTTGGGGCTAAAAAAAATTTTTAAAAAAATGTAAAATGTTTTATGGCTGCTTTTAAATTTGAAAATTCTTAATGTGAAAATGATTTAGGGTTAAACGGAAGTAAAAAGAATTGATTTAATGCGCAAAATTTTATCCAAATAAACACAAAAAAATAATGGAAATTCAAAACCTTTTAACATTTTTTATTTATTTTTTGTGCTTCCAATAGAAACACACAATTGCTTTTTTACAATTTATTTACATGTTGAAATGTAAATGGTTCCAACTTTTTAAGTTAAAAATTGGGTTTGTCTGGTTAAAATGGACTGGAAATTTTCCCAAAAAGAAACCAATTTTGAAATAAAACCAGTTTAAATTTTTTTCTTTACAAAGGTTAAATTTTAACAACCAACAAGTATTAAAATCTTTTTAATTTAGGATTTCCAGGCCCTAAAAACCTTTTTAAATTTTTTAATTTTTATTTTACACCAAAGTTAAAAACCCAAAGAAAAAACAGGGCCAAAAACCAGATAAATTTTTAAAAAACTTTAATGCCTTACACTAAAAATCAAACTAAAATAATAACATGGGTTCACTACTAGTATAACACGAGGAAGACTGTAATATCAACTGATATGCTATAATCATGTATTTGACCATAGGCCTACTACCTACATTGAATATCATAATTAAATTAATGAATATTCAATTTACCCCATCCTAACAGAACAAACTAAATAACACTCAATTATTATTATATTATTTGCTTTTAGATTTCTTTCACAAACATTTTTTATTATAATTGAAAGGCCAGGCTGCCGTTGAGTTAGACAATACATACAAGAGCCCATATTTGGGGGCCTACTCAATTACATATTTCTATTCACCGACTTAATTCTATAAATACGAAGAATTATATTTCAATGTTTAAAACAGAGACACTGTTGGGATTTGAAGCAATGGCACACGACTTTTATGCCAAATCAGAAACACATTACAAACACAAGACAAGAATGAAGAAATCAAAGGATCCGTGTTTGACACATTTTTATTTACTGTTGCTCTCATAGCAGGTACAAAGTAGTGCTTGCATTTACATGTGTGATCAGTCAATCTAGTTAAACTTTTAGAAAGTTACATTGGGGTTGTCTATTGTACTGAATTATTGCCAGACAAATTTGCATCTACAGTTTTTATTTCATTAAATTACAAACCAACAACTACTTAATTAAAACTCTTTAATTTATAATACAACGGGCCCATAAAACCTTATAACATGCCGTAGAATCAAGTCAATATTTACAAAATGTTGAATAGAATAAACCAGATTTAAGAGATATAGATATGAACAATGCCTTGAACTAAAATAATCTCGTGCAGACTTTTCCAGAAGGTTCACTTAACGAGTATTCAACAATTCTAATTTACAAATTAAAATTAACAATGGGTTAATTATACAATACTGTAACACGAACTGCCAAAACTAAACTTTAACCATGTATTTGATCAGATTATATTGAATATAACAATTCATGAATATTCAATTCACTCTATAGGCTATAGCAACTAAATAACACACAATATTGTACTATTGGCTTATAGATTTTGTTCACAAACATTTTCTTTATAATTGAACGGTTTAGCTGCTGTAGAAAACATACGCATACGGTATACAAGAGCCCACACTGTATCTTACTCAATTAGGCCTACATATTTTCTATACATTATACATACTTATTTTATTAATTAATTAACACATTAATAAGTACTTGTGTTGCGTAGTATTATATTTATATTATTAAAAATATTGTTTTGGACTTATTTACATTAGGTGCATTTGTTGGTGCTCTACAATACCAATCAGTGGTCTCTCTATTACCAACAAAATTAACTACTATTTACTTCAGCTTTCATTTCACCACTCTTCGGCAGATGGCGCACGCAGGCCTGTTCTGGCATTCTAGCTAACCCCGAGTGGTATGTTGTGTCAACTACACTCGACAGACAGGTGCGGATAGTCTCAATGCTCGCTACGGCCTAAATTATTACATTTTTAGATTACACTCTCCAGGAAGTTACAGGTTGCTTTATCGTACGCCTTCCCCTCAAACGGGACCCAACAGAGGTAAAAGGTAAAATGTAAAAGACATCAGCAGATCGAGAGTCGTTTCAACAGAGATGCTCACCTGGATGCAGAGTACAAGTTGTTCATGCACAAGTACGAGAACCTCGGGCACATACAAGTCGTCAGACGCCCAGATGACACTTCATCTCCGGCATACTACTTGCTACATCAACCTGACGTTAAGGAGTCAAGTACTTCCACTCAGGTCAGAGTATTATTTGATGCCTCTGCTAAAACTAGTAACGGCATTTCACTTAATTACACGCTCCTTGTCAGGCCTACAATACAACAAGATCTATAGAGCATTGTTTTGAGATTTTGCCTTCATCAATTTGTCTACATTGCAGACATTGCCAAGATGTACAGGCAAACAAACATAAATGCTAGTGATTACGATCTACAACACATTCTCTGGGGACGAAATAGAGATGGTTCTCCTAAAGAATTCCAAGTGACAACTGTCACCTATACCGCCTCAGCACCAGTTCTGGCGACTAGATGTCTCCACAAAGTGGCAGACGACAAAAAACACTGTTTTCCCAAAGCAGCAGAAAGCGTGAGACGTTACATGTACATTGTACATAGACAATTGACTGACTGGTCAAGACACCGTCGACAAAGTGCTCAAACATGATTAATTTGCTCAACAGTGGAGGATTCCCCCTACGCTAGTGGTGTGCCAACCCCCCCGCTCACCTCGCAGCAATTCACAAAAAAAAAAAAAGCAGCAGCAGTTGATGATCAAGTCAAAACATTAGGGCTACTGTGGCATCCAGTATCAGACCAATTGCAGATTGTGAATGCCACTAGTTGGCCCCACAATGACACTTCCCAAACGTCACCAAATAAACGACGAATTCTTGCAATCATTGCATCTATCCTGGTACATTGTGACTCGTCAGTCCGATGGTTATCTATGTAAAAAGTTCTTGCAACTGTTATGGCAAGAAAAGATTGGTTGAGCAATGAGCCGACAGCCTTCCTGAAGATTTACTGCAACAGTGGCAGGCAAAACCTGGACTCGCTCCCGATGATAAACACTATCTACATAAACAGATTGGTGTTGGCTCACGGTCTTCCTACAGACATTCAACTCCATGGGTTCTGTGATTCTTCCGAACAAGCTTACGGAGCCTGCCTCTACATTCGTTTGATAAATGAGCATGGTGTAGTCACCACAAAGTTACTGTGTTCAAAGTCCATGGTAGCTCCTCTCAAGGAGTTGTCCGTTCCGCGCTTAGAGTTATGTTGAGCCTTGCTACTTGCAACATTATTGAAGTAGGCCTTATCCACTGTCCATATCAGTGTCACCAACAGACACTTTTGGACTGAGTCAACACAACAGTAGTTCTCACCTGGATCTCAGCAAGTCCTACTAGATGGAAAATGTTTGTTGCCAATTGCGTGGCTGAAATCCAAGAAAGCACATTAACTCACGAATGGCATCATGTCGATCACAGAAACTCTGCAATCACTCTCTCGGGAAGCGAACCCCAAGTTTAGGCCTACGCGACTTTTACCTTTGTGGCATGGTCCTGCATGGTTACAACAACACACCTATACGTGTTGGCCCTCCGATCTTTCAAGCACCTTAAAACAAGGTTTGGGAAAAACTGAAGCATCAGCCAGCCAAGGGAATATTTCTCTCTTGGCGTCACAACCAACTAGGGAGAACTCATTGAACAGTTCTCAAAGTTTCTACACTCCAACGAGTCGTTACCTATTGCTTTCGTTGCAGTCGTTTGCAACATGCGAGCCTGTCCTATGAAAAAAAGTTTCCCATCATCTTGCTCCTCGTATTGGGGTAACAACATTGATAATATCAGCGAACATCTACATCTGCTCCATGCTAATCCGCAACTTCTCATTTCATCGCTGTGACATCACTACTGGATACCCAATGTTCGTCGTATAGCGAAGAGTGTAAGTCAATAATGTGTCACCTGTTTCAAACTCAAGACTGAAACTTTCCCAAAAACAGATGGGTATCTTACCGTGGAACAGCCAAAACGTCCTTTCCTTAAAGTGGGAGTTGACTATGCTGCTGGCCCTATCGAACTCAATGTGGTACTCCATGGAGGAAGACCACTGTGAAAGCGTATATTGCAGTGTTTTGTGTGTTTAAACAACCAAAGGGAATTCACTTCGACCTCGTCAGTAGTTTAAGCACTGACGCATGCATCGCAGCCTGCCGTAGATTCGCGCTGAGGAATGAGTGCACTATTACAGCGCAATGGTACAAACTTTGTTGGAGCAGTTTCGTCAATTGAAAGAGCTTCAAACACTACTGAGAAATCAAGAACATCAATCTCACAAGTCAAGAATCAGGAGCAGAAGGTTGCACGTGGCACTTTGGAGGATTGTGGTAAGCAGCAATGAATCTCTAAAATACCATTTGAACGTATTGCAGGAAAAAGTCGTAGTGTTTTCCTTCAAGGGAAAAGTGCACAATGTTTGCCATTAAAGCATGCCTCAAATTCTTGCCCTTGTCACGTCATGACTGCTGACCCTTCTTCCATAACTTTTTTTGTCTCCCGTCACTTTCCCAATCGTGACCTCTTCTTCTTCTGACCCTCCTCTTCCGATGTCAGTGTCAACAGACTGGGGTCGGTGGCAGCTGAACCAAAGAGCTTCAAAAGCAGCTGTGGGGGCACTGGTCATGACTATTCCACGTTGCCACCCACCCCCCCTCCGCAACTTGTGACCAGATACTGTGTTTCTGCTGAAAGAAGATAATTCTTCACTCCACTGGCAAACAGCCGAAACACTGAAGTCTATCCTGGTTTGGGAGTGCGAGTGGCAACCACCAAGACCTCCTCCGGCATCTATCGCCGACCCATTCACAAACTGTGTCCATTCCCTTAATAATCACTCTACTCGGACATAGTTTAGTGACCTTAAGTGTAAATTTGTGTTGTGTTAATGTGTTGCTTACTGAGCTATATTTGAAGGGTAGCCAGCCCTTTCCCAGGGTGAATATTGGTGCTTACATACCCATCAGAGGTTCTCTCTATTAAAAGAGACCTGTTGGATTTGAAGCTATTGCACAACGACTTTTATGCAATCAGAACACATTACAAACACAACACGAGAATGAAAATCAAAGGATCCGTGTTTGACACATTTTTTATTTACTGTTGCTCTCTAAGCATGTACAAAGTTTACATGTGTGATCAAGCAGCTAGTTAAAAACTTTTAGAAATTTACATTGGGGTTGTCTGTTGTACTGAAAATTATTGCAAGACAAATTTGTCATCTACAGTTCTAATTTCCTTACATTACAACCACAACTCCTTATTAAACTCTTTATTTATAATACAACGTGCCCCTAAAAACCTTATAACATGCCGTAGAATCAAGTCAATATTTACAAAATGTTGATATAAACCAGATTTAAGAGATAGAAGAATGTTGAAGCAATGCCTGACTAAATAATCTCGTCAGACTTTTCCAGAGAAGGTTCACTTAACGATATTCAACAATTCTATTTACAAATTAAAATTAACAATGGGTTTATATACTAAAAATACTGGTACAACAACGGCCAAACTAAACTTAACCATGTATTTGATCAATTATATTGAATATAAACAATTCATGAATATTCAACATTGCACCCTATAGGCTATAGCACTAGTAACACCAATATTGGGTACTATATGGCTTTAGTTTTTGTTTCACAACTTTTCTTTTATAAATTGAACGGTTTAGCTGCTGTAGAAAACATACACGCATACGGTATACAAAGCCCACACTGTATCTTACTTTAGGCCTGACAATATTTTCTATGACATTTACGTTTTTTTCCTTATTTTATTATTAATTACACATTAATACGTACTTGCGTTGCGTAGTACCTATATTATTAAAATATTGTATTGGCTATTTACATTAGTAACAGAAGTTGGGGCTATACAATAACCCATCAGTTGTCTCTCTATTACCAACAAATAAGCTACTATTTACTTTAGCTTTCATTTCACACTCTTCGTCAGATGGCGCACTAGCAGGCCTGTTATGGAATGCTAGCTGACCCGGTGTTATGTTGTGTCACTACAATCGCAGACAGTTGCGGATAGTCTCATGCTCGCTACGGCTAAATTATTACATTTTAGATTACACTCATTCAGAAAGTTACAGGGTCTTTATCGTACGCCTTCCCCTCAAACCGGGACCCCCAGAGGTAAACGGTAAAATGTTAAAGACATCAGCAGATCGCGTAGTCTTTCAACAGAGATGCTCACCTGTTCTGGGCCGAGTACAAGGGTTCATGCACGAGTACAAGACCTCGGGCCTATTCAAGTTCGTCACACAACTACGCCCAGATGCAACTTCATCTCCGTCTTACTACTTGCCACTATCCCCTGAGTTCAAGGAGTCAATTACTTCCCACTCAGGGTTCAAAGTAGTATTTGTGCCTCTGCTAAAACTACTAACGTATTTCACTTAACATGCTTTCTTGCAGGTCGCTGCAATACACAGGATCTATTGAGCATGTTTTGATATTTTGTGCCTTCCATCAATTTGTCTTCTTGGCAGACATTGCCAGATGGTACAAAGGCAAACCAACATAAATCTAGTGATTACGATCTACAACACATTCTCTGGTGAGGAAATAGATGATGTTCTCCTCAAGATCCCCAGTGACAACTGGTCACCTATTACCCCTCAGAACACGCGTTTTGTCGGCTAATTTCTCCACAAGGGACAGGAATACGACAAAACACAGCGTATTCCAAAGCAGCAGAAAGCGTGAGACGTTACATGTACAGTTGTAACATAGACAATTGCTGACTGTCAAGACAAAACAACACCGTCGACAAAGTGCTCAACACATGATTATTTGTCTCAACAGTGGAGGATTCCCCCTACGCTAGTTGTGTTGCCACCCACCGCGCTCTACCTCGCAGCAATTCACATAAAAGAAAAAAAAGCAGCAGCATTGATGATCAGTCCAAACTTAGGGCTACTTGTGGTATCCAGTATCAGAACATTGAGTGTGATTGTTAATGCCATTAGTCGCCCCACAATGATCACTTCCAAAAAGTCCCAAATAACAACGAATTTTTAAATCATTGCATCTATCCTATCCATTGTGATCTCGCAGTCCAGGTGGTTATCTATGTAAAATGTTCTTGCAACTGTTATAGCCAGAAAAGCTTGGTTGAGCAAAGAGCCAACAGCTCCTGAAGATTTACTGCACAGTGGCAGCAAATCCTGGACTTGTCTCCCGATGATAAATACTATCTACATAGACAGATTGGTGAAGGCTCCATGGTCTTCCTACAGCCATTCAACTCCATGGGTTCTGTGATTCTTCCGAACAAGCTTACGAATCCGACCTCTATATTCGTTTTTGAACAAATGAGCATGGTGTGTCCCCAACAAAGTTTTCCTGTGTTCAAAGTCCATGGTAGTGCCTCTCATGGGGTATCTCGTTCCGCGCTTAGAGTTATGTTGAGCCTTGCTACTTGCAACATTATTGAAGTAGGCCTTATCCACTGTCCATATCAGTGTCACCAACAGACACTTTTGGACTGAGTCAACACAACAGTAGTTCTCACCTGGATCTCAGCAAGTCCTACTAGATGGAAAATGTTTGTTGCCAATTGCGTGGCTGAAATCCAAGAAAGCACATTAACTCACGAATGGCATCATGTCAGATCACAGAAACTCTGCAGATCACATCTCTCGGGAAGCGAACCCCCAAGATTTAGGCCTACGCGACTTTTACCTTTGGTGGCATGGTCCTGCATGGTTACAACAACACACCTGTACGTGTTGGCCTCCGATCTTTCAAGCACCTTAAAACAAGGTTTGGTAAAGACTGAAGCCACCAGCCAGCCAAGGGAAATATTTCTCTCTTGGCGTCACAACCAACTACGGTAGAACTCATTGAACAGTTCTCCAAGTTGTCTACACTCCAACGAATCGTTACCTATTGCTTGCTTTGCAGTCGTCTGCAACATGCAAGCCTATCCTATGACAACAAGTTTCCCATCATCTTGCCTCCTCGTAATTGATAAACAACATTGATAATATCAGCAGAACATCTGCATCTGCTCTATGCTAATCAGTAACTACTCATTTCATCGCTGCGACAACACTAATGGATACCCAATGTTCGTCGTATAGCGAAGAGTGTAAGTCATAAGTGCATCACCTGTTTCAAGCTCAAGACTGAAACATCCAATAACAGATGGGTATCTTACCGATGGAACAGCCAACACGTCCTTTCCTTAAAGTGGGAGTTGACTATGCTGCTGGCCCTATCGAACTCAAATGTGGTACTCCATGGAGGAAGACCACTGTGAAAGCAAATATTGCAGTGTTTGTGTGTTTAACAACCAAGGCAATTCACTTGGACCTCGTCAGTAGTATAAGCACTGACGCATGCATCGCAGCCTGCCGAAGATTCGCGCCAAGGAATGAGCGCACATATCTACAGCGACAATGGTACAAACTTTGTTGGAGCAGTTCGTCAAATGAAAGAGTGTCAAACACTACTGAGAAATCAAGAACATCAATCTCACAAGTCAAGAATCATGCAGGAGCAGAAGGTTGCACGTGGCACTTTATCCCTCCAGGTTCTCAACACTTTCGAGGATTGTGGGAAGCAGCAGTGAAATCTTTAAAATACCATTTGAGACGTATTGCAGGATAAAGTCTGTTTACCTTCAAGGAAATGTGCACATGTTATGCCAAGTTGAAGCATGCCTCAATTCATGTCCCTTGTCACGTCATGATTGCTGATCCTTCTTCCATAATTTTTTTGTCTCCCGGTCACTTACTAATTGGTGAGCCTCTTACTTCTCTTCACGACCCTGACCTCTCCAATGTCAGTGTCAACAGACTGGGTTGGTGGCAGCTGAACCAAAGAGCTTCACAGCAGCTGTAGCGGCGCTCGTCAGTGGACTATTCCACGTGGACCACCCACCCCCCCTCCGCAACTTGTGACCAGATACTGTGGTTCTGCTGAAAGAAGATAATTCTCCACTCCACTGGAAAACAGTCGTAATCACCGAAGTCTATCCTGGTTTAGTGCGAGTGGCAACCACCAAGACCTCCTACGGCATCTATTGCCGACTCATTCACAAACTGTGTCCATTCCCCAAGTAATCAATCATACTCGGACATAGTTTAGTGACCTTAAGTGTAGTTTGTGTTGGTGTTAATGTGTTGCTCCTACTGAGCTATATTTTGAAAGGGTATGCCATATTTTGAAAGGGTATGCCAGCCCTTTTCCCGCGGGTGAATATTGGTGCTCTACAATACCCATCAGAGGTCTCTCTATTACTGACCATGTGAACTATTTAGTAGTTTAGGTTCCATTACTCCACTCTTGGGCAGATGGCGCGCGCAGGCTTGTTCTGGCATCTAGCTGATCCACACTCCGGAGAGTGGTATTTTGTGTCGACTACTCTCGATAGAGTTAGACAGGTGCAGATAGATTCAAGGCTCGCTACAGCCAGTGTTCAAGTTTGCTACGGCCTACATTATTACATTTTGACATTACTACACACTTTGATGTAACTCTATCTCTACTAAGTGTCAAGCTTCACGAATCCAGTGATTTGATTACCACCCTATGGATCCACTAATTAGTTGTGTTAATTATGTTATCCTGGTCCTACAATTATTTTAAAGTTAAGTTTTAAGTATTTTATTCATAGAATGCCTCACGGGCCTAAACAACATTGTTTCAGCAACAATGAACAGAGGTTGGACAGAACCATCACTGTACCTGCGTAATATAATATAGCCTGACTTCTCCCACGTATGACGGCGCTAGCTTGGACAGAACCTTCACTGTACCTGCGTGATATAATATAGACTGACTTCTCCCACGTATGACGGCGCTTGTGATTAGTCGGGTAATTACTCTGACAAAACCGGGTGCACTGCATGATTTGTAATCATAGGGACCACAGCCATATTCAACATACAACAAAAATAATATATGATTAATAAATATTTTGAGAAACTTTATCTGCCAGCGTTATCTACCACAAAAAACGTACAAAACGTACACATACAAATTAAATAAATAGTTGCATTGAAACCTGGCCAAGGACGATTACATCAAGCGTTAATCACTGTGGGGAAAGGGGAGTTTGACGATGCTCGGGTGTGTAGCAGACTGCAATGACTGTGGGAGACGCAGTCCGTCACACATCCGAACACATGGTATTTAGCATGAACTGCATGATGCAGTTCTCCCATAATGCTTTGCACGATAGTGAGGCCGCTTGTGATTTTAAAATTAGTCTATTGGTACCACTGCTAAGGTCTAGGGTGTCTCTAGGTGGGTGTTACTCATGTGTTTCAGTTTAGTCTCTTGAGTGCTTCTTCCTGTGTTGTCTGAGGCCGCTTCTGTCACTGAACCGGGCCCCACAGACACTACAGCGTGGAGCTTCTCCCCAGTGTGGACTCGCTTGTGTGTTGTGAGGGTATCTATCCGAGTGAACCTGGCCTGGCAGACGTCGCAGGCAAAGGGTTTCTCCCCTGTGTGGAGTAACTTGTGGTCTCTGAGGTGATGACTCTGAGTGAACCTGGCCTGGCAGATGTTGCAGGCGTACGGTTGCTCTCCGTGTGGGTGCGCTTGTGTCTCGTGAGGCTACTTAGCACAGTGAACCCGGCCTGACAGACATGCTGCAGACAAACGGTTTCTCCCCTGTGTGGAGTAACTTGTGGTTTCTGAGGTGATGACTCTGAGTGAACCTGGCCTGACAGACACTGCAGGCAAAGGGTTTCTCCCCTGTGTGGACTCGCTTGTGGGATGTGAGGTTACATAGATGATTGAACCTGGCCTGACACACGTCACAGGCATGGGGTTTCTCCCCGGTATGGAGTAACTTGTGGTCTCTGAGGTGATGACTCCGAGTGAACCGGGCCTGGCAGATGTTGCAGGCGTACGGTTGCTCTCCAGTGTGGGTGCACTTGTGTCTCGTGAGGTTACTTAGCCGAGTGAACCTGGCCCGACAAACGTCGCAAGCAAAGCGCCTCTCACTCTCACTTCGGTGGCTCTTCGCGTGTTCCTTAAGTTCACCTTCCTGGGAGAAGCTAGCCTTGCACACGGTACAGCCAAACTGTGTCTCAGCACCGTGGGTTAGCATGTGGGTCTTCAGTTCTTCTTCGCTAGCACAAGCCAGTCCACACTTGGCACACTTCCGTGCTGGTTCCTCCGAGTGTAACACCATGTGCTGCTTGAGACTGAGCTTGCTTTTAAATACATTATTGCAAACATCGCAAGTGAATATACGTCCGAGGTTCTTAAGAACATTGGCATCTTCCTGCGATACAGACTTCTTTAGATTTCTGTTGATTCTATTTCTAGTGCTGGCAGTCTTAATGGAAGTCGTCTGCCCCGTGTTTTTACCAGTGTTTGAATTTTCCATTTGGTTGGGAGTGACGACAGAATTCTTCCTCTGTGCACGACAGAACTTCTTATGATGTTCTAGGTAGACCGGGCTGCTGAACCCCAGAGGGCAGCCAAGGCACTGGAATGCACAGTCTAGAAATAAAAGAAAAAACTTTATAACCAGACTAACATGTAAGCAAGCCTACCTTTTTTGACACATTTTTGTAGTTCAAAAGGGTACCTTGGCTTGGAATCGATGGCAAACTTATAGCCTAGGTATTTCTATTTAAATACTACACAATTTCATTTGATGAACTTTAAATTATGGGTCGGCTAGCAATCAAGTAAATAAGTATTAAATTCAACACAATATTGATATTGCGGGTAAATCAAAACTATTCATGATATCAATATCCTTGCGACATATCGGAATATTGCGATACTGTAGCTTTGTTGTAGCCTACTTAACATCATAGAATACCTCAACATGGTCCGCGGTATGCATTTTGTAACATGTTAAATTTCCCGCTTATTGAAATAGAACCGGTAGTAGACTAATCTCACCGACGGGACCTCCGCGGACGATAGAGAGCAGCACCCTTCGAAGACGTTCAGAAATTTGCTTCTCTTGCCAACAGAGAGCGCCACCTCATCTACTTCCGGACCTATGACATTTTCTTTTGACTGTTTTGAAGTTTGCCAAAATAATTTACTTTTCAAATAAATTTTACCGGGACCTAGGCCTATAAGGAAAATTCACCTCTGACTCCGGTCTCTTATCACATGGAAAGCCGAAGCGACTAGTCACAGCTTAAACCCTAAGTTTAATTCTCATATTCATTACTGCATGCATGGTGAGTTCTACTATTTCTACTAGATTCAAGTTAAAGTTTGCACTTTCAAGTTCAAATTAAGGAAAAGATTTTGTTTCAGACATTTTTCATTACTGTTCTTTGCATGGGCCTGTGCCATAAGGGTTCCTTGTAGTCTAGGCGTAATGCTATAAGATGGTCTTTAGTGACAAGACAGGTTCCTCTAGATCAGTTTTGTACGGCCTTGCTTTCTTTGCCTAACATCCGAGCTTCTCTCATAGACTCCGAGTCGTTTTAGAGTAAATTTAGTTTTCCCCTGTCTAAAACAGGCATGTAGGTTCCAACAGAGATAGACGGAGCAGTCTAGTGTGTAGCTCTCAAACTAGTTTTGCCCAGCCTAGGCTAACCTGTGATAAGTGCCTCGTCTGTAAGTAATCCGGCAACCACATTGTAATTTGTAAGTATTGAAAATTTGCATCATTCTTTTTATGTATTTTCTAGGTACTTACAGAAGAGTATTTTTGTGTTCTATTGTTAAATTGTTATATATTATTTAATCACCTGGATCTATTTACTATCATTAGACGAGGGAGCGGAGCGACTGAGTATCTCCATTTAAGAAAATCGACTCTTCTGTATTTCTGTGGGTGTGTAGGGATGTGTGTGTGTACATCGAAAATCAGCCGAATCGTTGAACAGATTGTGCTGAAATTTTAAACAGACATCCAGTACAAGTTTACTGAGAACTGCTAACAAAATCAGCTAGATCCATTGCGATTTAAACCTACAAGAAATAATAAATTGAAAAATAGGCTGCGAATGTGTTGGAATTATTTTAACGACAATGGTTTTGTTTTTGAAAAAATATTTGTTATTTGCCTGGCTGTGAAAATGCAGTACCCAAGGTGTATCGAATCTTACACGCTCAAGGTAGGCCTACCCCCAAATAGAGCTGGGAGATTACATAAACAGTGCAATCTTTACACGTAAATTTTGTACTGGCTATGTTTTCCATAGTATTGTCACAGATGAGAGACTACACTGCGTTATATGCATTTCAAAACATATTTAATAATTTTAAAAATACACTCCAGTAATTAAAAAATCTTTCCCGATCATCAGGGGATTGAACCCAGGTATCCCACTTTTCGGGTATAAGGGCGCCTTTAGGGAAACACCAAAGTCGTTGTTAGACGAGTGAGCGAGTCATGTGTTTACTCACATAGGCCAACCACCACCAAACTAAACACTGTTTAGTACCCGGGAACATCTGCAAATAAGTTGATTGATGTAGGCCTGGTGTAAATAATAGGGTTTTTAAGTTTAGTTCCATATAAGGGCGCGTCAACTGAAGGCTATAATGCGCCATTCTAGCCTATGATAGGCTAGGGAGGCCTTAGGTAGGGGGAAGAAATGGAATGTTACCGGGTACTACTCAACACATGGCTCACTCACTCGTCTAACAACGACTTTGGCGTTTCCCTAGTATATCAAGTCTTGTAAATTTCACCCCGTAGTTTAGGTCCTACATTTCATGAGCCTAGACCTATTGGCGCAAGCCAGGAATGTCCCTATCCATCAAGGACCGCTTAGGCATCCAAACTTTAGTGAGCTCCTCCTCCTTACTAAAGAACTTTAATATTATAACTGTACTATTTATGTAGGCCTAGTCACTATTGATTAAAATTATCCATACTAGCGCTGTCCGTAGTAGCAAGTTCAACTCCTGGAATCCACGATAGCCCAAGCCAACCGCACAGAGCCAAGCCGAGCAGCTTCTACGTATATAGTAGGGGTTCCTTTTCGTGCTTATTCTCATAGGCACTTTTGTGTATTACCTACGAAAGTATGTCACAATTTCTGCAGATGAACAGTTCAGTACACTCCCCCCACTCTACGCTACGATAACCCTTGCCTGTCTGCCCCTTTGTTATTAAACAAGTAGAACAGTGTTGCCAGAATAGGGAATATTCCACTTCCGCCAATTACTGTACAAATAGATTTTTTAGAAGAAGTATTTCGTTCCGATTACAAATATGTACTTTGTTTTTCCGTGAAATAATAATCCAATAATTTATAGCCGTTTTAAAAACAGCATTTTTTTGAGCAGCAAAAACGGCTATGACGTCAGAACTGTGTTGAACCAACGCCGTCTGGATACACATACATACATCCATCCAGACGGCGGTGTTTTAAACAAAGCAGCGCCTAGCGTACCCTACAGTAATGTAAACAGATGGCGGACATTTTACATTTAACGCCTAGCCGGAAAACGAGAAAAGTTGACATTGCGATCAAAAAACAAAACTGAAACAGTCCTAGGTCTAGGCCTACGCTTAGAAAATTATTTATAATACAACAGTCAAGGCCAATCGTTCCTGTAGGATATAGGCCTTGGTATGTGAATACTAAAACTACTCACTTGACAAGCCCTAGGCTTAGCTTGCCAACCCTAACCTGCTCGTCCGTGTTCTGACACACATCCCGCACAAAAACCTTACTTTGATGAATAATTAAAGCCTATTTTAGATAAATAATAGCATGATAGTCCTAGGCTGTCACAGACGAAAAAAGAAAAAGAAAATTCTATGAAAATGTACATCGTTTAAGTGGCTCCAGGCTGTGGAGTTGTGTCTGTTGTTGAGCGGATGGGCGAGCACCGCCGTCTGTATGTAAATATGTAGAAATATACGTACATTTAGTTTCTAATTGGCCTTGACTCAACACAGTTATGACATAGTACCGTCCAAAGATGGCGCACGCTCGTTTTTGGCGCGCAAACTGGGGGTCCAATTTACTTCTTGTTTAAATTACACAAAATACATTTTTTTTAAATAAAAAAAGTGCAGTGACTATTAAGTAGTGATGTGAATTTACCGTAAATTTAAAACTCAAGTTATTTACCGGTAAAATTACCGGTAAATTTACCGAAAAACGGTAAAATCGGTAAAATTTTGATTTTAGCCATATTAAGCATATTAGCATATATACGTAAATAGTTTTTGTGATGAGGAAGGTGTATATCAATTAAAAGAGCATATATTCACCCTTATATTTACTAGGAAAACGCTCAGTTGGACGCGTTGTTGAGCGAGCACCGGTACGTGCAACATGACCCGAGTACGACATTCCCATTAGTGTACAGTGTAGGCCTAACTGGATATTGACATTGTACACTATACACTATTCCAACATCTTTGCATTGTACTAATTCACGTCATGCCTTCTAAAGTGTATCTTTGTATCTTCACTGCCTCCTTCATTTTTCAACATCATTTTTCGAATTATGATTACCAATAAGTCTTTAAGGTCTTGACCGATTTAGCTGAAAATTTGGAAAATAGGAGAGAATGTTGTACTTATTGACCCTGCAAAATTTCATAACGATCGGTACATTTTTATTTTTTTATTTTTTTATTTTATTTTTATTTTTATAAACCAACGATTTGGATTTTGTTCAAAAACTATACAGCAACCCGCCTAGGTGGTATGTACATGTGTGCAAAATTTCAGGTCGATCAGAGAAACGGTGCGACCTGTATCGAAGCAGTAACAGAAAAAAAAAAAACAAAAAAACAAAAAAAAACAGACATTCGAGCCATAAGAGTCAAGTGGAGACGCTCGCTTCGCTCGCTCAAATTAACTGTTCCATACAAAGAACAAACTAAACAATAATGTATTAATTTAATTATCTTTGTACGTTTGGTTAAATAAATAATTAAAATAAAAATATTAATTAGATTTGAATTAATGATTTAGCCTACTCAGCTAATGAAATAGTGGAGTATGTCTAGGCACAGAAAAGCTCTTATTCAGATTTATTGATAGAATTTTCCAAGTGTTAAAATTGACTTATTTCTATTGCATTCTTGTTGTGTAGGTTCTTATTAGTCTTTAGAATTTAACGATGGAAAATTTAAAATTTAATTTATTTTTTAAAGTGATATTTGACTTATTTCCACTGCATTCTTGTTGTGTAGTAACCGGATTGGCTATTTATGGATATATGATGTTGCCCGACTAGAGCTATGTATCCAAGTTGCTCGGCCACAAAAGATGCCTGACATTGCGGTAGTTCCACCCGACTCACGCGGACTATTGGCCAAGACACTGAGAACAGCAGTGCGTGATCCCTATAGGGAGAAGTTATTGCATAAGAAGAGCCAGGGGAAAGTATTTATACTTACAACAAAGTGTTGTGCAAGCAACCATTTTGTCGCTACAGGAAAACACACCCGTTTTTGTGATTGGCGTTTTTTTTATAAATAGAGCCAGATTGAATGTCATGCCTCTTAATGGAAGTCGATTCTGGGGTGAGGGATCTAAGTCATGCCGATTGTGTAACTATCCGCAAGAGACTCTGCCACATGTCATAAACCATTGTATGCGCCATTCCAGAGCATTGCAAAAACGCCATAATGATGTACAGAATCGTCTTGTAGCAGCACTTCCCAAAAACCGGCCAAAACACACAGTAACTGTTAATCGGCGTAATTCAGCAGATAACAACTCAAAATTACGGCCTGATATCATTATCAAAGATGATACTTTAAAAACTGTGAGAATTATAGATGTTGCTTGTCCATTTGAAAATGGCGCAGATGCGTTCATTTTAGCAAGACTACGTAAGGAGGAAAAATACGGGAGACTGCAAAGGTATTTGAATCAGAAGGATACTCTACCACAGTGGATGCCTTTATAGTCGGTAGTCTTGGAGGATGGGACCAAGAAAATGAACGAGTATTGCGCGCCTTAGGTATTAGTAAGAGATGTGCTACATCAATGAGGAAGCAAATGGTCAGCGAATCTATCAAGTGGTCTCGGAATATATATGTGGAACACGTGTCCGCTGTCCGGCATTAGACAATATTCAGATTAGAAAGATTGTAAAATGATCTGATTATGTACCGGTACAAGGTGATATTTGCTAAGAAGTGCCAGTGGCAGTGCTTCACGACAGTCCGTCGGTGGGCGAATACGCTCAACATAGCGTCATCACACCATTCAAGGTGATAAAACCACGGGTGGGAATGAGGTATTCTGAATATCATTATCATGGCAAAAGATTTCAGTAAGCCCCACAAATCAAAGCGATTGGCTATAATTGCAAAACACTTTCCACACGATGAACTGTCTCAAAGATACAAATTTTACATTAATGACGAGATCTATGATGAGATCGCGTTTTACGAGGAGTTGATAATTGAAAATACGGACACAAAGGAGGAGTGCGGGAAAGTTACAATCAGCGTGAAACATGCCGGTAAAGACCAGCAATACTTTCAGATTCGCTCGTCAGCACAAGCAACAATCAACGGGAACATTAGTGTAGTGTCAAGATTATCAGTTGCGTTGACAGACATTTCGCCACGATCGAAGAGAGACGAAATGATTACTCTACTACCTCTGGATCGGGAGAGTTAACTACCTTCCCTGTGAACAAATATTGTACATCGTCAAGACAAGGACATCTTTCACGGTTCTGTGGTACAGCACCATCTCGCACGTAGACATCCAGGCTCTCCTGCTGCAAAAACCCAACCAAGTGATCCCATTCTCCGTCAAGTTCTTCACTGCCTTCCAACACAACCCGAAGTATGCAGAGATTTATGAGGAAGACACTCCTTGCGAGTATGACTACGAGAAACATGAATTTTTTACCCAGAACTGCGCCACATTCTCTCGGACCACATCCAGGCTCTCCTACTGCAAAAACCCAACCAAGTGATCCCATTCTCCGTCAAGTTCTAAAATCACAACCATTCGACGGAGTACAAGATCCCTGTGAAGATACAGTTTCAGGACAAGAAACCTGACCATCTTAGTTCGATGACTACATCAAACTATGTTCAGAACCTCAAGCTGATCTTCTAATCATGATTATTGTAATTATGATTGTTTTTATTGTTTTTAATCGTGTATTTGTCTTTGAAAAAATATTTTAAATAAAATTTGAATTATTATTATTATTATTATTACTATTATACTATTATTACTATTATTACTATTATTATATTATTATTATTATTATTATTATATATTATTATTATTTTATTATTATTATTATATTATTATTATTATTATTATTATTATTATTATTAATTAATGCAAATAAAACAAAAATAATTCATTTGTGTGCACCTCAAAATAGAGATTGTCTCCGAGAGGTCAGGGTGATCACTCATTCCAATGAATGTTTGCATAATCAAGTAGATCCACAGACGTGTGCATGTAGTGATTTACTCGAGAATGTTGACTCGCATAATTATTTGGGATTGGTGATTGATAAACATTTCAGCTGGGCACTTCATATTGATTCCATCTGTAAGCGCCTAAGAGCCTGCCTCCGGCAATGTTTTTTTCTTAAATACGTTTTACCATTTTCAGTGTTGCGTAATGTATATATCGCTCTTGCTGAATCTATTATATCTTATGGTCTACTAGCGTGGGGGTATTCCACTGACTGCCACTTAAATAAAATTCGAGTACTACAAATAAGCTTTTACGCGAAATAAGACCTCGCAATTGTCAAACTCTGTCGACTCGGGAGACATACCTCTTTTGCAACCTTCTGCCAGTTGACGGCCTTTTCACGTACCAACTGTTAGTAAAATATTACTTTAAAAATGATTATAGAATTCTTGTGCAGAAATACAAATGGACACGTAGTCAGGAAAAACACAAAATTGTAGTTCCTAGAAGTAATAATAAATACGGTCAAAGGCGCCTAGAGTGTTAGTCCCGAGTTTTTTTTAATTTTTAATTTTCCTAAACCCATTAATGTCAATGTTTTTATCCCCACAGCTAAGCCGCTTCGTGTCGGCTTGTGGACTCGTTCTCCCATCACTGAACCTAATTGTATTTAGAAAGATGTATAATTTTAATTATTATGTATATTATTATTATTATTATTATTATTATTCTTATTATTATTATTATATTTATTGAGTATTTATACAACTCGGTTAAAACGGAGCTAACATGTTGTACGGACTTACGTCAAGTACTTCCATGTGTATCTATATTAATACGATTATGACGTTTGGTCTTAACTCTAACTAAAATAAGTTCATTTATAAATTGTAAGATGTTTGTAGATGAGGTTTCCTTTCTGCGGTGTACGGTCGTGGCCGATTCTCGTCGCCATCACTAGCATTTGCTCTTCGGACTATGGAAACCACGAAAAACCATGTCAGGATGAAAGCTGTCTCGAATCTCGAAGTATCATTCTTAGTTTAGAAATTTAAGAACTATTCTACACGTGTTGAGTATTACTGCCTTTTGAGTCTCCGATGTATACATTGGGTTGAAGATCTAGCTGTTTAATGCTTTCATGTAGCTTCTTCGGTATGATGCGTTGGCGATATAATGAAGGGATTGTATTACCTTTTCTGTTTCCACTCTTCTTGATCTCAATTGCAAGTTCACTATATGTCAATTTTTTCTTCCAGTCGGTCTCGACGTTATGGCACATTAGGATAGCAACGTCGATAAGGGTAGTTTCTTGTTTCTTCTTGTCAAGTATTATTAAAATCAGGTCTGTTGTGATGTATCGTTTGGTCTTTATAACTGGCACACGGTCGTAATATAATTGTAATCTTTACTATTAGTACTTTCTTGGTTGTATTTGTAGTAAGGTGCGTGTGTGTCAAATGAGGTTGTACTTGATTGCTAGTTTTTGATGAATAATGTTAGCTACTTGGTTATGTCTGTAGAGTAATCTGGGGTTTTTTTTTGACATAGGACCTTGCACCCGGAATATGATGTGTTCGATTGTTCCACCCTTTGCACACATTTTCTACATTGATCGTTACTGTCGCATTGTATTAGTATTTTTTATAATTGTTCGATCGCAATCACTCTGTCTTGAATAGCCATCATAAAAACCTTTCTGTTTCTCCAACGAGTTTCCCCGTTGTTAAACCACCTATTGATGCTTGAATATCTACGTGACCTTTGTGTAGTTCATCATAAGTCCTATTGTGTAGGGTCTTTTCTGAGAGACGTATACTCTTTTGAAGCGTCAGTATGAGTTTCCCTTGTAGATTGGACATTTTCGTTTGCTAGATGAGTGGAGTAAGATTTGTCAGCTAGCACCACAGCCCTATGCAGTGTGGACTTGGTTGCTCTTTGTAAAAAGTATTTTCTTTAAAATGTCTATTTGTTTATAATATAAAAGTTGTTCAGATCAATTAGGCCCGTCCTCTTTTCTTTGGAAGTTCAATCTCTCTATGGATGATTTAGGATGATGTAATTCTGTGTTTGGTAAAGTGTAGTACGAGTAATATTTCAAACGCGTGGATGTCGTCTGCGTCCATTTAATGCATTCCGAATGAATATGTGCAGTATGGTACCGCATATGTATTTATTGCGTGAATCTTGTTTTACCGTTTAGTGCGTCTTGAGGATAGGCTTTAGTCGTTATTGTATGTATCTATCAATTTTGCGTTCATAACTTTATGTTCAATATCTGGCAGCTTGTGAGAATCCTAAATAATTTGTAGACATCGTTATCGTCCATTATTTCCATCCTATTTCCCACATCTAGCTGGAAAATTCTATTACGGCCTTGATGTAACACTTAACCCTTTTCAGATACATGTAGCCGTCTTACATATGTGATCTAACACTAATCCAACAAGTCCATGCAAGAAATCTGACAATAAATTCTAATGTTGTATTGACTAGACTGTTTAGTTGAAGCACAAAATTTGAATGACATAAAAACTTTAGGGTCAAATCCATGTAGAATAGGAGTGGGAGAAAATTGTGACAATCAAACCACATTCAATGGTGCCTTAATTATTTTTAAATCCGTATGTCGATTCCGATTAAGCATTAAGAGTGACAGTGGTAAAATGACAGACAAAACAGAATGCCAACTTAAATAGAAGTCACCTTGGAAAATGCCACGTTAAAGAGATATCGTAGTTAATCTGCTGGTTTTTCATATTTAGTTTTAGGTTGTTCTCCATGTCTCCATACTGTCTTCAAAAAGTTTACAATTTACTGGGTGATTTTATAGAATTTGTAAAATCTGAATAAGCCATGTGTGTGGGTGTTGAGTCAAAGGCTTTCTTGTAGTCATGTTAGTTTCGGAATAGTCCTTTTCTTATCTGTTGTTGCATGAATTCATTAAGCTAGAGTCAATAATAAGTTGTTCTTTACACCCTGTGAGTCTTACAGCATCCTTTGTTCCTTTCCGGCCATGATATTGTGTTCTTCGCAATGATTATATACTTATTTGTTATGCATCAAGTACAATATTTTATATAGTAGTTGGTGACATGATAATTGAGGAAACGCTATTTACTTTGGGTTCTTCGTGTCATTGCCTTTGGTTTAGAGAAAGGTTACTCCTTCAGTAAAGAATTCGGGTATTTCTTTAACTCCAGTTATAAAAACTCGTTGAGACATTTTCTACATTTGATTGTGAGTAGTATTGAATCTATACCAAAAAATTTTGAATATTATCATTACACCTGGTGCTTTCCAGCTAATGTGTAGCACTGATTGTCGACTCTTAATTCATTCAATAGTTATACCTTCGAATCTCAGTTCTCATTAATACGCTCATCTAGCTATTTAATCTTCGAATATATTGTGACATCCTGGTTGGTGCTACGGGGTACCCCATCATTCCTGTCCAAAATACTCTTCTATCCGCTGTCTTAGTTGGTGTGCCATTTACTATTATTTCTTCGGTAACTAGATAGTTGATGGTAAAACTGTTTTTCCTTTTCTTTAAACATTTCGGTTTTGTTTACCTTTTTTCTAATACTACATTTTTGTTATATCTTTTTAATCTCTAAGACATAACAGAAGCACTTACTTTTTGTATTAAGTGATCCAAAATAGTACACGTGAATGAAATCACGATTAAGTGTTATCACATATGTTAGACGTGAACACACTTGAAATTTTACAAAATATATTGGCCCCGTATCATTATATATCACAATATTATATATAGATCAGATTACCAAATTCGGTATTGTTCCACAGTCGAGACCGAGATCTCTCCTAAGCTCAACGATTCTCCAACTAGTCGCTTTTCCCATTTCGTACGTTTCTTCTCCTGTTTTGTCTTTGAAGATGTTGAAGATTGACCTTTAAGCCAAAATATCTAACCACTGCTAACAGCGGCACAAAAATTGCCGCATGAACGTCTGCAAATGATAGTTCGGTTCTTGTGTGTAATCTGATAAAAATATGTGGTCATTATGTGATACCGCTGTCTTCATTTCCTTTGAAGGCTGGGTTTAGGTATGTATGTCTTCTGTTTCGGTTGTATGTGCGCAAACTCTGACATGTGTTGTAAATGCTAAAGTAGGATGTTCTTTAGATTGATCATGTCAGTGTATTTCTATTGCGTTATGCAATTCTACCTCTTGTGTTTGATCGTCTAGTTGGTTGGTATCTTGATCTTCTTGGTATGGTTTTGGTATTCTAGTGGTTCTGGACGTTCTGGTAGGCCTGGACGTTCTGGTAGGTTCGGATGTTCCGGTAGGCCTGGACGTTCTGGTAAACTGGATGTCGGTGTCTGGACGTTCTGATAGGTCTGGAACGTTCTGGTTGGTCCTAGGAAGTTCTGGTGTGTCTGGTAGATTTGAAAAATTCTTGCAGGTATGGCAATACGGTATTTCTGGTAGTTCTAGAAGATCTGGTGATGAAGTGGTCTTCTTCTTCGCTGTCTCCTGCTGATGTATTGCCGTTATCATCCTGATGCGCTTGTAGTTCGTTTTTCACTTCGCGTTTTATTCTATTTAATCTGTTTACTGGTAACATTTTATTTTTAACTATTCTTCTTGGTCAGCTATTCTCTGTTCATTACTTTGCTAAAAAATGGAATTCACGAACAAACTCCCTATGAGCTCTTGTCGATAAACCTATAAAAACAGTCTCTAATAACGTTAACCTATAATTAGCTAACGCATCACACAAATGTCATATCTTCTGTCCAGTGATGCGCGGTCTCATTTGTTTTTTTTTTTTTTTTTTTTCCCCAGCTTGGTGGTCTGTAATGATTCCATTACAGGAAAACATCCATAGTCTGTAATCACCTATTTTCCGTGCTCTAGATAAAATTATCTCACTATCTGTCAAAGTCACCTATTTTTGTTATGTTTATAAAGTCAATTGCACTTAAAGAGAATTAAAAACACTTTCTCAATGATTTCATCAATTTCAGGCGGTGATGAGGTCTTCGCTCTCAACCTCCTTGCCTTTTCGTTTTGATAAATCTTTCTCTTATGACGAATTTAGACGAACTTCAATCTTCTCGATTGCTGCAAAATAATTAACGGTGTGCTGACGTTAAGAATGATAAATATTATACTAGTTTAGATATATTACCTTGCTTGAAGTTACAAATAATGTCTAAATGAATATATCGGCCTCCACTAACTGTCAAAAAAATTAACAAAATTCAACTGTTTCAATGCAATTTACTAGCCTAGGTGTATTCAATCATATATAACTAACAAAATAATGTATAAATATAAAAGACTAATACTTCCCTCAATGTCACTTGTTAGTACGGCCACTAGTAGATCAAGATGCAGTCAAAAATTTGAGATGGGAAATGCTGGTATTTCAGCGGCAATAGCAATTTAACAGCACTTATCTCGGAGCGTGACCTGCTTGTAACCCCAACAATGTTGGGGTTATTTTTATTATTATTATTATTATTATTATTATTATTATTATTATTATTATTATTATTATTATTATTATTATTATTATTATTATTTTATATATTGTGTGATAAAGATGGTGTTATAAGTGTGGTGCGGGGAATCAACGATCATAAGGAACATTTTGAGCCATAAATTTTGAAAATTGATCAAGAATTGGTGACCAGGTGACCAGGTGACTTTCCACTTTCCCGGGATCATTATTATAGTCCAAGATGGTCGCCAGGATAGGGAAAGTGGCATTGAGCAAGAGAGTAAAAGTGAAGGGAGAGTCAGAAAAGTGCATAGAGTGCGGAAAAGGTGTGCGGGCAGGCATGTGGTGCATAAAATGCAAGCATTGGGCCCATTTCCCATGCACAGGGATGAAGAAACGAGATATTATAGGGGAAAGTAAATGGCAGTGCAACAGATGCTCAAAAAGTGGGGTTATGGGTAGGCCTATAGGAAGGGAGGATGGGTGCAAAGTTGAAGGCATACACATAAAAGACACAGAAGAAACAACACTACAACCATATGTAGACGTTGATGCAAGTTCTAAAGAGCATCAATCAAAAGTTGGCCTAGGCTTAGGCACAGATGGAGTAACAAAGGAATCACAGGTAGGCCTAGGCCTAGGCCAAGTTCTAAAAGAGCAACAACTAGAGGCAGGCCTAAGACTAGGCACAGAAGGCCCCGAAGTAGAAGAAGTAGCACAACAACCAAAGGTGGTTACGGTAGATGATACACCACAAAAAGAGGTTGACCTAAAATACCAGGTAGAAGTTTCCCAGCAACTAAAGGTGGGCCTAGGCCTAGGCCTAGACTCGGGCCCAGAAGAAGAAATACAGCTAGGCCTACCAAAGGTAGACCTAGGCCTAGTCCAAGGCCTAGGCCCAAGCACAGAAAGGGGTGAGGCTGTCCTAGAGTCATATGAAGAGGACCTAGGCCTAGGCCACAAGAGGAAAAACAATGCCACAAATGAAACAAGTAGGCTTGAGAGATGGATAATAAGGGAACTCAGGAAAGAGCGCTGGGGATACGGAAACCCCAGACATAAAACCAGAGGGTTGCAGTCCGAGGTCGTGAAAGGGATGGTGGCCACGTTCTGTCACATCGCAGGACAGATCAATGGGATTGTAAAGGTAACCGACGAGTTAAAGAAGAATATCTGTGAAATGCAGAAAACAATTGATGCACAAGTTGCAAGGGAGAAAGAGCTTCAAATGAGGGTGAAAACGTTGGAAGAACAAAGTAAAGGTGCCGAAACGATTAAGGAAAAAGAAGAACAGGAGATTCATGAGAAGACTGAAATACATGTGGAAGAAGAGGTTAGGCCTAAACTTACTAATTACTGTCATGACAAAATGACTAGGACTACACCGGTGCCGATAGACCCAACAGATCTAAGATTGGAAAGACGGAAGAATACAGCAAGTAGCAATGTTGGCACAAGACTAGGCCTTCCAGAAAGCATAGGCCTAAGGAGCGTGATAAATGCCCTAAGACTAGAGCCAAAAGCGGGGATAGGTGAATTGAACGGTCAAACAAGTAATGTAAAGGCGATTCTCAAAAGGCGATATCCGAGGAGGTATTACTCAGGAATTTTGCAAAGAAAAGGGATACCAGGCCAAGGCATATCCTGGAATAAAAATTGGCGAGTTACGCCGTCAAATTGAAAATTATGTGGAAGAGGACACGGTAGGCCGACCCGAAACAATTACATTACACGTAGGAAATCGCGACAGATGGAATCGAGAAAGCAAAAGAGTTATCGTAGAAGAAGTAAGAGGCCTACTGAGGGTGGTTAAGGAAAAATATCCTATAGCATGTGTCAATATGTGTGCGATAACCACCAGCGCTGGCCAATATGTTAATAGCGAAATCAAGCAAGTGTGCGACAACGAAGGGGTAAGTTTTGTTGACATAGGAAGAGTAGGCATAGACAGACAGAGACCTCAAAATAAATGGGAAAGTGAAGTAAAAATTGGAGAAAGACTAAGGAGCTTAGTAATAAAACAGAGGCCTAGGGACATAGGCCTATGTCCACACAAAATGCCATGTGGGATGGCAATTGAGATGATAGAAACTGATAGGCCTACAATGAAGGATTTTTACCCAACCCGCGTGTGGACCCGAAGTATTTAGTGAAGGTCAAAGAAAAGAAGAGAGTAAAAAAGAAGGAAATGAAAACAACGGAAAGAAGATGTGAAATAAGCATAGCTACACTTAATATCGTCACACTTGGGGCGCATTCCGATACTCGCTACGTAGCGCAGTAGCCGCGCTCCACCCATTCCGAAATTAGCTCCAAACGCCCCGCCTTGTGTTCCGAAATACGCTACTGGAGCATTCTCAGCGCGCTCCTAACGCTGAGGGTTTTCAGCCCAGCACTAGGAGCGTTCCGTGGAGTGGGGGTAAATCAAGATGGCGGCAACTGAAGATTTACGAAAGGTCTGCTGAAAATAGCACGTAAACTGTAAAGATGTCTGCGTAGTCCATTAGTTCTCCAAGTTTAAGGTTTGGAAATAATTGTTGATGAAAAAATCAATGAAATAACCATTAATTAAGCATTCTTCTAATTAAGCAATCTGATAATTTCACGGTCAGCCATGTTTTAAACGCTACACCCGTTCCGAATGTTGGAGCATAATCATACGCTCCACTGCGCTACAGAGACGCTACAGCCGTAGCGACTGGAGCGAATATCGGAATGTGGCCTTAATGGGAAGATGGAAGAGGTGATAGATACAATGCAGGCAAGGAAGTTGGACATTTTGGGGCTTGGTGAAACAAAATGGAAAGGAGTGGGCTCAAAGGAGCTTAGAGATGGGTATAAAATATGGTGGTCAGGTGGAAATGAAGGTAAAAATGGTGTTGGGTTTGTTGTGAGCCCAGAGATAAAGGAAGACATTGTTGAAATAAAAAATTGTAGTGACAGAATGATCAAGATGAAAGTGCTGATAGGAAAGAGAGAGACCGAGATAATTCAGGTATATGCTCCTCAAGTAGGGAAGACCATGGATGAGAAGGCATCTTTTATGGACTTGATGGAAATGGAAATAACCACCGAGAGAGTTGATAATAACTAATAATATAACAATATATATAATATATATATATATAATAATATGAATGCCAAGGTGGGGGAAAACCAAAAAGGATATGATGGCGTACTGGGCGCCCACGGTATGGGAGAAGAGATAAGGAAGGAGAAATGTTGTTGGAGATGTGCAGCCGAAATTCTCTAGTCATATCAAATAGTATCTTTAAGAAGAAAGTGAAACACAAGATCACTAGATATGGATGGGATGGGGAGACTGAGAGTGTGATTGACTATATCATAGTCAGCAAAGAACTGATGACAGGAGTTAGGGACGTTAAGGTTATTCCTAGCATTGCATTGGACGGAGACCACAGACTACTGGTAGCAAAAATAAAAGCAAAAAGACGATGGAAAAGTTCAAACAAACCAGGACTAAGAAGCTGAAGATGTGGCAACTACAAGAGACAAACTAAGGAGTTGTTCAGGAAGAAAGTACAAGAAAAAATACCTCAAGGAGAGCTGAAAGACGTAGAAGAAGAATGGTGTGCTCTTAGAAACACGCTAGTGGGGATTACAGAAGAACTATGTGGGCGAGTGAGTGGGAAAAGAAAGCTAAAAGAGACACCATGGTGGAATGAAAAGGTAAAAGCTGCAGTAAAACAGAAAAAAGAAACATGGAAAAAGAAGGAGGAAGACCACTCCATAGCAAATACTTTGAAATATGAACAGAGCAAAAAAGAGGTAAAAGAGATTGTCAAACTTGGAAAAACAAAATCAATGGTGAAGTTGGCTGAAAAGCTGAAAGTTGACTTTGAAGGAAACAAAAAGATGTTGTACGGTATGATAAAAAATAAACGTACAGATAGTGAGCGTCCAAATTACCTTAAAAACGACGACGGTAAACTAACACAAGAACCAAATGAAATACAAGCCTTGTGGAAAAAGCATTTCTACAACCTACTCAATGACCCCAACACTCGTGGCTGTGATGAAGTGATCAACAACCCTACTGTGGAAATATTGAAAGAAGATCATGAAGAAGAGGAGGGAGAAGTAACGATAGAAGAAGTAAGGCATGCTATAGGCTGTATGAAAAATGGAAGAGCAGCAGGGGTGGATGAAGTATATATAGAGATGATCAAAGCAGCAGGACCAGTAGGGTGTGAATGGATGCACCGTGTGGTAAAAGCAGCCTGGCAACAAAAAACAGTTCCCGAGGACTGGCGGAAGGGAGTGATTGTCCCACTTTATAAAAGGGTGACAGGAAGGAAGTAAAAAACTACAGAGGCATCACCCTAATGAGCCAAGGAGCTAAGATATATGAAAGAATAATACAAGCAAGATTAAATGAAATAATAGAACCACAGCTAAGGGAAGAGCAGTATGGTTTCGGAGTGGAAGGTCAACCACTGATTTGATATTCGCAGTTAGACAAATCATGGAAACTAGATGGGAGGCAGGACAAACGGTGCACCTAGTATTTTTAGACCTAGAAAAAGCCTATGATCGCATGCCCCAAGGGAAAGTATGGGATTGCCTAAAAAAGAAGGGTGTTAACCACGGCATGATCGAAAGAATAAAAAGTATGTACCAACAATGCACATGTTGTGTTCAAACAAACCATGGAAATACTGAGTGGTTTAACACTAACTCTGGCCTAAGGCAAGGCAGTGTAATATCCCCATTACTATTCTCAAAAGTAATGGACGAAATATTAAATAAGGTGGAACCAGAGACGGGAACTGGCACAAGGACAATGATTTATGCGGATGACATCCTAGTGTGGGGAGAGACAGCTGAAGAAGTGCAGACAAAAGTGAAGAAGTGGGATCTTGTAACAGAAGAATTTGGACTAAAGATCAGTGTAGGAAAAGTAAAACAATTGTGATGGAAAAATCTAGAAAGAAAGGAACAAGTAAAGTAACTAGAGAGAAAATTAAAATTGGAAATGAGGAACTGGAAGAGGCAGAAGAGTTTGCGTACGTAGGTAGCATTATCACAAAGGAGGCAAAGATGGGAAGTGAGATCAGTAAAAGGGTGGCCCAGGCAGAATCCTTTTATCAGCAAGTAAGGAAGTTACTTTGGAACGAGGATTTCCCTAATGAATGCAAGGTGTTATTGTACAAGGTATCTAGGTGCCCGTTAGGGCGCCGCAGCCAAGCCGCGGTGCGCTACACACTCAAGCACCTTATACACCAAGCAGAGTTGGGGTGATTTCGAGGTGTTACCCAGCCGTCATGTAACGTGATGTGAACTTGAAAACTATCACAATCGAGGGGATTTAGGTACCTGACAACACATGCCAAATTTTATTGGGGTACGACCATTCCTTCTTGGTGAAAAAATGTCTTCAAACATGCTCAAAATCACTTTAAGGATGTTAGCTACTGCTAGCTACTGCTACTGCTAACATCTAATACGTCGGCCCGCGATTCTGACCAGACGGGTGGGGCTACAATGTTCATATTTTACATGGACATTAAGGTTATAGAAATATAGTCTCTTTTAAAAAAAAAGTTGAAAAAGTTTGTTGGAAGGCTTCCAAATAAAGGTTTTAAAATAAGCCTTAAACACTTGGCATATAATCAACAAGTAACCATAGTTACTTGACACTTGTTGACGGTATAAGCAGAGTTAGGCGGGAAAGTGCGATACGTAAACAAATGGCGGACATTTAAAATTTTTCTTCTTTGTGTGGAACGAGAAAAGGTGTCATTATACTCTCATAAAACAAATCAGAAACCGTCCTTGGCCTAGGCCCAGATGTAGAAAATTATTTATAATACAACAGTGTAGGTCTAAAGTTCCATTAGGCTATAGGACTAGATAAATAAATACTTACACTACATGTTTGACAAGCCCTAGGCCTTTCTTAGCCAACCCTAGGCCAGCACAACCTTGTTTTGACACTTCCCGCACAAATAACTAGTTTTGATTACTACAAGCCTAATGCAGATAAACAATGGTATGATAGTCCTAGGCTATTCCAAAATTTACGGCAATAATAAGCTTTTTCTTTACTTTTAATAAACTCACGCAATCTCCTGTCACTTTTAATAAAAATGTAAAACAAAAGATGGTGAAAATTTTCAATATTCTTCTGATTATCTGATGATTTACATGGCTGTGGGTCAAGGCCGTCTAGATATATCGCTTCCCTCGTGTGGGTGCAGTGAAATAGGTGTAAAATTACATTAGTTGTGCGTTTGTTGTTACATGGGAAAGTTTTAATAGGATGTGAGTTGCCTAGACTTAACCAGTCCTTATACCGTCGTTATACCATGGTTATACCACCTATACCCAGGATGTACATGAATCCGGGCCTAGATATTTTACATCCTATTGTTATTGCTAATACCATAAAAATTAAATCAACTTTGATAAAAATATTATATTTTAACAAATAATTTTGTAATGGAACTTGAAAAAGTAATAAGATCACACACATAACAAAAACTTGTAGAAATACAGCCAAACCTTACACACTCAAAAGGAATGAGATCTAAAAAAAGGGCCAAGCTCATCTACCCTTCCACATTTGCGCATTCTTAATTCATAAACGTACAGTGTCCCATAACAGCATCCTCGAAAAGCTTGGCAAAATAGAATTTGCATGTTTACGTTTAAATTAATTACAAAAAAAGAACTTGGATAAACTACTACGTTAAATTAATAATCGCAAATTCTATTTTGCCAAGCTTTTCGAGGATGCTGTTATGGGACACTGTACGTTTATGAATTAAGAATGCGCAAATGTGGAAGGGTAGATGAGCTTGGCCCTTTTTTTAGATCTCATTCCTTTTGAGTGTGTAAGGTTTGGCTGTATTTCTACAAGTTTTTGTTATGTGTGTGTACTATCTACCCATCCTTACATATGCTTCAGTGACCTGGACACTAGGAGCCGTAGATGCAAGTAGGATTCAAGCAACTGAAATGAAGTTTGTAAGAAGCATAGCCGGAATATCGAAGTTAGACAAAATTAGAAGCCAAGAAATCAGGACAAAAGTTGGAGTTGAGAAGCTATTATTCAAAATTGGACGAGAAAGGTTGAGATGGTATGGACATGTCAGAAGAATGGGAGAAGAAAGAATTCCAAGGACAGAATTTGAAAGTGGGGACAAAGTTAAAAGACGAGTCGGTAGACCAAGAGAGAAGTGGAAAGATCAAATAAGAAATGATATACAGGAAAGAGGTGAGAAGTGGGAAGAAGTCGAAGCAAGGAAACTGTGGGAAGACAGAAGTGGATGGCGTGAACTGGTGGGAAGAAGTGCGAGTGAACCTGAAGAGGACATGACAGGCCTGGCAAGCCGGTGTTAACAACTCATAAAATGCCCTAGAAAATTGGTGGCTATAGCCACCCCCTGACCTAACTTAAGTTGGAAACAGGAGTCAGATAGATATATATTATTATTATTATTATTATTATTATTATTATTATTATTATTATTTATTATTTATTTGCAACAGGCAATGTAGCCCACTAGTGCAAATTTAATAGAGAAGGGAGGAGGGGAAACCCGGTACCGGCACATAGCCTACTCCTACCGAAAAGTACCAAGGGGACCAACGGCTTTACGTCCCATCCGAAAGGACGGTGTAACTTTTGACAGTCATATAGGTTCCTCCACTAACCCGGACTGCCGAGCAGACGGCGCCAAGGAGAACGAAGCTGTTACACAAGCTTACGAACCCTAGTCTGCTCTAGCCAGCGATATACGTGTGTTTCAGGGCAGAGCGGCGACCCACTCAACCCCTGACCACGCCCGATGTCGCTTAACTTCAGTGTTCGAGTGGGAACTGGTTAAACGACCGCGGCTAAATCCGCGCTAAATATAATGATGGAATTTTTTTTAAATTTTACCATTTTACCGACATGCTCGGTAAATTTACGGTAAATTCTCTGACCGGTAAATTTACCGATTCGCATTACTACTATTAAGACATATATAAGAATTAAAATAAACTATAAAATAGAAAGTGGAATATTCCCTATTGACTATTGTAACACCTCATTATCCTACAATGACTGTGAATATTATTGTTTTTTTAGTAGTGGTTATTATCGTACAAAATAACGCAGGCATGCGCAGGTTAATTTGTTAACGCAAACTCGTGATCTATTGCGTTACAGCTTTAAAAAGCAGCAATTGACTAGACACCACGGGTGGCAAGTTCTTTATTTACGTACACCCAAGAGTCAACGTCCACCCAGACAATCAAGTTCATGCATTCCTCGTCAGTCTTTAAGTAATCTCGCAGGTCAAGGGCTCTTGATTCTGGTATGCCTACATCTTGTCTTGAAATTTGATTTGCCAAGCAGCCACTGCGAGACATACTTGCTTGTTGTTTTGGGATGATAAATACTAACATTTTACTACCGTATTGGACCGAATATAGCACGATCTCGAAAATAACACGACCCCCAATTTTTCGGAATCATTTCAAGAAAAAAAAGCAAAGAAAATTAAAATGTACAAGAAACATTTTTTATTAACAATAAAATGAATGAATAGCCTAAAGTTTCACTCTTACAACAAAACATTTTGAACAATGTTAGGACTTAGGCCTATGTTTTTTAACAGTGTATGGCCATGCACAAGCTCACATTAGGCCAACCACAGTTCACCAGTCTGATTTAGGGATAACATCGAGATCATTGTGACCTAAGAATCGATTTGGAATCGATTCCCCCCAAAAATTTTGTATGCGCAGTTATTTTGGTGGTCATTTTTCGCGGAACTTGCGATATTCCCGTGGAGCCTGTGATGAAGTCACCCGCCCGCCTCACGTTACGGGTTCAGCTGGCGTCGAGTGGGTGGGCGGGGCGATGTGCGGGAGAATATGTTCAGGGGCTATTTCAAATGCAAGAGTGCGGAAATAACGCGAGTGCTGTTTTCGAGATTGTATTTTCAGAAAGAAACACCGCACTATTTTTGGTCCGATACAGTACTTCTTTGTTACAAATACTACCCACTCAAATCACATGACTGATTTTCAGTGGGAGAGGTTCTGGATATACACAATATAGGTGGTATCAGATAAGGTGGCTCTCGTTGAGGGATCGCAGCACTGTCGCCCACGCACCTTGCCCACCGGATCGGCATCAAGTTAATAAAATAACTGTCTCTATTATAAAACACTACTTTGACTTACTATCTTAAAAGCAAGCCTTACCCAATATATCCTAAGAATTGAAATTTATGAAGCGTGCAAATAAAATGATGACATTTCATGCTAAATATTGACATCAGGCAAAGTTGGCATAATAAGAGTGGGAATTTTAAGAACATGATTATCAAGACAAAAAAATAATCAAAATGACAATTTTTAAATCATTATTGGTATGTTGTTAAAATAGTACTACATACTTCTGTGGGATTAACTACTTCATCCATAACAAAAACATAACAGCTGTTGTACATGCTGGAAGGTAAGTGGGTGAAGCGAGGCCGGTACAAACTTAATATCGTGATCTCATCAGAATTTTCTTAGCATTGGAAACATTAAAAAGAACAATCAATAAGATTGCATTGCGTATAGAACGGCTAATGCTGCAAAATGATAAAAGCAGGAAAAATTACTGCGGTATGTATTTATAAACAAAAGAATTAGTCAATTTGAGCGGTAAGTTCAGGGGACGATCATCAAGTTCCATAACTTCAGGGGCCCTATTTATAAATATAGATAGACTATCCTAAATGTCATGCCATCTAAAGATCACTTACTAAGTTCTGACGTCAGCTCTCCACGATGGTAACCATTCACGTCGATACCGAGCCTCCTGGCATATTCGTTGCCATACCAGACAAGCAGCTCGTCATGAGGCTTGATGTCATCATGCGTACGGTAGTACATGGCGCCCTGGTATTGGAACGGGAAGAGGTTTTGGATGACCTTTTGTGTGGCACAATTAACATATCGCATCCAGTTGGATATCTCGGGGTCGGATGCATCAACACAAGCGACGGTATGCCGATCTTTCTTCAGCTGAAATAACCAATTATTTGTTTTAATTTAAAATAAACATGTTGATTGTAATTATAAACGACCATTAAAAGGATTTTATCTAGAGTTAGAAGCTCGTGCCAGAGGGAACGATCAAGGCTTCATACTTTGTGCTACTTACGGTCAGCATATAGGCATAACAGTACGGTAGACCCCCAGCCGTGAGTTCCTGGTCTCTAACACACACTAAGTCATACTCAATGGCAGGATGTGTTTTTTATTTATTTATTTCAATACAAAAATCATGATTTATTTGATTTAAATCAGATTTTAAATGATATAAATCAACAATATCAATATATCAATGTTTCAAAACTTGTGAAGTTGGTGAGCAGATATAAGGAAAATTTGGCATAAACTCAGTAAAAAATTTTGTTGTTGCAACTCTAAATAAAAAGTGTTGATTTAAATAAAAAAACCACACTGCTCAATGGTAGCTCAATATTAGTAGTTTTTCAACTAAAGACAGTCTTATTTATGTTTATTGTTTAGTGTTTACATTGGACATTCAATACAGTTATGTTGCCACACAGCGTAGTACTCAAAATTACCATTCTTAGTAAACAGATTGTGCTGCTAGTGTAACTAAGGTGGCCTGGTACAAGGTTACAGGGCAAAGAAAACATTAATTTTTATATTTTGGTTTTGGTTTTTTGCCTGATTGATTAGTTTTGCAACTTCCTTTTGTAACGTAGATCAAAGTGGGTAAGACTTGTAAAAAGTTGCATAAAATTCAATTTCATTACTGCATGGCCTGGCTCTTACCCAGCCTCCATTATGATTTTTATGTTATTATTATTCAACTTCTTCAATTCTCAACAGTGGATGAGAGCCTTGTGCAGGCTGTAGATATGAAGTTTTTGAGAAGCATTATAGGTAAGACTAGATGGAACCGAATACGGACTAGGATATCCGAGAGCACCTAGGCGTGAGGAATTTAATGGAGCGAATTGAAGAGAGAAGATTATTTAGTGGTTCGGACATGTCAAAAGGATGGAAAGAGCGAGATTACAGAGATGGATGAAGGAATTTGAAATTCCAGGTAGGAGACCAAGGGGCAGACCACAACAACAATGGCAGAATAGTGTGAGAAAAGATGTGGAACAGCAAGGAGGAGACTGGAATGTGGTGGAAGGAGAGGAGTAGTGGCAGGACAGAAGTAGATGGAGAGACCTGTCTTCAATGCCGACCCAACACAGAGTTGGACAAGGCAAAAGTATAATGATAATGATGAATATTTATTTATTAGTATTTATTTTGCACTATTAGGCTTAGGAGGAAGGTTGGCAGAAAAGAGCAGTATGCCCCAAGCACAAAGTGTCTGCCAGCCTCTACACAACAAACTGTGAGAATAAACATGCACTTATAAAACATAGAACATAGAAACATAAAAGAGACATACATAAAAGAGAAACATAGAAAAGAAAAATTAGCAAAACATTAACAATTCATAATATCAAAAACAGATTATATTAATTCAAGCAATCATAATATAGAAGAGTTAATTTAATAGCTCTCTTGAAAGCAGACATGAAAAGACCTTGTATTTCATCGGATAGGGAGTAGTTCCAAATTTTGGCAGATCGGCAGTAGAACCCACTTATGTAGGCACTGGTTTGGGCAAATGGTGGCGTGATGGACTGGGCCGGGTGACGTCTTGAATCCCGAAGTTCCAAGACACCCGATGGAATTGGTCAAGATCCACACAGCCAGTCCACAGCTTTTTGAAGAACAAAACATCCACTTGCTTCATGAGTTGTTCAATGGTGGTAAGGCAACTTTGACCACGACGCTTAGAAGCACTAGGTTCTTTGAAACCCATAATATGTCTGATGGCACAATTTGGAATGCTTTCCAACTTGCACATATTGTCCTTTGTTGTTGGAAGCCACCCTGGTAGGCCATAAGTGATAATTGGCCTAACCAGCGCTAAGTATGCAGTGCGAAGGGTTCTTGGCTTGCCACTCGAGAGCAATACAAATCCTTAAGTTTTAGACGCTCTGGTACGCACATACTCACAATGTAGATTTCACCAAAGATCACATGTAACAATAATTCCAAGAAGTGGTTTGATTTTTGGGCAACACGGTATTATATCTCCATTTATGCTATACACAATGTTTATGATTCCGGTTCTTGAATGCGTGATTCGAAGTTACTGTGACCTGCTAACATGAAGTGACATATTTTATTTTGGTTGTTTTGATACCAAACTTGGATATTGTTTAGGTCATTTTGTAGAGCCTTTGCATCTTCTGAAGTGAATATGTTTCTGTACAGAATTGTCTCGTCAGCATATTGGAGAATACTTGACGAAGCTCACTTTGAATTCCATAATTTTGTAGCTTATGTAGAAGTTTCTCGTGTGGCACATTGTCAAACACCTTTCTCCAGTCCAACGCTATGCAGTCAATTTGCCTTGTCTTTCCTTGGTCAAGTGTTTCCTGCTAATTATCAATAGCTTTTGTAAGCATAGTTGTGCATGATCGACAAGGTAAAAATCCATGCTGGTTAGGCGGTTCAGACGGTTCACTTGTAAGTGCGTATAAATGGATGGTTCACTTGTAAGTGCGTATAAATGGATGAAGTAACTAGACGCTCTAATACCTTGCAAACTGTACTGGGAAGTGATATAGGCCTGTAGCATCAGACTTATTTTTCGATTTGTAGAATCGTTAGGAACAACTCCGGACTTGTTTGACAAGTTAAACAATGCAGTGAGGGATGGAGCAAGCAAAGAAGCACACTGGGGAAGAATTGTATGTACCTAGGTAGTAGGGATTCCATCAGGACCACTAGCCCCACCAGGACGAGTGTTGTGAAGTATTTGCCTCACCTTGTTTACAGAGAAAGAGAGTTTTGTTAGAGGCTTTTGAGCTGATGGACTTCTTAGGAATAAGTTAATACAGTTTGTCGTTAATAGAGTAAAGTTTTCTAGGAACTTTGAGTTAAATGCATTGGCGATTTCCTTTGCATCCGTTAAAACTTTACCATTTGCTGAGAAGTGAGTTGAGTTGAGTTGAGTGCCACTCTTAAAACGGATAAATTTCTTGAGTCCTTTTGAATTGCTCCCAAAGTTCCAAACATGTTCGACAACGACGACGTGAGAAACAATGTTGTTGATTAGCATTTAGTATTGTTGTTTTCACTTGATTATGAAACTTTCTGTTCCATAAATCATCTGACTGTATCCTCTTACATTTAAAGAAGAGTTTGTCCCGCTTTCTAATCAATTTCAGAAGATCGGAAGTAATCCATGATCCATCACATATTCATTTCATTTCAATTTATTTACTATTATTTATCCCAATATGGTCATGACTGCAATTCACAATCACATTGCTGGTGGTAAGAATCAGAGTTAAGCCCCATAACAAAAAGTGCCTTACCTTACCAAAGACAATCATTAATTAATTAACTAGGAAGCTTCGCAAAAACTTTTTCAGGCGCGTTGTTGGATGAGCGTAATTTTTAAAATACGAAAAAAGCGTAAAATTGCGATATTCACGAGAAATAATTTTTCGATTACGCTAAAATTTCACACGAATATATTAGTTCATAAAAAAAAAAAAAAAAAATCATTACAATCGAATAAAGCATGTAGGTGTTATAAGTCGAAGAAATTAAAAAATAAAAAAAATAGTAAAATTGCGATTATCATGAGAAATAATTTTTTAATTGCTTTCAAATTTCACACACATATATTAATTCATAAAATAAAGGTTCTGTAAAAAAATCATTACAATTGGATAAAGCATGTAGGTGTTGTATAAGTCGAAGAAATTTAAAAAAATAAAATAATCGTAAAATTGTGATTTTCATGAGAAATGATTTGTTGATTACACTCAAATTTCACATGAATAGGCCTATATTAATTCATAAAATAAAGGTTCTGTGAAAAAATCATCACAATCGGATAAAGCATGTAGGTGTTATAAGTCGAAGAAATTTGTTGAAATTCGAAGAAAAAAAGTCGTAAAATTGCGATTTTCATGAGAAATAATTTTTCGATTGCGCTCAAAAACGTGGCAGTTCTAAGTTCAGAGATTTCAAAGGCCTCCACAAAATTTCATTGCAATTGGAGTATCGGTTTAGCCGGAATCGTGTGGACAAACACACAAAAATACAGAAAGAAAAAAAGGAAAAAAAAACAATCCGGATTTTTTTCTTCAGTGTAGTAGAAAGGAATCTTCGCTTCGCTTGCTACGCTCATCCAAAAAGTAACACAAAAACAACTCACCTCCCAGCCATAACCTGTAGGCACTGCCTTGGGCGACATCAGTAGTCCTATGTAAGGACCCAATCGCGCTCCTTTCCTAATAAGGCTCCTTGCCCAGACTCCCTTTCCGGCACCAGGGATGCTTGACTCTGCTACCATCAGCTGTCTTGGGGCGCTCATAATGGCTCGCTCTTCCCCAGTTATGTGATCAGGAACCTGGTTGAATAAGTACACAATTAGGCCAAGTTGCATAGAAAGAAGGGATGGTTACTAAAGTTAATATTATCTTCAGGTGGCAAAGAGTCGTTAAAACCTAGTTAGGAAGAAGCTTGAAATGTGAATGCTGCATGCATGCCTAGGAGCATGGACAGAAATATGAACCTTTTTTGAGGGTTACCAACTGCTGTTCAATGCTAAATTTCAAACAATTAGGTGCTTAAGCCCTAATCTGTAAAAAATTATGCAAAAATTATTAAAGTGAAATTCCTAGCTTCATTGCATAATACACTTCAATACAAAGTATCAGTATCACTACTACAAAACTTAAATGTCTAAAAGATGAAAATAATTGGATGAGCAAAGCAAAGACTTCAATTTCACTGACCCCCAAAAAAATTGAGCTCGGGTGTTTTTTTTTTGTTTTTTTTCTGTCTGTTTGTTAGCTAACTACCAGGCAAACGGCATATCCGATCTTGATGAAAATTGGAGGGGACCTTCGAAATCTCTGAACTTAGAGGTGTATTGTTTTTGGGTACAATTGAAGAAATATTTCTCATGAATAACGTACTTTTTCGATTTTTAGTGCGATATTTTCGTGCCATTTGGGCCGATTCCTACCAAACGAGTTGGGCTACAACGTTCATATTATACATAGACATTAAGGTTATGGTGATGTAGTACCTTTTGAAAGAAAAAGTTGAAAAAGTTACCCAGAATCCATAGAAATAAAGGTTTTAATATGAGTTTTTTTTAATGTATAACAATAATTAACAAGTAACCATAGAAACTTGACAACAATCACCTACTATGCATTCATAAAGCAATCTTCGGGCCTACAGATATTTGACTTTATAAAAATTATTCTAATTTAACAAAAATGATTTTGCAATGGAACTTGAAGAAGTAAAGAGATCCCACGCAACTAATTTTTTTTAAAAAAGCTCATCCATCAACGCGACGGAACTTTAGCGTTTACCTAGTATATTTAGATCTTTTGAAAAAGCAATGTAGAATAAACCACCAAACACTAATCAAATGCAAACATGGCAAACATGGATGACCTATCATGGCGGTGAGTTGTAGGAGTGTGGAATTTGATTTTGGAATGTTGAAATATTATGTATTTTGAGTTCTACATGGTGTTGTGAAATAGTTTTGTGACCAAGGGGTGAAGATTGGTGTATTAAAGTTGGACTATCGTTGTCTGCAATTTCTATGAACAGGTGAGATGGATAATGGTGATTTAAAAAAGTATTTTGAGGAATTTTAGATGACAAACAAAACATGTGAAACAAATGAATTTGTCAAGGCTCCAAGAATTCTTTGAAAAGGACAGGTCTTCTTGTTCAAATTGTTAAGCAGTGGATTAGGCCTATCTCGTTTTATGTGTTTCTGCGTATGAAGGATGGCGGAAGATGTAGTGTCAGTTATAAACGACGGTAGTATTAATAATGCTAAGTTAAAAAGAAATATGAGTAAAAAGGAGTTAGTAAAGGAGCTAGAAATTCTAGGCTTAAATAAAGAGGGTAAAAAAGAGGTGCTGATCAAAAGGCTAACACTCGCTGTTCAGAAAACTGGTGACGTCGGCGAGCTAGGCCTAGGCCCAGACCCAGAGCTTCGATACATGTGCAAATGCAAAGAATTAAGGATCGAAGTAGAACTAACAAAGAAGATAGTAGAAGAAAAGGAAAAGGTAAATACCGAAATGACAAAACGATTAAATATCCAAGCAGAGATGATAATATTACTTCAAAACATAATACATGGTAAAAGTGAGGCTAAGGTAGTCCCACAAATAGCTGCGATGCATGATGGCGAATCGATATGTCGCAAAGATGCTAGCATGCGAGTGGATACTTCGACTGATCGACACGGCAAGATTGGTCGATTGGAACAAGGAGGCGGATGCGGCGAATCAAAAGAGAAAAAGAACTCAACCTATAGCGCGATCGTGAATCGAGGCCAAAATACCAAGACGCAAGAGTTGGCTGTAATAGTCAAACCTAAATCACACGCCGCACAAGATAGCAAGAAAACAAGAGAAGAAGTAAAAAAGGCAGTAAACCCTAGTGAAATGGGAATAGGAGTGACTAAAGTTAAAGAAATCAGAGATGGGGGAGTGGTGATAGTCTGTGACAGCAGAGAAGGCCTACAGGCTCTTCAAAAAGAGACAACTCTAAAGCTTGGGAACGACTACGACATAACAAAACCAAATATAAAAAATACGGTTAAGATAATGGCTATTGGGGTTAGCAAAGAGGATGAACTAAGTGAAAATGAAAACTGGGTAAAGGAAATATGCAAACAAAATGGACTCAACACCATAAGTAACAACCGAGAAAACTTCTGCATGAAAATTGTACATATCAAGAAAAACTACAACAAAAGAACATTTAATATAATATTTGAAGTGGACAAGAAAACTAAAGAAGACGGGAGTGATAAAATTAAAATAGGGTGGAATGTATGTAAGGTGGTCGAATATATACATGTGATAAGGTGTTTTAAATGCTGCCAATATGGCCACACAATGACGAACTGTAAAAATGGACTTGCGTGCGGCTACTGCGGTGGGTACCATAAATCCCCAGACTGTACAGCAGACTCTGCTAGCTGCCTTAACTGCATACAAGCAAATAATAGATATGGTTTACAATTAAATGAAAACCACAATGTTTGGGACAAAGAATGCAAATGCTATAAGCGCATTGAACAAAAAGTAGCTCAGAGGCAAAGGTTTGGGTGATCTTATCCGGTACGGACATCTCTACACCAGACGGCACAATCATCTTAGATATATTATTAGTTATTAGAATTATTCATTGCACTATTCCTCTCTACAGAGAATAATTGTGTCATACAGATACCATGTATTTGTCCAATGAATAAAATACTTACTTACATGGGTACGGAAAAACATGGGTACGGAAAAACAAAAGAGGGAGCGAAGCTAGCAACAGATTGTGAAGCTAGCAACAGATTGTCGCAGAACAATACAAAAATAATATACACTGTTACTTTCTATTGTTCAAAAGTAAAAGGGAATACATTAATTTATTCATAAAATGTCTATTATCTTATTTGTATAATGAAATTTCTTTGCTGGTGGAGGTGCCGGGTATTTATATTTTGCGTTAAGTTTGAATGACGCTAGCCCCGCCGCACAGTCACCAAAACATTCTGCATCATCCTTGTTATAGGACAATGTCAACAAAAAACCTGCATGTGAATCAAAGGCCTTGTTCAGTTTTTATCAAGAGACGCGACATTACATACTATTTTGTTCCATTTCAGGAAACACAGGAACTGAAACGTAGTCAAGTTCACATCAGAGTTGACCGACTGACATAAAACTATATTTGTACCTAATACGTAAATACGAAATAGATTATTACCACCGTATCTGGGATGTGCAGTAGAGCGCCGTGTGTTGGGCAGTCTCCCTCATGCTCATGACCACATTCATCGCAAACTAGACAGGAGAGAGAGAACGATCTTATTAAACATTTTTAAGCATTGAAGGAGGCATAATAGTATGTTTTCTCCAAGCTATTATTTTCTTATCTATAGGGCAAAGCCAAGCTGGTTCACCTCGATTCTCCGCCAGGATCGCATGATCGGGGAGTGACCACAGGACTCTTTACATTTTGGTTCCAGTGGAACTGAGACATGGTGGTGACCAAACGTTGACCGCCCTGCACTCAGGTGGGAAATCTGTCGCCCACCACAACAATAATGCACTGCCGCCAAGATGTTGTTCAATTCCTATTTATCAACGTAAAGACAACTGTGGTCACACCCCGATCGTTCTGCGCTCTGGTGGGAGATTAGTTTGCCATTGCCCTATAAACTAAAATCAATTTCATATTTAGATAATGTTTCAGAATAACATTTGCATTTTGATGATGTAGCTGTAGAGTCATCTCTGGCCTCATGAGTCATACTCATATTCAATAAAAAGAAAGTGTGTAGGGCATAATAGGTAGGCTACCTGCTACTTCAAAGTCCCATCCACATAATTGAAACTTAGATGTAAGAATCAAAAGTTTGCTTTACAACAAACACTGCTAGGCATAGGGTACACAAATGACCAAATAAAACTACAGTGAAACTTATTTCAATATAGGTAGGCCGACTTCACAACAGTCGGTAAGGATTGCCGTCAATCACAATGCACAAGATAATGGTTTTAATTTAATAAATAATTTATTATTAGTCATTGTATCTCCAAGGAATTAACCACTTGCACAAACCCAAATCTTCTGACTTATGTATGCACCAAAACTCAAACAATAACATTTGACTATATGCAATATGTTACTACTATTTATGGACCATTCCATAGGCAAAAGTGTTATACTTCTACTCTGTATTAGTCAAATGAATAAAATTACTTACTTACTTACTTACTTAGGTATAAACACAATGAATTCTTACACGTATGAATTTGCTAATAAAGAATACTGAAATTATGTGAGCGTGTGGGTTCCGTTGAAAAGCGTTATGACTGACTGTCGGGTGTGTGACGGACTCCACTGACTATGTGGGAGACACATTTGAGCATATTATGGCATTTAGCAGAATTCTCTTTCTCACATAGGTCGTAAATCATTAGCATAGTCTAATATCGCAAATTATAGAAGAAGATTAGAAGACCACCATTAGCACCTTTTGGCATTCAGGAGGATTTTTGTACAACTGGTCTGGTACCTACTTTTTTTTAAGACCAAACCTTTCAATCCAACACAGGCATTAAAATACCATATATATAGGGCCTATTCTATTCCGTGGAAATGTGGTTCCTTATACATAGCTCAGGTGAACAGAAGAAAAACTCAGAACACAAGAACAATGTTGCCCAGCAATGAGTAGCCTACACACTTGCTCAATAGCGGAACATGGAAGAGGCAAGTCATATATTGGCTGCCTCACCCTTAACACAAGAACTGAGTCAAAATCTTCCAAGGGTGGCTTTCAGACACCCCCCAAACCTAGGAGACCTACTGGTGAGAAGGGACCCCCACTGAAGGCCCAACAGACAAGCCGTCGTACGTGGTTCCTTTCCTTGCTATTGACTTAGGTGCAAGACAAGT